>JAFREQ010000045.1:1800000-2342071 GCA_025331565.1 Holacanthus passer | reverse complement strand
AACTCTTAAAAGCTTAGAAAGTCCTTGCAATAGTTTTGATGAGAGCTGAATTTGGCAATTTACGAGGAAAGAACGAAGAAAAAAAGACAAGCACAACCATAGAGAGTTAACACAGCACGGACCATTAACTCATTATGGGAGTTTTTCAAGCCCAATACTTAAAATATAGATTTAGAATTGGACTGAAAGAGCAGTTTAAATCTTGTATTTGCTGACTGACAGTGGTTTTACTTCTCACTGTGCTGCTGCGATGTAGACATGAACTTCAGGGTGCCACATAAGAAAATATGGCTATTAACATACATTTAACCTCGTTATTGAAATTTAATATTTGATTTATATTTGACTACTACACTACTACACTCATTATTTGCGAGAAAATTGAGCTATAAAAAAAGTCAATAAAATTTGTTCTAAATCTAAGAAAACCCTGAAATTTTCTTTTTTGGTTTTTTATTGTTTTTTATGTTGTCTTTTTTTTTTATTGCAGCTGCAAACGCAGGCAAATCTGCTAAAAATGGGCTCCATTCCCATTGGCAGTAGACAAGTTTCTGTTATTTTTCTGGTGTGTCACATTCAACATCACAAACACACCAGAAAACAGGGAACAGCAGAAAGCAGCATGGAGGCCAGTGACAATGTTACGGCCGTTAATTTTTTTCTTTCTTCTTTTACTTCAGTCTCACTTTCAGATTCATTGGCGAATGTCGCTGTTGCATGTTCCCAAACTGTAAAAAACAATAAATAATGTTCAACAGTAGCAGTGACTGCTGCGGGGTCATCTTGACCTGGGAGTGAATGGCGACTTTCCCACTGAAGACAAAATCCAGATGTCAGTGTGTATTAGTAAAAAACTTGAAAGTAAATTAATCCGGGCTGTGCAGGTCCGTTACTCTCAGAGGTTTCCAAGATCTCAAAAATGTCTTTGGGAAAAAAGAAATAAATTAAAACGCCTCATGTAGCAACACTTCTTAGAAAAGAGCATAATGATGGATATCTGCTTATTGTAAAGCTTCAATGAAACTATATCACACTCATACTCAAACCCAAAGAAGCCATTTTTGTGGGTGCATCAAATAAAGATGTCTTGGGAATAATTATGTGCATGTTTTTATCAAATGTATGTGATTGGTATCTTTGAAACCCTCAAGGTGTTAACTAGAATTTAAATTAAATTCTTAAGGTGTGAGTCACGCTTACTCAAGATTACTATACGATACATTTTCACTCATAAAGGTGGAATTTAATTATATATTAACTTTCTCAAATGCTCAGTTTGCTCTCTAATCATGTTCAGATAACTACTCTCCCCCCAGAGAGCGAGAGCCCATTTACACTTTCCCAATCATCCTGTTTGATGTAGAGAAGCTGTTCAACGCTTTGTTTCTCTGCCTTGTTAGCTTAACATGTGTTTAATTGCTCATATCACATTCACACTCCTGCATGCATTTGTTTGCCTCTCTCCATGCGGCGGGGAGTAGGTGGAAAACGCAAATGTCACGAGCAATATGTTATAGCTCAGACAGACACGCAGAGGCTTATACATATGCTGCGATACAACACCAAATGAACGGTAGATAACAAAAGTGTGGCGAGAAAACGGTTTCTTTTACAATGAAAAATATGCAACGTTCAGCCCAACTTTGGCCACATATTCTCAACATGTTGCTCTTTGTATCATGGTCATGGTGGATTGAACAAAAACCCAGAATGATGTATTTGTGTGCAGCTCCACACACCTTTAAAGCACTTTTCACCTGCCAATTTCTTTTCTGGTTTTTCTGGTCTTGGGCTGTTAACACACACAGGGGCAAGGATGCACCAGGGGAGCGGAGAGGAGATGGGATTAATAAGGCTTTGAGCCCGGCGTTGACCTCAAGCTCCAGATTCAGAACATGTGAAATGAGAAAGGAAGCCCTCCCCCTCCCACTCGTGGGCGAAAGCTGGGCTGCGAGAGCGGAGAACAAGGAAACATTAATTAGATTTTGTCAAACGCAATTGAAGTTAGTTTTTATTCATTTTCTCTACTTTTTATATTCATACTTGTGCATTTATGCTTTTTTCAGTTCTGGCCATCTGTCTTTACTTATTATGCTTGAAACTAACTAGTTCATGCAACATGTCACCTAATGCAAAGGTGGGGTGAAAATCCTGCCGAGATATAATAATCGTTTGACAGTCTTTCCTGAATGCATTCGTTGTGTTGTGTTGTGTTGTGTTGGACGAGAAAAACTGAGGAAAAATGAGAGATTGAGAGAAGTTCAAACCCTTATACTTTCTCACCTCTGACCAACAGAACGGCCGCTGCATCAACGGGGTGTGAAAGTCAAACTGATGGTTTCACAAAGTTGCAGAAAGAAAGATGAAGCCAGAGAGAGATTCAGATGCTCTTTGACTGTTCAACATGAGTTTGGTTGAAGCGTACCAACTCCTTAAATCACCTTTTTAATAACCTGCCTCATCATTAATGGTAACCACAACCTTTCCCCAAACTTAGATAAAAAATCAAGTGTTTTATTTGTTTTCTATAAGCATACTTTAACTATTGTGAATTTGCCATAATAATCCTTCTCTAATCTCAACCATATCATAGTTGTCACGTCCAGATAGAATCACTGATCTCAGGTTTTGGCATGAACGAGTTTGCCGTGTAGCAGGTAGAGAAACATCAATGATCGAACTTGGGGAAATCGTCTTGGATTTGGAAATGGATTGTGTTTCGGAGTTCAGAGTAGATCCTGTAGTAGATTTGGTGTGGGTTGTGCAGACGGGGTTTTGAGCCATTTCCTTACGTCCAATTTTGTTAAACTTCACTAGCGAGCTTCAGTGAAAGAGAAACACACGTCGACAGTCAGTGATGATGACGGTGACAGGCAGCACTGTCAAATGCCAAAGAGGGGCATTGGGGAGGTAAGTCAGCCTGGCTATGATTTTATTCTATGCATTTTTAACTTGTGAATTTGATTGCAAATTAATTATTTATCAATGCATGTTTATCATATTTAATGTTCGTTATAATACATTTTGACATCTTGATCTGAAAACTTGATCTGATTGAGGCAGTCTCTCTCTCAGCAGACTGACCATGATCCTCTCTTTGAACACGCTGTCAGGGCGAACATGAACATCTTAAGGTATCTCATCTTATGTCACACATGTGCTCCATCTCTTTCAAACCTCCTGCTCTCAGGTCTTTAGCTCTCTTTGTAGTGGCTCCGGCCCCATGTCACGTCTCTCCTTTCTCTTCGGCGTGATGAGTGCTTTTCCTACTAATCCTCCAGATGCCACGATGAGACAGAGGCAGCTGTTCTCGTTCGTATGATTAAAAAAATGCTGAATGCGCCGTGAATCAACATGTCGCTTTGTCGAAGAAGCACTATTTTTGACATTGCTTTGATGCATTTTTGTTCACTTCTTCATTGAGTCTATGTTTCATTCACATCAGTTAAGCATTCATAATGTTGCTGACAATTGCAATGTGTGAGCCGGAGCTAAATTTAGAGTGTTAATTAAGCGAGCTCTCACTCCCGCTCTGGTTGTTCTTGCAGTTGGATTTGTTTGTGTCACCCAGCGTAGACGCCTCCCTCATGCTCTGCCAGTGGTGTATGTGAATGTCTGTAAGGTAATGTACATTCATCAGGTGTGCATAATGAAAGCAACAATATCTACAACTGATTGAACGTAATGCAGCTTTTAATTGAAGAACTGAAGATAAACTCACCATTCTTTTCTTTTGGTCCAACAGGTGACATGCATTTATGAGCTATGAACTTGAAATGACGGCATGAGTTTGATTAAATGATGGCTTTGACATTAGACTCTATTTATGACTGTGATATGCCCTTAGTTATTACCAAAGCTTTCGGTCATATTTCACAGCCTTCTTCAGCAGGTGGAACTTGCTCCAGTGACATGACTTTGGTCACATGACAACAGGTGGACCGGATTCTAAAGGTATATTTTTAAATTAAATTATTGATATGTTAAAAAAATAAAAATGATATTTTTTTTTTTTTTCTTATTTTTTAGCAAAAATTAAACAGCCAAGAAAAGATGGTGTAGTTTGTGAGTGGTAGAAATGAACCTGTTAGCTTAGTCTTTAGTAAATTAGGCTACTTATATAGATAATATTGAACTTGCTTCAGATCTCACTATTCATTTAATGAATTTCTACAGTTTAGAATTTATTTGCAACAAGTGTATTTTGTATAGCAGGAGTAGAATTTTTGCATCTTTGTGCAGGATGGACTTTATGATGGGCAGCACGTCTCCTCTTGCTCTTAAATAAATACTCTCACACCTTTGCCCTGTTTAATTATTTCACAGTAAAACCTTCTCACAGTGGGTCTCTCTCCTTTTCTTGTCTAATAATTGGACTAAGTTGCAAGATGTGCTTTGTCACTACTTGATCTCTTCTTCCTCCCAGGAGAAAAGGAGCAGATAGAAAATGTCTGTCTCCATCTCAGTGTGCATGTTCGCAGCATCTGTTCCATCTCTGCTGGTTTATTGGTTGATGAATAAACAAACAGTCACCAGATTTGTCTTGGCTGTGTACTATCGATGACAAATCTGCCAACCACGAGATTCTTGTTATCATCTGTCAACAGTGAATTGTTATAGGGGGCCATTCATCCAACCCCCTATCCTCACTGTAACCTCTATGCATCTGCTTTATGCTAAGCTCATCATTCATAAAAGGAGCCACTGTTCTGAACATTTTTCCTCTCATGAGGTGGTTTTACAACATAGGAAATTATATGTGGCTTAATAATGCATCAACAGGCATTGCGCTATGTTTAAAATACTGATTTTTAGAAAGGTATTGAAATATCAGCTTCATTCGACCTCACGTCAACTGTTTTGTACAGGTTGTGTGTAGTAGGTGTCCATTTGAGATGTTTTGTAACAAAGGTCTCAAAGGAGTTTTACTGTCAACCAGGTCAGGTAAACATCCATCCTCCTCCAGCCTCCACACACACACACACACACACACACACAACCCACACATGTGTTACTGAGGTGTTATTGATGGACAAAGCAGATACACTTTCATTCACCTCTTCGTCTTCCACCGAACCCTCCAGAGACCGAGGGTGTTTCACTGTTCTGGCAGTTTTGTCCTGTTAATAGATGTTCATTAAAATCCAATCGCTATGTTTTGATGTGTTTTTGTTTTCTGCATTTAACGAGCACAATTAAAATGTATTCCGTGATTCAATGCTATTGTCTCTGCGGACCTTTAAAGCGTTTTGGCCAAAAATACTAATTAGTGTCAGATTTCCACTGTAGATTAATTTACTCTTTCCTCCCCCCACGCACACAGACAGGCTCTGGTCTCTCTAATGAGGCCTGTCTCGGTCTGGAGGAGGACAGAGGAGAGGAAGTACAGGTGGCAGCTCTCTAATTATGTCCCCAGTGGATGACTACATTACCCAGGTACCCCAGGCCTCTGACAGGTGGGTGGGTGGATTGGAGACGGACCATCACTGGGATGAATGACAATCTTAATTAATCATTTCCGCACTTATTCCATTAGGGAGGAGTGTGGGCCAGCGTTTCCTCCGTTGTTAATTAACGTCGAGTTTTTCATCCCAATGATGCACTTTTGTTGTCTCAGCACAGAAGGATTGAACCACAGGAGGAGCGTTCAGGGAAACATTTCTGAAGGGCTAACGTTTTATTTTTTTGTCTCTACATTAGTTGTGAGTTTTTTTATTCCAACTAATGTTGGTAGTTGCATTGATCGGTATCACATCATCCTCTTTTATATAATGTGGGGAGAACTAGTATAAAGTAGCTGCCAGTGACTCCGCAGGTGTTGAAACAACAACGACAAAAAGGAATATCTTGTGAGAATTATTGCTGTCCTCAACTTTCTGAGAGGATCTTGGAAAGGATATGTGTGTTTATGTGTAAAACCATTAATGTTGTAAAAGGACAGACGGTTTAAATTACAGGTGATGGCTAATGTGGACTTGTGGAATAAGGGGAAGAAACAGTGAGAAGCAGTGCTAACATACATATGTGTATATTGCTATACTTCACACTACATTGAGAAAAACATCTTGTAGCGCACGACATAAGCCAATCAGGGCTTAGCATGCTCCGATCATCATCACGCATCTGCAAGAATACGTCAGTCAACCATTATCATGTGACTCCTACCCAGAGGCCTGAAGCTTAGACAGTGTTTGCATTAATGTGTTAGGTTTTATCCATCGTGATCGGGCGTTTCCTGTCACTCAAAGTGTGGAGAATTCAATATCCAGGTTGACTTGAACACCTGTAATTAGTATTTCCCAGCTCATGTCAGCTTTGAGAGTACTCCTCCACTCCTGGATCTCACTCCCTCGTCCCTGGACTCTCCTCTTGTTTGAGTCAACAGCGTTTGTTATTTCGAAACAGTCACGGGAGCAGGCCGAAGCTTCTTTGGCAGTGATTTGTGTGGAGGGAGCCGGGTCCCATCTGTTCCCTGTCCGCGGGGGATGTCGGGTTAGCCAGCCAGTCTCCGCCACCACCATCACCGCCCTCCCATCTCCACCGCTCCTCAACACCCAGAGAGAGGATAATGAGAACAGAGAGAGGGAGCACATCACCGGGCAGCACCGAGTCCGAGCTCCCGCCTCGTCACGTCTCGTCCCCTCACAACCGCTCATATAGATCTCAGCTGGTCACATGTGAGCAGACCTACCGAGAGGTGGTCTTCAAATTCAGATGAGCTGTTTGACATGTGTCCCAGTGACTGCTGCTGATGGTGGTGGGGCTTGTCAATCACATACTGCAGCTTTTAAAGGGTCAATCCACCTTAATTACGAAGACGAATACTGTGGTTTATCACTTGCCTTTAGTGGTTTGAGATATTGTGAGATTTCTGCCTCCACTCCTGTACAATGGAAATGAATGAGAGACTGTTTCTGAAAGTAGATATTGCATAATTTTTTGAAGCTGTCCTCATTAGAAAAACTTGTTTGAAGACTTAAAACATCAGAGGTTTGCATTTTCCTGACATGCAACCTCTTGGGTCTACTAGTCAGTTATATAATGTCTTATGTGGCTGTAGAAAATGTATCTTGATTTAGGCTTGATACTTCAAATATTTAACACAAAACTTTATGGGCATGAAGTTTAAAAGATGAGGGCAGGAAAAGTCTTATGAAAGATGCTGTTGAGTTGCATTATGGGAACTAAAGCCTGACTCAGACAAGGGACTTAAAGTGAAGATATCTCAGCTTCTCCTACATCGATTTTGACCACTCTTTCTTTCCTCCAGATATATTAAAGACAAATACTAAATCGCAATCATAGAAGTGGAAGATCATAAAATGCTTATATGAATCATTTTTCAGATTGAATAGCACTGACAAAACAATACCTGGGCAAATAAAACGAAAAGTATCTGCATTAGCTAGATACAGTTAAGTGAGATGAAATATCCTTTTTGGAATTTGGGTGAACTGACCCTTTAATGAAGAAACATGCTATTTTTATTTGCTGCAACCTTTAGCTATTATAAAGCCCAGTGTTAATTTTAGTTTGACAGTCAGAGCAAACAGTTTGCAAAGCGTGAACTCTGTACTAACCTTGCAGCTCACTTATAGCACTATATGTATTTTAAGTTGCTCCCTTCTTTGACTGTTAAACATTCAGTGGTAAAAATAAATGCAGGCCAAAACACAGCTTGAAATATTTAATTGAAATACTTAATTAAAAGGAGAATCTGGCAAAGGATGCAGCTATTAAATTTAGTTGGGGTTTTTTTTTGTTATTTTTATCCACGTCTTCAGAGCCAGTGACTCAGAGCAACGTGTCAAACTCACTTCTCTGTAAGTGTCATCATTTCTCTCTGTAATAGAGAATCAATCAATTGCTTCTCCCCTGACAGCAGCTTGGACGAGCCTTTCTACAAACACCGTCTGAGTTGTGACTAAGAGGCCACCACGATTTGTGTCCCGCCCCTCCCGGATGACGTCTTTCATTACACCCCTGCACCTCTCGGCCCGCAGAGCTCTGACAAATGTTTCTTTATTCAGACTTAGATGGAGATTTAAGCCATTTATTCCAGCTTGTTCGAATCAACACACTCATTGTCTGGCATCGCCACGGCCCGCAGTGATGCTGCAAGAGACCGGAGGCTTCGAACTTGACGACTTAACAGTGTGACCAGATGTTCCAGTGGCCGTCTTCACGTTTGCAGTGTAACAGATGCATCACACTCTCTGCTGGCCAGAGGTCGCTGAGACGCACTCGGGGACACACCCACACATGCACACGAGCAGAGGAAAGCTCCTGATGGGCTCTTGCTGGCTGAAAATGAAATTCCCCTCACTCCGCCTGCAGAACACAATGTGCTGAGATTTACATGTGTGAACGAGAGTGCGGTCTCCCCCTCGTACGCCGACTGAATGCTCAATAATATTGTGTTCTCATTCTTTTCACACTCTGCAAGATTAGTGTTACAAAAAAAAAAAAAAGCCTCCCTGCACATATTTTCGTCTAATTTTTCAATATCTCGTCCTGCTCTGCTCCGTATTCAAGCTCGCAGTGTTTGCTTGATTGCTTGCCCTCCTGTAATCGTATTAAACAAAAGGCAAAGTTGCAAGAAAACACCACGGCTCGTTCCTTGAAGGCAGCCTGAAATTAGACCGTGTGGACTGTGAACATGGGCCTTGTGGGACTCGGGTCAGACTATCATTAGAGTATTGATTCAGACAGAGAATGGACTGGCCTGGCACCGAGACGCTTTGCAGGATATTATTTCAGTGTGTGAGAGTTTTATGGAACATTTTTGGTTTTTATTCCAATCAAAAAAGAAAAAAAGAGAAAAATGAACATTCTGTCCTTCCTCTTCTTCATTTTCTGCACATTTGTTATGCTCATAATAACACTTCTTATTCCACATCCTGTCATTCCCTCTCAGACCAGCAGTCGTCCTCAGCCCTTCCTGATGTTCCCCAGTCACCTGACCATCACCTGCCGGCACACCTGCCCCTCATTACACCTAATTAATCACTCAGTATATAAACCAGTCCACCAGCTCACTCGCTTTCTCAGCTTGTGTTGTGTGAGTTTCAGCCTTTGCTCTTCTTGTCTGCTCACGATTTCTTCCTGTTCCTGTTTTTACTTGCCCTCCTGCTTCTTTTCAAAGATTTGTCGGTTTCCTGCAACAGTCACCAACCTTGATTTTGTGCAAAGACTAAATAGAGTGTTTGTGTTTTTTCTGCTCTGCTTCTGTTTTCACACTATGACTTGTAATAGTGCAACTATACCACAAAAGAAATTCAGGAAGAAACAAAGCTTTTATGTTTGGTCAGGGACAACGAGGACTGATATTTTAGCGTTACATTCCTGTAAGACTGTCTGACTCATGATGGACAGTGAAAACAGGATCAAATTCAACGGAGCATAATCAGAGATATTGTTTTACTCTGTGCATTCTTCTTCCTTGTTGCTAGTCTGTTAGTTTAGACACCACTTTTTGTTTTATGTTCAATACCTTCACTGAACATACCCTTTTTGACATATTGTATACTTCAGCAAATACTGTAGAAATGTTCTACATAATTTGCTCTAATGACTTTGTGTCGGCTGAAAGCTCAGTATGAAGTGATGTGTCGCTGTGTTTGGATCCGATTTTCTTTATTGTGTTACAGTAAAGTCTTTTACAGTATTTAAAGAGACACATGAAGCAAATATTAATTCAGATTTTAATTATGCTTCATTAATCCCACTTCTAATATTAGTAGCATTTTCAGTAGAGAGTGTCTGGAGTCATGTCAATTGCTGGTGAATATTCTCCATGTTCACCACCCTTATGCTTTTCTTTTATGTGAGAAGTTCATGAATTATGCAACCAGGACAGTGTGAACGAGGTGTAAATTTGTTTTTGATGCTAGTGTGAGAGCTGCTCAGGGTTAATTCATTTGCACTGATTCATTTTTCACCACCTCTTCCCCCTGGTTGTCACACACACCTGCATCTGCCTACACGCCTACTCACTTACACACACACACATTATAGGATGTAAACAAGCCCAGAGGTCAGAGGGGCATTGGAGACACAGGAGAAATGGAGGAGTGAAGCTTTGAGTCACTCTCCACCTCCAGTCTCTCTGCGTCCTGCTGCTCCTTCGTACCTGGTGGGGACATCTGACTGTTTGATGTGTGTGACAGCGGTACAGAGAACACCACACCCTGCAGTTCTGATCTGGTCTAATCATGGACCCACCGCCGGGCCCTCCCGCCGATCCGCATCCTGTCACCTATGGGGAAAAAGGTCAATCCAGGTAACATCACGGCTCACAAGGCAGGTAACTCACGATTATTTGTACTGTCCCAAACAAACATGGCTGCACAGACACTCCGCCCACTTTCCTCTCAGTGCATGTTTCAAATCCACGCCTTCACACGGAGCTGGACGCTGCAGGCTCGAAGCCAAGAGGCAGCCACAGCAGCTGAGTGCTGCATCCTCTAATGGTGCGGGGAAGCTCGTCTGTGGCTCTGCACATTTCTGGTTAGGAAAGGGTGTGAGCGAGGGAGCTGATGAGAGGAGGGACCATTTGAAAGCAGGGAATTACATGGAAAAAGAGAAACTGTAGTATTTCACTGCAAAATGAAAATGATTTTTTTTTTCCTGAAAATATGAAACTGTCACATGCTGCAAATTCTCCAAAATAAATTAGATTGGCTCTCTTGAGCTCTTGCAGGCAAATTGGCGCTTCACAGCAGAAGTACAAGAACAGATGCATAGTATAGATACATATAGATACGTAGAATATTATATATTATATCATGACCATCTACCATGTGCAAAATGAAGCATGAAGAAACAAAAATAAAAGGTATTAAATGCAAGCGCAGTGTAAAGTTCCTCCTGGAAGGATACAACAATGGTGCTGGTGTATTTTACGGTACTGCTGCTTTAGACATGTTTAGCATTTATCATTAAACAATACTCCATTTTTCCATCCATGCTACCTTATCACCAATTAATTGCATTAATAAGCAAATATTTTGCACAAGGAAAATATATCATTTGGGAAAAGTGTGGTTGCAAGAATAATCATATTTGCAATGTTCGTCTGTAAAATGTTCTCTTCCGTCATTTTTTAGTTACAGTCATTGTGCCAGTGGACACTCCTTTTCTGCACTGAACATATGCATTAAGAAATAAGCACTCTTGCAGAATAGTAATGTATGAATTCCATCCATCTATACGACCACATTTCATCCTATTATCCAGGTCAGAGTTGCAGTGAAAGCGTCAGACCTTGAAGTCCTTTTTACTTCAGCTCTTGTTGGGAATATGTGGGTCCTTCAGGCCAGCTGGGAAATGTTGTGAGTCTTGTCACTGTTTGTCATCGAGGTCCTTTCAAAGTGCTCCCCTTATCATGCAGAGTGAGGTAAACAGGTGAGGGCTGGGAGACACGTCTCCTACAGCATCATTGTCTGATAGTCCAGCATTCAGTCTCAACCTTATTTCTATTAGAAGAAACCAGCTTTTATATGATCAAAGAATTATTATTTGTTCTAATGCCATTTAATTTTTATTTCATTAAAATGTCAAACGCTCTCTGCACCGATGCACATTAGATCAGTATCTTATATGACTCATGTCCAAAGGCATCTTTAAACTAGACACTTCTCAACATAACACGACCACATTAAGTACTTTATTCATATCATGTCCACTTTTCCTAAGATCAAAATCACACTGCTTTTATCTTTATCTCTGATGCACTGTAATCATTTGCTATTCTACTCCATTTTCTTCATTAATGTCCTCACAATCAGAGTTAACGGCACGATTGTTGTGCTGATCAAGGAGGTGCTTGTGTTTTTAATCTAATTTTGAATGAAGGTCTTATTATTGAATAAATCAAGTAAGTGCCTTTTTCTTCTTTTTGCCCTCTTTTATGACAAAAGCAATCTAAGTTAAGCCTTGTGACACCGCACTGCAATGACTCAGAGAACAATATGAACACGTTTGGCTGCTCCAATAGCATCGTTCCTTTGTGTTTGCATTGAGTTTTAAATTACAATCATCTCAGAAGATTTTATTTAACCAAATTGCCAGCCTGCACACCACAGCTCACTGCTGCTCTATGGAAAGAAATATGTTTTGTCCAAAGTATTGTAGATGTGTATCACAGTATCTGAATGTGTATGAAAGTATGAATGCATTCAATTGTGTTTGTGGGTTATAAAAGTTCACAGCAAACTCAACTGTATGCGTGTGTTTACATCTACAAATCAAATCTATAAGTCTGAGTACTTTTGTCCTACATTTAACGTTTCCTCCTGAAGAGCTAATGGGGATGCTCAGGATTAACATATGGTGATACACTAAACCAAACTGTTGATTTGTTTCCGTGCTATCCACCTATTGTAATCTCACACAGTCATGGTAAGAGCTCTGTGCGGCTGCATTGCTCTGAGCTGAGTGCAGAGAGTGTAATGTCTGCACATGTTAGTTTAATGGCAAAGCACTACTAATACTACACTGGATGCAAATAAGACAAGAATATCTCAAACAAACGCCACACAATGAAGGTTTAATATAAGACCTAACATCGCTAATCATTGGACGTAATATGAAAGGCAATATTTCTCAAACACCTCTGCTTCTACAAGGTCAGAGTCGCCCAAGTGGAAAGAAAGTCTTGACATAAAACCTAATATACATGAAAAAAATATGTAATAAGGAAGATTATGAAACAGTATTTTTTGAGGCTGACGCTATTTAAAAAAGGGAGAAGGTGTTTTTAATGACAAAAGAACAATCATGGCATCCCTGAACTCTCTGAAAGAGGAGTGTGAAGGCATCTAGATTGAGACTGAGGTGGTAAAACGGACAGAGGGGCCGGATGAACAGAGGCTACTGATACCGTGACTCCCCCCAGGGAAAAGGTATGAGGGGTTTAATTCACAGAGCCCTCTCACGATGGAGATTGGGATCAGAGTCATGAGAGCCAGAGAAAATGAGATGCCTCGAATAAATAACCTGCGCTGACGGGAACAGTTTTGCACGGAGATATGATGCGAGCAACTATCATAACTTGTTTTTCTGAATGAAGAAGAAAGTCCACTGAGCTTGTTTGTGTTTAAAAAAATTACTCATGACTCGAACCACATCTGAGTCATAAAGTCTGCTCTTAGATGAATTTATAATGAACACAACATGTGAGCAAACATATTTGCTCTATAATAAAGTCGTATGATGTGTTTTATTGCCATCAAACAGCCGAGCTTATCGACGTCTGCCTGATGATCTCCACTGAGGTCTGTTTAATGATCTCCACCGCTCCTCTCCTCTTGCTATGAGCCGTCTGTCAAAATTCAATTAATTTGTCAGAGGTTATTCGCCTGTCAGTGAGCTGCGTTTTAATAAAGCTGAAGGGCTTTGATAAGACCTCGCTTAAATCGACAGTGAGCACGCGATAAAGCTGGCCTTATTTATTTCCTCCTTTTATTTTGTCTTGTGCATTGGAGGATTCTCCAGTGCAGATTGAACACTGGATTAAGGATGCGTCCTTCGAGCCCTCCTGAAATTGTATCGGGAGTTTTCAGCCGGTGCTCGTGTTTGAACTCCTCTCTTTAGGAAAAGGACGGTGGCATCCCGACACTGGGGCTGGTCTTCCCACGGATGTCTCTGTCACGCTGGTATTCTGGGCTGACACGTCTCTTTTCCATCAAAGCGGCACATCTGGGCCTCCTGGAGCTGGACTCAAATGTCACCCAGAGCCCCCCACAGAGCGATGCCAGCCCTGCGTTGGGTTACACCAACACATATTGAAGCATTTGAGTGTCATTCGAGTGTCGCTGCCCACTGTGATGCCCATGGGTCACTCCCTCGTTGTTCCGTTTAAGAATTATTATATAATGGTTAAACAGGTTATCATGATTGAAAACATGAAACACAGCCATTATCTTCTACTTTGTGTTTGTATTGTGTGTTTATGCTTCTTCCACTGAAACAAAGGGCCTTCTGAATCTTTATTACTGCGCATCATCATCCTGATAGCTAATTAGGAAACACCACATATGTCTCATGATTTCATTGGCTGTCAGGTGGATGTTACATAACACTAAACCTGTCCCAGGACACACATATGCATGCACATTTACAGTATACAATGTTTGGTAAGACTGCACGCGACTCCTAATTACAGTTTATAGTTTTATAGAACCATCTGCAGAAGCTTTATGACCATGCACCAACAGAAGTATGTTAACAGGTCCACCTACGCAGACCCCCAATGTAGTGCAAACAGAACTAGGAGCGCACCTGCTGTCTGTGTCCATTTTTGCATATGCACCTACTGCCAAACACTGCTTCATATTAAAAGATTAAAGATACATAGATATAGACATATTAGAGATTGATTTGCTATTCAATCAGTGCTGCTCAGCCTCAGCAGCTGTATGATGTCTTCTGTGGCTCTGAAGGACAAGTTTTACAAAATAATCCTGTGCCATACATTCATTCAGACCTCCTTTATAAACTGGTGGCATCGAGTTTGAAAGGTCTGAAAAAGGAGAAGATATTGAGTTTTGTTGAAAGATTTTTGAACTTCACTCATACTAGATGCTAAAAGTCAGAATATCTTGTCCTCTGCTCCTTCATTTTTTTTATCTGTCTCTTGTGAGCCCGACCAATTTTATGCCCGGCCTCACTAAATTGCTGGAGTACTCTTCTGACTGAGACTGACAGAGGAATATTTATTTCACAGAACTCCCGTCAAAATGATCTGTTTCAAATCCAGATTCAACTCCATAAAATGTCATTAGAGTTGCAGGTTGGCGTTGTTGTTTCCAGGGATTCTTGTTATCAAAGGGATACCCTCGAAAAGTACAAAAAAGCTTTCCATAAATAACCACTTAGCAGCCAGGCGCAAACATCACCCACACACTTTCCCAGGGGTGCAGCTATTCTGAGAAGCCTTTCTTTCTTTACGTCTTCTCATGCGCCACAACCTTTCATTTCGGCTGCTGTCCACGAAGAGCTTTTAGAGCAAGACAGGTGAACGCCTCGGGATAAAAATACACACAAGCCCCTTGATCTCCTCAATGTTTCATTCACCTTTGCACCCTGTCTTTTTTTTCCCCCCACACATAGAGACTTGATTGAGTAGATCTCAGACCGGCCTTGACAGGTTAAGCAGGGCACGAGACGCGGCTCTCTGCAGGTCTCGGCCCGCTGCTCGCTCACATTACCACATACATCTGTTTGAAGACTTTTTCTTGAAAGGCCGATAAGCTGGACACTTTTCACCGAGTCTCATTTTGTACACAAAGGATCAGGGAGGACTTCCGCTTCGGCTGCTAATGGGTTTTCAGCAAAACTGCTTGTTCTTCCTTGTCCAAATCGACTCTGGCATGTTTTCTTATTATTGTAGATTCATGATAATTTAACATATTATAAAATCCCACGCAGGACTTTGGTGTTTCCTCTTGGCTAATCATCTAATCATTTGATTTAGAGGCTCTTGTCTTGTTTAGACATCTCTTGAATAAAAAACTGTAGCGTGCTGTATTTTGAAAGAACTAATGCATACACAGCAATGTTGCATAAGCTGCTATATAGTGACATTTTATGTGATTTAGAATTTAATGTTTTCAGATTTCTTATGACTCACTTTTATTAGTACCATTCATTTTGTATAATGAAGAGGCATTACTGGTTTCACTCAAGATAATGAGTGTGACAATTCAGATCTCCACTGGCAATTTAGTTAATTAAAGTGGGATAACTAAGAAACAGTAAGAATAAATTACATTGTTTTCCATAAAATGAGACTCTAATCTACTGTATTACACACAGTCCTGCTACCGGTGGTGGATGAAGTACTTGGATTCTTAAGTGAAAGCAGAAAAATACAATGTAAAAATATTCCCTTACAAGTTTAAAATTCCTTTAAGTTCTATTCCCTTAAATTCCCTTAACGCCTTTCGGGTCGTTTATATAGTACTTAAATACAGTAGTTGAGTAAGTAAATGTACTTAATTTCCACCCCTGCCAAACAGACACAAAATGCATTCATTATCGTTAATAAGATTCCTGGTGAGGGAAATAAGATCATCCTGGAGCTGCAGTGGGAACTCAGACCAGACGTTTTTGTTATAAATTTTTAAATTAAAATGTATTACTCAAAATTGATCCCAAACTAATCTACAGATCATTAATGAACTCCCCACGTAGCCATGGCGGTAATAATAACTAGCACAACGTCATTAAGCACTAATGCAGCAGGGACACTAAACTTAGATCTCCGACTGGTCCGAGGGGAGGAGAAGATCCATCCCATCAACTTGCATAATCGGGGCAAAGTGAGTTTGGACCTGACTGTCTGGAGGATAAAAAGGAGACAGGTGTTGGAGGATGTGTGTCGATGTGTGTGTGTGTGTGTGTGTGTGGAGGTTTAGGGGCAGTTGTTCCTGCTGGACAAGACTTTATTTAAGACGAGAGTAAATGCCAAAGTGGCCCAAAAGGTGCCTAATTAAGCCGTTCACTGACTGTGAAGAGAGCTCAGCGGTCAAACCATTATATCTTCTCCTTTCGCTTCACGTCATCCTCTGTGAGAGAGCAGGCCTGTGATCATTAACAAAATGTTATGGATGAGCCCTTGAGGAAATCCTGTGTATGTCCGCGTGAGCATCAATCATGTATTGATTGAGCTTGTCCAGAGAAGGGAAGCTCCGGCATGTGAGCGGACGTTTTGGGCCAAACTGACTTCCCCTGTCCGAGCTTTCTAACAAGCTCTCTGTGGCTGTGCCTGTCACCTTCCTGTCAAACTGAACCGATGCAAAAGACTGGACGAGAAACTGACAATATTTGTTACAGCAGACGTTCCTTTAGTGCAACATCCCCACCTGAAGCTCGTTTTTCACTTACATAGCCGAACGACAGGTGTCAGAAATGTCTCCTGCTCGTCTGTCTCCCTCTAGCTTTCAGGGATGTGGATGTGCAGCTAATGAGAACGTGCACAGGTTGAGTTTTAGTTGTTCCTCCTAGATTCTGAAGCAAAATGAAAAAGAAGTAGATGAATTAATTTTTACTCCACAGATAGTGAGAGACGTGAAAATAGTACCTGCCTGCGTTTTTTACTCCTGTTTTACTGCAAAGAAAACTTGCAAAATGTATTAACAAAACTTTCTGACAGGAAAGTTATACATAAGGGATTATCTAACATTATAGTCAATATTTTCCAACGTGCTTCCACAGTGTTAGATTTTAAGTTTTAAACACCACATTTAGACACTAACTGATGAAATCCTCTATTTTTCCGTATGATGTGGTTTCATACCGCAGGTTCTGGCCCCCGTAAACCTTCGCTCGCACCTTTGGACTCACCCCCGGCGACGTGAATCATCACATCAAAGGAAATATAATAAGCTCTCCAAAAATGATGGCAAGCAATTAATCCTCGGTGGAACGTCAGATCAGAAAATAGGAGCTGCATACGAAATGAAAACAGTTCAAGCCGAGAGAGTGAACTTGTTACCTGTTTTCGAAATCAGAGCGGAGACGATATCTAAGATCAAGCTTAGTGGGCTGGAGTGTGTTTTATGAATGTGTGTGTCTGCAAGTGCATGTAATTGTTCATAATTGTTCTTTGAAGGGACACAGAATTACTTGGAAATCATATTCTATTTGGTTTTATAGCGAATTAAACCATTATTACATATTTTGCCAGACGTTTGTGGTCCCGGCTCACAGACTTCATAAAATGAAAATGAACTGGATTAGGTGACATTAAACATGTTCAGGTGTAATGAGGGGTTCTGCTCACAAATTCATTTCCTGTTTATTCATGCAAGCCTGGCTCCGAGCCAACTCCCGGCTGACTCATCTAATTATTTCTGTAAACTAGTTAGCACAAACCAAGTCATTCATTAACGTGATCGCCACCGGCTTTGATTCTTTGGGACTCCTGATGACAGATTTGTTTTATGTAAATAAGTTCTGGTGTTATTCCAGTAGTCTGTAACCATCTGGTTTAATGTCATTACCTTGTCAGTATTAATTGCTTCTGGCAATTTATAAACCGACGTGTCGTAGAGAAGTGAAGAAACCAAACGGAGGCCAAATAACAATTATAATACCATCACCGTTCTGCCTCTGAGGTCATGTTGTCATTCTTTCATTCTTCCTGTTTTATTTTGTTACTCAGCTCTTTTCTCATTACAGATCACATCACTTCCTGCCTGTGTGTGTGTGTGTGTGTGTGTGTGTGTGTGTGTGTTCCCCCCTGTTTGATTGTTTTCACCTGTGAGCCACCTACTAGTGAATTTAGATGCAAGAGAATTTCTTTGTGTTCTTGGCACACTTGGGTATTGTATGGGTATTGGAACAAACCCATAGTGTTTTCCTGTTTTTTTCAGATCTTGCCTGATCTACTCATTGACCACCTGTGTATGACACCCTGTCTTGGCAAGTTATTTGTCAGTCATGCATTTGCTTGTGTGATTTCCACAATTGTGACAAACATAACTGATGTATTTTTTTAATATACTGTATTTTTCAAATCTTTATTTCTAAAGATTTAAGATGGAGTTTATATTTGGTGGTGTACTTGCGTGCCTTGATGCAAAAGGTCTCCCAAATGAAAGGACAAAAGGACGTTTGTCATTACCCTCCTGAACAACATATGTAAGCATTTTCTCATCTGATGCCACTTTGTTGACCCGTTCGTCCACCCCGACCTCCTCCCTCTGTGAGGCTTTATAATAACGTCACACTACTTGCTCCCAATGGACGGCAGTCAGAATTACTACAGTCGCTACAGGGCTTTGCCACTTCAACGTAAGCATGACGTTTTTGGACTCTTGCTGAAACGAGTCATTTTTCTTGCGGGGACATTTTTCTTCGCTGCCACTGTTCGACCATGATGACACAAATTCAACTGCGTCAATTTCACGTTACATCATCTTTATTTCTGAAGCTCGCTGTTTTGAAGGTTACAAAAAAGGGGGGCTGGTGTTTTTCTGTATCCTTTTGCCCTCTCTTGTCTCTCTCACACATAGAGCTCAGGAGCCCTGGAGAGCGGATGCTGAAGTGACGGCATGTCATCGCTGTCCCATATCAGTGACTCACTGAGGCCTGTGTGCCCCGGCCTGTCACCGCCCTGTCGCTCTCTCTTGCTGGGCCAGTTGGCAGCTCGACGCCTCACCACCTCAGCGTTGTTAACACCAGCTCAGAAAAAAAATCCTCACCCGATGAAAAGTTTCACAAGAGGACGCACCTCTAGGATACCTGTCACTCTGCAGCAAGAGGAAGTTTTAACTTCAGTGTAAAGCAAATATACTGTAAAAATATAACTTGAGGAAAGTGTGTTCATGTCTCATTGGCAGGACTGAGTAATTCTGACTGCTGGTTAATTTGGTGCAGCCACAGTCTTTCCCTGTGCCACAGGGTAGAGTAATTACAAATATCTGACAAATGGATTTCTCTAAACTGCCAGAAAACACTGTTATGTCATTAGAGGAGACGTACTTGGTGCCAGATTTGCGAGCTGTCAGGAACAAGGGGAATAAGGAGGGAAGTAATATAGTGTGGACTTGGAAATGTAACTTAAACTGAACAGGGAGCTTTATGAGCCATGGCAGGTGCCGCGGGGCATCCGGGCCCCAACACTGATATTTGAAATTGTAATTTGTGGGTTAATAAAAAGCACATGTGTGAGTGTGGGTAGCTGTATTTTTTTTTGTTGCTGATCTATAATGATGGGATTTTTATAAAAAAAAAAAACACTGAGGGATAATATTTTATAGAACTGGCCTCAGGGCTTGTTTGAAAAAATAAAAGTGGATGATTAGACTTTAATGCACTTGTGTAAACAGTGAAATATACTTTTATTTAGTTTTCTCGACATAGGAGTTACTTATATGCTTACTTGTGTGTGAGTCAGTCTCAGAGCTAAAACATAAAGTCATGAAGGGCTGAGATTACAAAGACCATCACACACAGATGAGCCAGAGATCGACTTGTCACGAGCAATTAAACCCCTGTCACGAATTAACATTTAGAGAAGACACACATGTGAAGCCCTCATTCTGCCGCCACAGGCTACCTTTACTTTACCTGAAATTCATTATAGATGGGTCACTTTCCATCACAGCCACTCAGCATTAAAGGTGAAACTCATTAATCCTTGGCGAGAACCTTCCCACCTTGTTGGAGGAGGGTCTTGGACAGGACTGATCACACGACACGATAGACTGTTAAAAAAAAGAACCAGAAAACTTTCCAGCACTGTGGAAGCTGATCGTTCACTAATAAGCTCCACCTCCCTCCGTTACTGTTGCTACACCTGGTTTTCACACTGGTAATTGACGACTATAATTGCTGAAAATATGGCTCCTTTATTTCAGACAGAGGTCACATAAGCAGATTCATGAGACGGTGTTTAGCTGCTTAGCTCACACTTATTACCGGGGTGGAATGTAACTAAGTACATTTACTTTAAGTACTGTACTTCAATACAAGTAATCAATTAATATGAGGTACTTGTATTTTGAGTCTTTTCTTTTCATGCTACTTTCTACACAACATAGATGGAGCTCATGAAATATGATGCTTTGTTATAAATTAGACAACTCAGCAGATAATGGAGAAAAGAATCAGCAGATTAATTAATAAGGAAAATAATCATTAGTTGCACTCCTATAGGAAACAGTTCAAAATGAGCTCAAATAACTAGAACAATAAAATCCTGCTTTTACATCAATGCATGAGTGATAATAATATAATGAAATATTAGTATGAAGTACACACAGTTGTTGGGGTAAGTTATTGAAGCACAAAATCATTGCATCACCACTGGAACACACATTGCAATTTGTTGCACGCTTTCAAAAGGCCTGAAGAATTTTGAAGAATAGTTTCAGTGTTAAAACTCTTGAAATTGTTTATCAGCTTTCAGTCCTGAAAATGACAAAATATGTATAAAAGAGTGTTGTAACAGTGTGGTTGATGTTAGTTATTCAGTGGTATTCAAATTGCAGACTACAGTGGATCTCACTAAATTCTGTGCAGATGATTCATCATCCCTCGGCTTCATACAGTAAAAGGCAATAGATACAGTTTTTTCATGTCTTTTGAAGATGTGAGCGTATTCTCCTGGGTGGAGACATTGTTATTGGGGATAAATTTAACACAGCTTAAAGTGATATTGCACGAAGCGAGAACGCTGTAATATTGTCAAATGCAACTTTAGTTCATGCACCATTGTCCTTTGACATGAGAAGTTGCAGGGTATTGATGCAATAACAGCAACACGGGTTAATGCAATCAAATGAAGCCCTGCAGCGTTCGATGATTCAACCATAAGCAGAGTTTTGGTGCTGTGGGTTTAAGTGTTGTATTAGATTTCATAATGTAAAACAGTGATTTCCTTTCTTCAGTGGTTTGACAGAGATGAACTTCTTAATGTTTAAAGCCAAAAGCTGCACATTGCAAAGTTTTAATAAGGGTTCCTATTCTTGTTCTTCCTCTGTTTATTGCCACAAATGCATATTAACTCACATAAACAATTTTTAATTTTTAATACATTTTAAAAGAGCTAAAAGCAAAAGGTGTGCTACTTTAACTTCAATTTAAGGTTAAAAACTTTACAGATGCTTTGTTCAAGCGATCTTTGCCACAAACGACCACAGAGGATTTCCTGAAAAGCCTTTAATGGTTTGTTTGTGTTTAACACAATAGGTTTTTGGGCAATTGGCTTTAAACCTCTTTTTGAACAAACAAAATTCACATTGCACGACATCGCATCCACTTCATCACTCCTCCTGCAGTCAGCTCAATATCAGGATACTAACCCAGAGAGTCACCTAACAAAGGTTATCCATCGAACTCTTCCCTTAAAGCTCCGATCCATACTGCCGTACGAGCCGCCCGTTGAAACCGCCGCCCTATTGCTGCCTTTGTTTACACAGGGATTTATTGAATTGAAGCTATTTTTATTACTCTCAAATGTATTCCCCTGGCTGCTGATACAAAGGCTGGAGGTGATAGTTAGAAAAGATCTGCATTTGTACATTTTCATATTTGTAGCATTTGTGGAAATTACATTGTCATATTTCGACTACAAATTACACACCACTCTAATAAAGCTTATAGGTCGTTTATCTTCCAGGTGTCCTCGTACTCTTTAAAGGTCAAGATAAGAAAAAAATAGAGGTTGTTGTTGCTGTGCTGCAGAGGTGGGAGTTTAGGAGGCGTAGACACACCACTGGGACTGTGATTGATGGAAACCCCTCTGAATAAGTGGGTAGCTGGCTCTTACCGGCAGCAATCTGCCAGCGCTGCAGCCTCATCAACACAAACCATCATCCTACACTCACGGAGTTACTCTGGTTCACATACTTCTACTTGATACAGCCGAGACAAACTGCACTACTTTCTGCTCTGTTTTTAACCCTCAACAAGTCACGTGCTTCTTTCACGTCATAATTCATTCTTTATGTTTGTTTTTGTTACACTTAGTCACATTTTGCTTTTCCATAAAAACTTCTGTGCAACATTTACAGTTTCCTAATGTGCAAATTGAAAATATGCAGACAGACGTCTGAGATACTCTTCAGCACTGAAACAACAAGATAACAGAACCACACGAACACAAATATGTTGCATCCCTCTGTTTACCATATTTCGCACTTATTGCAACTTATTTGCTGCATGGTATTTTATTCTGCTGTTGCCTGAAGAGAAAATCAGTTCAAACCTACCTGACCCCACATGGTACGGCCATCTGGTTCTATGACGTTGCATCTGTGACATGGTTTTGTTCGATCCTCCCATGGTTTCATACCTCACCAAGAACGTTGCAGAAGCCAAACACTTTGCCTGCCAAATTTTGCTGATTTGGTCATTTTTCCTTAATTTTTGTTTCTACCGTGGCTAAGTAAGCTATGGAGTTAAATTGTTTTGTTTTTTCAGGAGTATGAAAACAGGATGTTTTATTTTGAAAATTGACTGTTCCTGTTTCTGATTTCCAGTGCTCTTCCGCACTGTGCATCAAAAATAGACTATTTTAAGCTGAGAGCTGCTTCTGGGATGCGTTTGTGGTGAAATCACAAGCATTGTTTAAAATGGCAGCGATCAGCTCTGGTAGCCGCGTCCCGGCCAGAACGTGCCTGGTGGAATCTTAACAGATGGTATTGGAGAGTTGGATTAAATTAGTTGAAGCTATGGATCAAGGGAGATTCTTACAGCCTGGTTGTCGCCATGTTATGACATCTTAAACAGTCGAGGGGCTGCAGGAATAAAATTCAGAAATGGACTTCTCCTCCTGTTCAATCCTTGTTTGCAACATACACTTTATTAGTAACACCTGTAAAATCTAATGCAACTCAGTACAAGAACTCATCCATAAATTCTTCCTTTGCAAAGATAAAAGTGTTCAGTTTTGATTGACGTGGTCAGAGAGGTGTTAACTGAACTCGTTTCTAATGCCCACGTCTTTTACAAACATGAGGGGGAAGAACATGAGAAAGACATTTCAACATAATGTTTTTATTCTGTTTTGTATTCCACACAAATAAGCATTGCCTTAAAATATTCAAAGACTACATGTTTTTATGGCTGCACAACAGCATGAAATGGAAATATTCTCGATGTCTTCTGCATCATGTTAAACACCAAAGTAAGCATGACGTGTGGTATTTTTAAATAACGTTAGGGTCTTCACCAGAATTTAAAATCAGCCTTTGTTTAGCTGCACAGCAGGAGTTTGTTTCATTACAAATTCAGTTGAGTCCAGTAATGAACTGAAACTGTGCGTGAACCCTGGATTTTCTACGACCTGCTCCCAATTGTTCTGGATCATCACTTGTCCCACTGACTTCAAAAATCCTACAAACACCAACAAAAGTGTCCAGTGTCATATCATTACCAGAGTCATACTGAGCTTTGTTTGAGGAACCACTAACCTTTGCTCAGTCGAGATGTGAGGTGTTGGTTTTCTCCAGCTGAAACTCACAACATGCGTCTCTTGTTCCAGAAATCAGAGATGATTCACAAACCAAGCAGGCATGAAGTTCTAGCTGCACAGCTTCTGGCCCATTACTGAGTATAATACCATTGCATCTGTTACCAATTTAACAAAACAGATTGTACCGAGGGAAAGGAGGACGATTCAGTGTGACTATATTTCCTGTGTAATGGCACAGCTGAAGTCTGGTAAATACAATAAACCTAACAAGGCGAGGACAAGCATGAGATGAATGAAGGGAGTTCAGTGTCACTACGGGACATGGGGGGGAAAAAACCTGTCAGGGAATAACAAGCAATAGTTTTGCAACTACCTTTTGTTTTACACAAGGACAGATCTTATATTCTCAAGTATAACTGCTCACGCTTGATTGACCAAGGTCCTATTTCCTGTTAGGAAACACCTCTGAGTCCACATAGTCCCTGAGTTCATCTAGTCTCTCTGAAACACAGTCGCTGTAGGAATGAGAACATTTGTTTTCCCTATAACGTGATTAAGTCAAAATGAGAACTTGTCCCTTTAATATGTGGCCACTGAACAAAGAACGGCTGAGCATTAGACCCAAATACATGTTGAAGATGTCTTTATAATACCAAGGGCACAAATATCCTCATATGGGGACTGCGTGTTTTTCCAAATAGTCCAAAAAATGTCCCATTGGACCAAAAGCCCATTTGTCCAACAGCCTGTTATCCCAATCATCCTAAAACAAGCCCTCTCACTGGAGTTTTTTTCCCTTAATATCTCAGTGTATTTAGACGTGAAAGACAGGATGAAGCCAGGTGAACTTCATCATGTTATCTTCAGTGTCGTGATAACAAGTAAACACGTGGTTAATGTTGTGAAATGGTTGCAGTTTGGTTTGGTTTAAGAAAAGATTGTGGTTTGGATATAAGATATAAGTATATTCGTTACATCAGTTAAGTTACCACAAATGCACTGTTATCAAAAATACCATGGTATGTTATAGCATTGAGATTTCCCTTAAATAAAAGTAAAGAGCCAGACATGGTATGAAAAACAGCCTCAGATCAAAGGTGAACTTACTTTTGATTATATAGTATAGTAGTATACGTATTAACTCACCTGTTAAAGTACCAGCTCACTGTTTAACAGCATCATTACATTAGAGCTGACAGACTCTGTGAAACAATTTAGGCTTGACGATCAAACATGAATACAATTTCATCATTTAGATTTAACCACTCAATTCCACTTCCACAGAGGGATTCAGAGTTGCCTTTGGCATTTTATTCATTTGCATAGATTATTTTTTTGTTTACTCCTCTCACAGTCGAGTGCCCTGCAGCATCGAGTCGACTGTGATGCAACATGACCCATCACTGACACGGAAATAATAAAAAAGCTTCAGTGCAAAGTCTTTACCAAGGAATAGTTTTTCCTTTTAAAAGTTGCCCATTCACAAATTCACCTTTTCTTACTAATCTACTACTGTACTGCTCATAAATGCATAAAACAGCAGGCGGAGTCAGGACAGACGGGGAAAGAGAGCTGTCATGAATCTTTCTGTTTAACAAAGCCAAAAGATCTGTAAAGCTGCCACACACTGATTTCCTGCCTGCCGCCATCCACCTGTCAGCCATTTTGACACCTAAGCTGCTAATATCCCTCAATTTATCTCCTTCAGTGACTATTTTGGACTGGCTGCTCTTGTTTGGATGTTCAAACAGTCCTTTTTCTCCTCCCTGACACCTTTTCATTGACTCGCTGACACACGCTGCGCGCTGACAGACAGATCTTTACATGAGAGACATGAGGTATCCTGTGAATGAATATGGATGGAGCCGTCCATCTGTCCATCTGCCATTAGGCCTCGCTGACGCCGAGTACTGACAGCACTCAGCGAGAGGCTGGAGAGAATCTGAAAATGAGCTCGATGTGAATGAGGCTCTAATAATTTGTCAGGAGGAAAGCGGTCGGTCTCAAGGAAGAGTTTCATTTATGCTCTTCTTAAAGCAGAGATTGTGACGTTTGAAATATCTGCTTTGAGATTTCTGTCAATATGTGAGGAGAGACTGTCAAAACAGATGAAGAGAAAGAGGTTTGGGTGAGGTTAGAAGGATGACATGTGCATATTCATTTATTTCTATTGAGCTGGAGACTATCCCATCATGCACTGGGCAGAGGTGAGGAATATTCCCTGGACAGCAGGTTGCCAGTTAGAAGGCAAAATGTACCAACGCTCACATCCAGACCAGAGGGCAATTAGGAGTCTCTATCCACCTGACATGCATGTCTGTGGACGTGTGGCGGGAGGAGAGCAGCATGAAGCAAAACCCACACAGTCAGAGGCGGGAAGGACTAATTAACGTAAATCAAATTAAAACTGAAGACGCGAGATGTAAATAAAAAATTACCATACAGCATCCATTATTTGTTGGAGTAAAATGACAGAAAGTCAAATTGAACACGGTGTGTGTCTTCGCAGCTGTTTGTGTGTTTCGCCGCTCCTCAGCTTGTTGATTTGTTGGCTTGTTAGCTTTTGGCTGTCAGCGGCTTGCAGCAGGACTTCTTATTTGCCAGTAGCTCTGTTGATTCGTCTGTCCTCTGCGGTCGCCTTCGGTCAGTTAGTGAAACATTCTGGAGACGTGTGACTCTGGGTTTTTTGGTGTAAATGTTTTCAACCTAGACAAAAACAAAAAGCTTCTTCGTGAGAACATGTAGGTGCAGACGCTACCACCTTAAGGCAGTGACGCCCCGAGACATTTTTAATGGAGCCACTGAAAATCAGGCCCCCAAACCAAGAGCCATAACTTTTCTTTTACATGAACTATGAAAACTATATATTATTGTAATAAATGAATAGTACTTTTATCAGTTAGAAGCATATTATACATATGTGACTCGTGAGGGGGGGTCTGTACAAACTGGGTTACTACTCAGGAATAGTTAAGTTATAAACATAGATTTATCCCTAAGTGTGAACAAACAGTTGCCTGTTGACACATCCAACATACGAGGAGCAATATTAGCAATCATTTCAGACTTGTGTTTCTGGCCAATGTAGGTTCAGCATTCACTCTCTTTTTAGCACTGATTTAATCTCCACCAACTCCTTTATATATTTGGTTACTTTAGCAACCCAATGCTCAAATAAGTTCACCTGCGAGTTGCTGACTGTGTCTGTGCTGGTTTGTTGGTGCTGAGCAGATTCAGTCTGATTCAATTACCACAATTCAACCCGCATATATCTTATCTTATTTATTTTACATACATACATTTTCTATTTTATATAATGGACCTCCAAATTGCAACATGTCACAGATAAGTCATTGTAAAGGACCTTTACATTCACCATTCATTTCATTTTAACCACTGGTGGTGTTCCCGTTGTTTTCCTGTTACACATGAAGTCCAGATAACGTACCGTTTCCTGTTGAGGATAAAGTGTGAGATCTGTGAGCTGCAGGAAAATGACGAGCTCTACGGCGAGTCTCGATTTAGCTCTGAAACATGCTCATCTCTCTTTCTCCTCTCCTCATATGTATATTTAATGACAGCCAGATATATCTTGTCCCTTGGGTGACTTTGAAACATTTCATTAAGTACATGGCACTATGGTAAATCAGATTATGTGACCAGATTCTACATCCTCCTAAATACATTTAAGATATTCTGCAAAGCGTCGCTCTCATCTCAAATTCAGAGGCGAATGAGTCCTTTGAGGAGGCGACATTATCATTTGAATGTGTAAGAAAGGAAATCAAAGGCAGCCTGTTTAAGGAAAAATCACTAATATTAAATAATATTAGGATTTCTTCTCATGAATAATGAAAATCGAATGAGAGAGCAAGAAGTCGGTGTGATAAAATAAATAACAACAAGAAGGTGAGAGGAAATCTTTAATTTTTAATTGCTGCTTATTTTGCTGTATAATCTACCTCGTGGAAGATCAGAGATAAAAATATCCACTGCTGGTGTTTCTTTTTTACCGCAAAACTTTTCATTAGAAATGTAAGAACACACCAGAGCTGCTACCATAAACATCAGAGTTGGTGGTAATAAATTTATACCTTGGGATTTGTTTCCAAGTCTGCACGCTCAACTTCAGATTTCACATTCTCTCTGATGATGCTGACTGACGAAACTACTAAAGTGCTGCTGCTCGATCATTGTGTTTGTTGCAGAGCTGCGCGAGCGTCTAGCAAAGGCAGCACGGAGGACGGGGCCGAGGGATCGAGACAGACGAGGAGAAGCAGCACCTCTTAGGAAATAATTATCTCTCTCATCCCCCCGCGGCCTCCTGTGGGAGATCTAGCCGTGATGGCTGCCAGTTTGCTGCACGGCTGTCTCCAAACCAAAGGCTTTGTTTTTCCCTCTGTGAGCCGAGTTGTTGACAAAGCTTTTGACTATTTGGAGCAACATTTTCTTCAATCCGGATTTGCATGGGAAATATGTCTGGCAGTTCACTGTTGGTGATATGGGATAGTCTCTTGTCATAGCTTACACACTGCAGGGACATTCATTAGGACACTTAAGTGCAACAAGCAAAATGTCTGATCTGATCAAAGGGTGTTGGTGGTGGAAAGTAACTAAATAGATTTACTCAAGAACTCTATGTAAAGTCAAATAAGTTGATTTTACTATGTACTTCATATTTCCACTCCATTACATTTGAGAGGGAAATATTCCTTTTATAATTTTACTCCTCTGCATTTATTTGACAGTTCCCAACCATTTTGGTTCATGACCTCTTATTCAGTTGTTAGCAGTTCCAACAAAGAGACATTTCCTCTCTAAATATCTCAGGTAGATTTAAATAACTTTTTGATGTCTGAAGAGGTAAAATTATCCAGTGTTTCACAAAAAAGCAAAGATTAGAGAAAAGTCAAAAAACTGAATACAAATTGGTGCAACAGAGCTTTCACGACCCCTCAGGTTTAGCTCGTGACCCCTATATTGGGGGTAAAAGTCACATGAAAAAGTCTGGATAAAAAACTGTCACTCTTTTTCCCTTTAATATGTGTGTGTGTGTGTGTGAGTGTGTGTGTTTGTGGCTGCAGCTGCTGTAGAGTTTATATTGTTTGTACATATATCTGTATCTGTGTGTTGTCTGTTCTGTTGGTGTTTTATTCTGCTGTTAAACTGGTGCCATTGTGTCCATACCTCTTTTTATTCCTTCTCTTCTTCTGCCTTTCTTCTTCTCTTTCTTGCTTGTATCAGTTATAGGTCATCAGCCTTCAGAAGGGATGCTGATGTGCATGGTGTTCCCCATTTCACGTTGCGAGAAATCACACATATAACATATAACTGTAATATCCGATGCATGAACGCTATTAATCCTCCATCTCCCACAGAGCCAACAGCAATCAGTACTGAGCTGATTGACAATTCAAGGTGAAGCACCTGCTCCTGGTGTGAGCTGCAAAATCGACAGCGAAGTCAAATCGCTATGATTTGAAGCAAAAAGACAAGTCACACAAACTGGCTTCAGCTCAGTAGGAGGGGGAGCTGGAGGAAGAAGGGATGACTAGGTCTTCACTGAGGTGCTTCATCTCCAGTTTGACAGGACACTCTCCATCTACTGGCGCCTGGAAGAGAGATGATGACCGCGGTGACATCACTCTGCAATGCATTGTGGGCTTTTAGGGAGTGATGGCGTATTCAGAGATGATGACTACTGAGCAAAAAAAAAAAAGGCAGTGATGAAGGAGAGGAAAGGGTGAGAAAAGGACAGATATTTGGACAGAAAGTGACAGTGTGATAAGATTTTTACAGATTAGGAACACATTACAAAAAGCATTTCAGTTTCTAATCTTAGCAGATAAAGTGTTGCAGAAGTTTGCAATTCTTGACCAATGAGCTAAACGGATGATGAATAAGGTTTTAAAGGGCAGAAGGAGGAAAATGAAAAGCCATTGGAAACAGATGCATTATTCAGTCAACTTTGTATGTGTCATGAATTCATTTATTTGTGCCGCGCTTCATGAAGAAAAACACGCTCCTGAGAAATTCAAGGTTGAGCGTTTCTTTCATTTGCCTTTTGTTTGCATAGGAACACAGACAATAATGAGAAATCCTTGGCGACCTGACTGGCACCGTTGAATACCTCTCCACCTCCACTTCGCAAAAGACGTTTCATCACAACATTTGACTCTGAGCAATGAAGTTTTCTCTCAGTTGTTAGTGGTAACCCTTCAACCACAGCTATGTATAATAAGTCCCTTGTTCTGTTCAAACCTTTAAAGGCTTAAAAAGGGATGTGTCCTTCATTTAATACATAACATCGTCACTTTAAAACCAGCAATTTAAAAGCCTTAGCAACAGATTGTCGTAATTTGCGTCTCAGAGTCATAACATGAACAAATAGACATAATTTTAAATTCAGTGTGACTTTCAATTCCCAAGGATTATATTTGATGTCTATTATTAATAAAAGCGAATGAACCCCATTCGGCCACCAGCTGTGGCTGAAAGCTCTGGAAAAAAACAAATGAACAAACAAAGTGCACCAAGTCATAAGAGTTTTTTTTTGGCAAACTACGCTCATGTTGCTGTATTCAAAAATAAATGTCAGTCTTCAGTCTTAAAATGTCAGGATTACAGAACATGCTCAACAGAAAGCTGATAGTTGGGACAGAGAGCTGAAAAAAAACTCACATTAACTCCACCCATTTTGCATCTTGCAGTCACTGTTGTTTTTAGTTTATAACATTGATTCCTCTAAAAAGTATTTCTCCTCCTAACTTTACAGATGACGTATAGACTGGTGTGTTGGGTGTGTGTTAGAGAGAGAGACAGGGAGCATGACAAGGTAATGTATAAATGAGTCACACCCTGGCTTCATTAGCTGCGATGTGTACTGTGCTGCAGCGGCTGCTACTCATTCCTCATTCTGCCTTAAAGATAGCCGTGCTCATCCACACAACACCACCTTTCCTCCACCTCTCTGGAGACCACAGACTCATTAGAGAGGCCCCACCCAGTAAGAAGAAGGTAAGTTAATGGCCGTGCTGACGGGTAGAAGAGTGACACAGGGAAGAAGCGCATCTTTCAGTGGAAACAAGGAAGATTCACAGGCAAATTATGAAAGGATAAAACTGGGTGTCCTTGTCAGTACAAAGGCAGAGTGGAGGATACAGCAGTGACTTGTTCAAGAGAAAACTTTAAACAAACTGTCTGTTAAAGAAAAGTTACAAGCAAACCAAATGCATTCCATGTGAACTCTGCTTTTCATTAGGATTGGGAGACATTTTGAAACTCAGTTCAAAACGAGTGAAAATAGAAATACTTTGATCATCCTTAAGACACATATTGTGCCAAAGATTACTCAAAAGGCGAAAAAATAAAAACCTCGAGTGTTATTTATCGGATCGCAGTGTGGGAAGTCAAAAACATAGCTGCACAGAAATGCACTTTCATCTCTCCAAATGCATTCACTACCTTAAAAATGCACCCTGACCCAAAAAAAGAAATCAAAGGTCCCACATGCATGAGAAGTACAGATCAAAAGGAACTGGTATAGAAATATTTTGATGTTGAATCTTTATTAAAAACACACTAAAATACTGATGTGACAAGAGCTGCAGGTCAGTCATTAATCCACCGTGGGTTCTCCAGGTGAGCTCAACACAGGTGTGACTGAGGGTTTGTCATCTGTGGCCTCGCCTTCAGGAACATCTCCTTGAGCATCGGCGGGTGTCAGAGTGAAATAGCTCGTGTGCTGAAATTTGAGCACTTCATTGCCCCAGCTGGTCCATCCGGGTTGAAGACTTCGGGCGAACAGCTCCAAGCACTCGGCTCCAGCTCCGACATAGTGCTTCAACACCTCTATAGAAATAAAGAAATGAGGAAGAGGAATGATTGTTGTTGGTTTAACACACTCTGAAATTTGTACCATTCTGCGTGAATGACATGAAAAACTAATAAAAAGTTAGTCACAAAAAAATGGAAGTTTTAATACCTTGAAAGTCAGGTTGTAAGATTACTGCACTGAATCCATTTCTTATGGGGGCACTTTGCTTGTTACTCTGTAATAGGCGGAGGACAGCACTGGCAACTGCCCAGCTCCTTCACACCACAGCACAGATTTTTCTACGTGGAGACTGGCAGTGACCTTGAGTCTATAAATGATGATATTCCAGGAGCAGCACACCTGACAGATACGTTTCACTTCCTCTGCCCCGGTGCTACTCTGTCTGCTCTTGTGCATGCTCAAACCACCCTGACACTCGCCTCAGCCAACACTCAGGGAGTTAATGAGCACAAAAGCCTGATCCCTAAACCGATCCAACCTGCACAATGTGGTGTCCTGCCTCCCGTTTTATCTTTCTTTGCACGTCAGAGAGTCACAGAGTGGAAAGGCCAAACATGCAGCTCTCCGGCTAATTCAACCCCAACCGGTGACTCAGCTCTCAAAGTTGAACAGAGAATAAAAGATCTAATTATCCTCTTAACTGGATGGGACAGCGTATGAAACTTCTGCCGAGAGAGGCCTGAGGCAAAGGAAGGTGTTCAGTCTTAGATATTCTGCCTTGAAGGCTCCTCATATTCTCTCTAGGGTTGACTGTGAACTAATTACGTTGTACAGGACTGCTCATTAGTCCAATCACAGTACAGTAACTCATTTCTCATTTCTATTTTTCCAATAGAATGTCTTTCAGTGACTTTGATTCTCAGCACACCATGTGGAGTCCCACAGGGTCTTGTTTCTGGCCCTATCTCAATCTTTATTTGGTGTACATATTCCTTAAGAAATTTAACACTTGAATGCAACCAATAACAGATATTTTCATGTTTACATTTATATTTTTTTAGCAAACCAAACTCTGTTGCACCAATTCCCTATGAAATAAGATCAATGTCTACCAATACGAAGCTAGCAGAGATACATATTTTCGTCAGGAGTTAGTGGAGAAAAAAATTGAGCAAAAAGAAGAGTGAATATTGAATTAAGACAAGTCTTAAAATGAGTCTCTATAATGCTATGTGTTTAATAGACAACTGTTGCTAACAAGTTTGCTGTATCAACTGTAGAAGGTGATAACCTGTCAATGTGCCATTTACAGCTTGTTGCATTGCCCCCAAGTGGTTTAGAAATCAGAGAACCTCAAGTTGTTTCTGGAAAAAAATTTTTTTTTTTAGCTTATTCTGCTTTGCTTTAGGATCCAAAAAAGTAGGTCTGTATTTGGAATTCAAAAACTAACAGAGCTAAAAAAAAATAAAAGGGTTTCAAGACTTGATATAAACCTGAATAATGTTTGATTGTATTGACTGTAAAAGTGATGAAGTAAAAATCAGATTGTTGGTAAAGAAAGCTAAATATTGTAGCTGCCAATTAAACATACTGGCACATAAGTAACTGTTACAGATTCATTCCCCAATCAACAGTAATGCAGCCCACACAATTGGCAGTGTGCCTCTTCCTGAGATGAATATTATGAACAGCCATTTAACCAATAATTATAATACCAAGTTGGGAGGGGACTTCATTTTTCACAATTTCTTAAGATGTAGGGGGCCCTAATTAATAAAAACCACACGAGAAGTGCAAACACGTTTTTTTTTCTGTGGCTTGACCATCTGGCATGGATGTGTTGTAATCTGTGATGGAGTAATGGTGTCCCTTATCTCTCCATAGCAGCCAAGAATGTCAGTGATAGGAGCCCCATCTGAGAGGGGATCAGAAGTGGGTCAGGGTTTCTCAGCCCCGCAGGCTTCAGGGTTGTGGTTTTAACACCACTGAGGCTGCCCACTGGCTCTAGCAGGCTGGACATGCTCGACATGAACAAGTGCAGCAGATTTACAGGGAAGATAGCTTGAGATGAGAGTAAGAAAAGCTTAGGATGATGAACGAAAAACGTCTTTGGAAATATTTGCAATTTCTAGCAGTTGCATGATCTATTGCAGGCGTGAACAAAAGGAAAAGTAATTCATCCTTCCAAGTCCTGAGGTGTTGAATTATCAATCTCAAATAGTTAAAGAAATAAACTATTCTGCTTTTATTGGCATCTGTGCAAGAATTGGGTCAGGCCCTTCTAATATTTCATGACATACCAAAATTTATAATCATTACGTACAATCACAGATTTGAGCCACACCTACTGCCAAACAGAGCTTTCTCACCTCTTGCAGAAAAACAAAAAGGGGCGTAGTTGAAACAGATGCAACAGAGGCACACCACAGTTAAAGATGCAGCTCGTTTTGGACATTTAGTCCTGCAAATATTTATTCAAAATTCAGAATAAGCACCACAAAGAAAACCATTTTTTTATAATTTAGTTTTTAATTTTTAGTGCAATTTAGTTGTACATCTTGTGCAGCCTTGTACATCTAAATAAAAAATTTGTCTGTACTACAAGCTATGAAAACAAACCTCCACAGCAGCAAATAAAAGAACCGGAATAAACAAACCAGCTCTGTTTAAACCTGCTGAGGGGCTTTGAATCACACAAAGAGATTGAACACAATCTGTGTCCTAATCTACTTAATCTCTATGGTATCACAGCTTCACAACGGCATCATTATGGTTTAAATCAATGTATTTTAACAATATCCAGCCTCGTCCATGAAGTGGAGGCTTTTCTGTGCTTCTGTAAAGGCACACTGGCTGTGTTTCGCTCTCCATACTGCACAATAAATCGCATTCCCCTGAGAGGGGGGGAAATGACGTCAAGCCTCTCTTCATACTCCCCGCATATTCATTGTCAAGGTTTTACGTTGACTCTAAACACGGCGGTGTCAAGACTTGCCACACCACAATCTGTGCAGATAGGACTAATCTGATCCAATCTGAGCAGCAGAAGTCCTCACTCTGACAAATCAAACCTGTCATGGGTTGAGGATTCAAGTCAAGTTGTATCAAGTTATCATGATACAACAGATACCCTGCATGTTGTGTTTGAGCAGTTTTCTCACCACCAACATAGAAGTTTATACAGTTGAAAAGCAATGTACACATTCAAAAGGTTACTACTTATATAATGTAAAAAAATCTATGTTATTACTTTAGTGTGTTCAGTTCTCATACAAAAACACACTGTAGTCATAGTTTTGCATGTAGCAACTTTCTTATAACATGGAATCAAATCAAAATGGTACTTTTTAAATGTCAACCAAGCAAACCTCAATAAATGACTCCCACCTTTGCTTTTCTTATGCTATGGCAGGCTGTAGTAGAATTTAGAGCTCATCGTTGAAGCTGTACAGCAAGATAACAATCACTGACGTTGCAGCATTGCCCTCTAGTGGAAGAGTAAAACACATACAGTACCACTACTGTACTTCTTACATATATCAAGCAGTTCAAAATATTTACCTGATAGTGAGGGCTTCTGGGAGTGGAGAGCTGATGGGACGCTGACAATCAAACGTTGATCCTCCACAGAAACCTCTGATGTCTCTGAAGAGCTGAAAGTGGTGAAACAAGTCTGAGAATAAATACGATTTGGATATATTTGTATTAAGGGTTATAGCATAAAGAGTATGAAAACTGACAGACAGAGAAGTCAATCATTTTGCACCTTGTGGAGTTCTCTACAGAGGAACGATATCGACCCAGCACCAGCACTTCATAGGGCTTCTTATGACACGAATCCAGTGGAAACACAAACTGTCCAGATGTGGTGACCTGGGGGAAAAGAGCAAAAGGCCCTTAAACATCTGGAATCGCACCAAAAGGTCAGATTGCCATGATTGAGATCTGTGTCTAAAGGTTCCTGTACCTTGACCCAGAACCATTCGGCCAGAACTTCTACTCCCCAGTGTGGATACAGCTCATCACGGACGAAACGCAGGTGGCTCGGCCGGTTTGTGACCCAGGTGACCACTAAACAGTTTGGAGACGCCAGAAGGGGAACAGGGAGCCGTTTCAGCTGGGTCGAGGGTAAAGAACTGTATCTTCATTGAGAAAAGAGATGAAAAAGTTATGATATGTAAATGCAACTACTGGACCTTTCTCCATTTCAGTATGAAATATCACAGTGTCCTCCACTGTGTTTACATATTCATTGATGGAATTATAAGTCAGTGGATCAGCACCAACATCATCCACTCTCCCTCGTTCTTTTGCGATAACAAAAGTAAAACGGTCCATAATCAGCTAATTAGCTTTCTGGTGTTAACATCTGGTCAAAATTTTAATTTAATTTTAACCTCTTCAGGCCTCAAAATCCTTTAAGTAAGACAAACTGAGATGGAAAAATCATTCTTTGGTTCATGTTCACACTGGGGCTCTTAACCTAAAACAAAGGATCTCAAGGGGCCTCGTGTCTTCATTGTAAGAGCTAATAAGCCAAAAAGGTTGTGGGCCACTGGTGTAAGGGATTGTAGACAAGGTATTATAATACATGTAGCTTTTCAATTGAATGTCTTATTTTAAACACTTCCTTTATCTATTTTCTCTTCAAACCATTTTTGCCTGTTTCTTGTGCTGTTGTAACATGTAAATATCATCCCTGGCGATAATTAACTCTTATCTTTCTTTTTGCTAAAATGCGCAAATGCTAATTTACCTGCGACTCCTTTTCACAGACTTGTTTTCCCACGGTGGATCCATAACTATTAGGTCAAACTTCCTTCCATCTGTGTGAGAAACAAGCAGCTTTAGCAAACAACATCAGGCTGGGAAACAAGAGCAATGCTCTGACTTGGGAAACTCACTGAGTCACAGTAAAAGTATTTACGATGATACTTCAGGGAGTGGTGGTCAGATTTATGCCACAATGACCAACAGTTTTACAGCTTTCATTTATCTTCTTCAAACAAAAGAAGTTACCACAATCATGCAGTGGATTCAACTGTAAGGCATTTTGTCAAATCTGTTCCACATGGCCTGGAAAAAAAAATATTTATACATTATTTTACTTAGCTGCAGTTCAGATTATTTTCAGATCCAGATCCCAACATTGTACTCACAGTGGACTAGAGGCTGTATTCTTGTGAAATCAGAAAGCAGGAAGGATGTGTTTGGTGGTATTACATATTCCTCCCCCATCAGTGTAACTACTGCAGCCCAGTCCGCCCTGTTCTCTGTTACCCGAGAGAACAAGTCCACATGTGATGTGCGGCCGTTTTCAGCAACAAGTGGCTGAACACACTCCTCCTGCTCCTCATCGTCCACTGGAGGGAGTTCTTTAGCCATTTCACACAGAGCTGCAAGGCTGCACTCCTGGGATGGAAGAGGCCCTTTCTCTGTGTCTGTCACCTCGTTCAGATATCTGAGGGATCTGGCAGAATCCACCAAGGACTTGGTTCCCTCCAGGATCACAGACCTGATCTGCACCAGCACACATAACAGACATTATTTAGTCTGGGTGGTGTGTTAAACTGAAAATATGAGGATCTGAGATATGTGCTGTATTTGAAGTGCATGAATTAAAATTTGCAATGCTCATCAGTGGTGGAAAGTAACTCAAGTTAAGTATTGAATGAATATGAAACAGAATTGATATTCAGCCTACCCTCTCATGGAAGGCCTGTGAATCAACTTCTCCCTGGTTGAGTTCACTGTGTTTTCGTTTCCTTTTCTGAAAGACAAATTGATATTGAATGATGCACAAGAAAAGAGCAATAAGTTCAGGTATCAAACACAACCAAAATAATTATTGCTCATATCTAATTGTTTCACGTGAGTCTATTATGCCTGAGTTTACTTGAAAATAACAAAACTTTAAACAACAATACTACAATACACAAACAGGCTGAATGCTACAGCGATACTTTAACTCCTAAACAAAGGGGTTCACAATCAAAAGTAATCTGGAAGCTCAGCAATCTGAAGACTACACAGTTTATAGTGAGAATTGAATTTTGTCCATTCATGGAGGGAAGTTTCTGCTTAGAGAATCAAAAGAAGAGGTTGGTGTTGCATTAAACAGATATACTACATATGTCATTGCACAGACAGCAGTGTCTGAATGCAGTTTTAGGATTTTACCTTTAATGGTTTGTCTGTTTTCTGCAACATATCCGTGTTTCCTCCATCCACAGCAGCACTTGCATTCACACGATAGTGGCTTTTTAATATTTGAAAACACTGACTTTTAAAACGGCACTTCACATGTGACTTTTGCTCATCTTTAAATCGGGTGCAAAGCAAATATCCCTGATCAATAAGTGAACGTGCATCTAAAACCCAGCCATGTGCCTCCCGAACCAGCACAGACATGATGAACTGCTGGGTTTAAACAGAGGACATGTTGAATCTAGCTGCTTTCCATTTCCCTGTAAAAGATCCAAGGAACGAGTCCAAACATCCGGACTTCATTGAAAACGATACCGAAAGGAAACAGCGCTGAAATCCAGAGTTGTTTGTTGCTACCCACTTCCGCGTTGTGCTTTGCGGAAGTGACGTAAGAGCTTCGCGCCTGCAGAACTTCTGTGGAAATGAAAGCTTGAACCTACAGCTGTAAAAAACACAGGAGGAGGCTAATTGACAGGCAGTGATGGAGACTTTGATGTGTGTGTAGTTTGGTTGAGAAGAAGAAATGGAGACTTCGGGTGTGTCTCCGTCCTGTAGGAGACTTAATGTGTATGACTGTCGCTGCGGTAAAGACCAGGTCTCTAAGAAACCATTCCGCCTGGAAACGAGGGGTTTAAACTTCAACGACTTTCTTCAACTTCTGCACAAGGTGATGCTGAATAGCTTAACTTTGGTGTCACTGGACAGGTTGTCTGCCAGGGCGGTCGTTATATTAGACTCCTCTCAAATCTGACGTCACGGTCTTAAATTCAACTTTGATTTCACTTGTATTTTCTTTAAATGCAGATTATGGTTCATGCATCCTACATACAGGATAATAACTAGTTGTGCTGGATGACTTCCACTATCACCGAAAGAGAGGGATTATTAGGAAGACACACATTTTTTTTTACCTCCTATAGATACCATAAGGTTTGCAGTGTCATGATCCTGTGCAGCTGAGTCAGTCACTGATGTGTCTGTAGGTTGTATTAATGTGGTGTCTTGCAGAATGGAATCAAATCTTTTGTTTTCTCTCATTTTCAAGTTTGAAATCTGCCAAATTCTCATACATGACATTGGAGATGTCTTGCGGTAGTTTGAATAATCAAATCATGAGCTACAGCTCCTGTTGTCAGCATGCAAACTGCACTCCCTCTCAAATCTTGTGAGTCTGCGGCTTGTTGTTTGGTCAAAGTGCACATTCTCAAGTGGCCTTTGTTTGTGAGCAAGCTAAGACACACCTGTGCAATAACCATACTGTTTAATCAGTATCTTGATATGCAACACCTGTCAGGTGGAAGTGTTCTCTAATCTCTCTTTAAATGCATTTGTGCGCAAAATTTGAGAAAAAATATTTCATTAAAGTCAAAAATTAATTTAATGTAAATGGCTGGATGTAAATTGTCATTTCCCCACTGTGGGATGAATAAAGGTATATCTTACCTTATCTTATCTTATCTTAAATGAATAGTTGGCTGTTTGCCCACAGCAAAGCTCTGCTTATACCTTAGCTACATTACTGATACACTATGATTGCCAGTTTATTAGGTACACTTAAACTAAAATTAATGCAACAGACCTGCAATTATCTTTCTCTGACAGAAGTTATAATTTTATAAAAACCTGTTATTCTAATATTTAGTCTGTCATTATTGATATACTGTGAATAAAACTAACCTGAATGAACTGAAACATTGATGAGAAAATTATAACCTTCATAAATGCAGGTTTTACTCCAGGTCTGTTCTGTCAAAGTGACTGTAGATAAGCTTTTGTTTTAAACTGGTAAGATGAAGGAAGCAGGTGTGGTTGGCACATTCCAACCACAAAAGCTGATTCTGATATGCAGTTTTTAATTTAATTTAATTTTAGCATAAAAAAAAATCAGATGTGCTTATATTGAGAGTATTAGGTGATAGAAAAAAAACTCTATTACTCTTTTTCTGTCGCTGACATTTATTTTTAGTTCATATATTCGAGAAACAACAGATCACATACATTTGTTGTTTACAGTCACGTAGACCCATAAATGTTCAGCCAGTATTCGTACTGTGCAAATACACAAGTGCAACCATCCGTCGAGTGAAATTAACTATGCTGAGGTCTGTTGAACACCACTCCCTGCCGAGGTGGCATGTCGAGACATTTCTAATTAACATAACACATGCCAACCGTTTTAATAACAGGAAAATCTTGTCGTTGAGAAACATTCGATTTTCTGTTCTGTTTCATAGAGATTATATTCTGTCAAGGTGAAAAGCCTTTGTCTTTTTATATGTGGCCTTTCATGACAAGGGTGACAGCAGATTTGTTTGTACTATCGATCTGGAAGCATCTGACTCCACATATGAAGGCGTTTGAAGAAAGATGTCTTACAATCATGCTTACAAATATTTCTTAGGGGGATATCTAATGAGATTCTTGTCAGATGTCTTCAACAGGCATCTGACTTTGAAATCTGGGTAAAACCCCTCAACGTTTATACGTCTATAAGTTTCTCTTCCTGTTTTGACAGACCGCTCCCTCTGTTTCCTCTTTTACTGCTCTAAGTTGTTTTCAAAAGCAGCCCAGATTTTCTTTGTGATTTAATCTCACAATCATTTTCTCAATCACCTGATCATTTTATTAGATGTAAAATACAGAACAATTATCAAGGCTTCCTAAAGCTTCAGGTGACATCATTCAATTATCTGACCAACAGACCAAAACCCAAAGAAATTAAATTTACAATGATATAAAGTAGCAAATCATAACACTGGAGAAGCTGAGAATCATTGGTATTTTTGATCAACAAAAAATTCATAATCAAAACAGTTGCCACTTACTTTTCTGTTGATTGACTGATCAATCAATCAACTGATTGTTTCTGCTCTAATAAAGAACTGACACATAAAAGTAATGTACGGAACAAAAATATAACAGAACACGTTTGAGTCTCACTGTATCTGGATCTTGTAGTTCAACTCGTGAAAAATTGAAGTGATAACAAAAGCGTTTATTTATGTTGAATCAAGCTCACCTTCATTTTCAAATTTTTTTTTAAACAGGAATTTGCAATCCCTCCATATGAAAGATTTGTGGTGGTCACCACGGACAGAATCGTCCTGGATTTTGACATATTTGGTGAGTGAATCAGTCCTTGTTGGTGCAAAAGTGAACAATATAGTGCCATAAAATTCATATGGCAAAATTGTAAAGCTACAATGTCAACCATGTTTAACTTGTCCTGTAAATGTCACCTGTAACCTGATTCAGTCTGCATTTGCTGAGATCTGTTTTAAGTGTTGATACTTGACTGTCAGTTCATGTTGTAAGTTCACGTTATATCAGTTTGCACAAGACAGAGTTAAATGACTTGTTTTCCATTTTCATTGTATTGCAGAGGAGCTTCAGGATGGCAGCACCCTGCACCTGTTGCAGCAGGAGTCACAGGCTCTTACAGCGGCAACACAGGAGCACATCAACTTTGTGCCTCATTATGATACGCTGATCCGGAGTGGCATGTATGAGTACTATACCAGTGAGGGCCAGATGTCATTGCGTAAGTGCTTACATGATCAAAGCAGTATACTTGAGATGGACAAAGACATTAAGCTGCATGTCACCACTCTGAACTTCGCCGTCTTTTTGTTATTGTTTTCCAGCGTATGCACTTGCTGAGCTGGTCGACAACGCTCTGTCAGCCACAGCTAAAAACACGGGAAGGAGGACAATCGAGATACGATTGGTTGGTTGTGCAGCTTCATATCATTTCTAACCACATTTTTTTATCTTTACCTTTTGTGTGTTGGTGTAATATTAATGTCACGTCAGCAAAGAGTTCAGTTTTTGCCTTTTATTTATCTAAATCTTTGATAGTGTCTTAACGTCTGTCTCTGTTTTCCAGCTGTTTGATGAAACTCTTGGGAAACCTGCAGTGGTTGTTTTAGATAACGGGTGCGGGATGACCTCGAAGCAGCTAAACAACTGGGCAGTGTACAGACTCTCGAAATTCTCCAGGGAAAACAGCAGCATTGCAAGGTTGATGTGCTTTACTTTCTTTACGCTCTAGCTTCAGATTAGCCATGATTGACCAAAGAATGCTTGTATTTTTTTAGTTTGAAATGCCTAAAATTTGATTATATATCTGTTTTCTTTTGTTTTCTGAAGTAAGCAAGAGGGCTATGTTCGACCTGACCCTGTCCCTCGCAGTCTCAACAGTGACATATCCTACTTTGGAGTTGGAGGAAAACAGGCTGCTTTCTTCATCGGAGACTCAACCAGGGTAATTCTAAGGGGTATAAGAAAAAAATAACAAGAAATACGGTGTTCACGTAAGTGATGTACCAGAATGTAGGCTGGGATGCACCCTTTGCTTTGGCACCCCTGCTGTTTAACTGAATCGGACTCATTGAAATGAATGAGCCAAAAATAAGCTTGAGATTGATTTCCTTTGTTTGTTAGATGATCAGTAAACCAGTCGGCTCTCCAGATGTCCATGAGCTGGTTTTGTCGAAAGAGGACTTTGAGAAAAAGGAGAAGAACAAAGAGGATATTTACAGCGGGATCATCACAAACAGGAAGGTAAGTGCTCTGATTGAAAAGCCTCTGTAAGCAGAAGCAGACTTATAACTTCAAAACAGGGTGATCGTGATTTGTAACAGGCAACCGGGAGCTCTCTGTGTCTGTCCTCTGTGTGATGTTTCATCCTCCTCCTGCAGCCTGGCGACTTTTCACATGTGGTGAAAAAGGATGAGCGCTTCCTCCGCGCCCTCATTGCTGAGGAGTCTGGGAAGGAAAGCTTCACGGCCGTGGTCATCACAGGAATCATGCCTGAGCATATCACCTTCATGAAACAAGGTTTCACAGTGCTGACCAGACAGCTGGCGTGAGTTCATTCACAGGCACCGTCTGATATATGCTGAAGTCCCAACATGTCTGCTTTGATTGATTTTCATGCAAAAAGATTTGTCCATATTTCAGTCACATTTATCACTATTACATTCATGGAGTCAATGGAAATGACTTGAGGAGCAGCTCCAGAAACTCAGATCATCTCCCTAAAATTGACATTGAGGTGAGGCTGCTGGTCTTAAAAGTTTTAATTGTTGAAGAGAGTGACTTCTGCTTAACTCAGTCTGTTTCAGCTTAATGTTATCATTTGACTTTACTTTTTTAAACAGATCACTTTGCGGGAGAAGCCCCCCAAATGTCCCCGTGCGATGAATCTTAGGGAAGTTGAAGACGACATGCAGACTCTGTACATAAATGCTGCTGCAGACACGTTCGAGTTTAAGGCTGAACACGACGGTGGCAGAGTGGAGGGAGTCATTCGGTATCATCCCTTCCTCTTTGACAAGGAGACCTACCCCCAAGACCCCAATGCTGCACAAGGTATTCAGCTCTAAAATATTGAATATTTTACAATATAGTATGAGCCAGCTTTGGATTGAAATTGTGGATTTTATTTTGGTTCTTTATCAGCCTCTAATGACGAAAACGATGATGACGATAATGAATCTGGAGTCGCTCATCAGGGAAGAGGGAAAAGGCCAATATTTGACTGTTTCTGGAATGGACGACTCATACCTTACACCACAGTGTCTGAGTAAATATGCTTCCACTTTAACTTTACTCCTTTCTGAGCCCACGTATTAATCTCCTTTATACAATCATGTGTTCACAAAGTGGTGAACCTCTCTCCATCCTTGCTTGTGAACGACTGAGTCTTTCCAGGATGAACCTTTCATACCCAATCATGATACTATCACCTGTTACCAATGAACCTGTTTGCCTGTGGAAACTTTCACAGTCTTTTGTTGCTCCTGTCTCAACTTGTTTGAAACATGTTGCTGCCATCAAATTCAGAAAAAGCAGATATTTACAAAAATCAATGAAGTTGATGAGATAAAACTTGACAAACATCTGCGTGTTAGCTTTAACACTGTTTTGTTAAAACTTTGGACAGAGCTGGGTTAACTGATATTGTTGGGTCACTGAAGCTTTGGATGGCCCAGATTTGATCAAGGCTCCTGCTGCGAAACTCATCAATCTTTTAGGACATTTTACACAGCAATATCCCTCTGCTTTCAGTCTTTATGCTAAGTCAGTTTAATCACCTCCTGACTCCAGCTCTGTATTAGCGTACATATATGCAAGTGGCACCAATCTTGTCGTCTTGGATTTGGTCATCTTAAATTATTGCTGTCCATTTGTTACAGGTTTGACTGGTGCTCCTGGGGTAAAGATGCAAAGTCGCCAGTAGACTGTTACAACCGGGTTTCAGGGGCTCTTTTCACCGACGACAGATTCAAGGTCACCACAAACAAGCTCACCTTCATGGACCTGGAAATGAAACTGAAGAACAGAGACACTATCTTCAAACGTTTTGTTAATGGACAGGTGATCAAGCTTCATTGATGATGAGAAATTGCAGCCCACAATCAAAGTCACGTGCTGATTCTTTTATTGCTGTTGATGTTGTTTGTATTTATTATTGCAAGTGTGTCCGCAGAAAAAGAATACTTCTCTAAGTATCTCCCTCCCTGATCAAGGTAGCAAAAACTTGAAGACAGAAAATGTTGGCGCCTTATAGAGTCCATCCTATCAGTGAAGTTCTTTGTATGCCGAATTTCCCTAGTGAGAAAAGATCAATCAAAGTTAGTAACCCTGTCACGACTTTCTTCCCCGAGCGAGGTGCTTAAAGTAGTTGAGAGAAACAGTTCTGCAGCACATGTTGGTTGACTGTTGACTAAACTCCCTGCTAGATATTTCTCTCAGGAGTTGATTAAGGCCAAAACAAAGCTGAAACACTGGTGAATATTGGACTATGAACATGACCACCATACACTCAGGTTGTCCTGTCCGATAGATAAGACATAGACTTCTTAATGCAACTTTAGTCCATTTGTTTTAATTAAAAAACTATTTCCATGTCCCCAGAATCTAAGAGTAAACATGAGGAAGGAGTTTATGCAGTGGCTACTAAACTGTCACGAGAAGTTGGACAAGCAAATACAGTTCCAGGGCTACAATGGAACCATAACACGAACAGATTTGCCTAGGAAAAGGCAACATCCCTGGGCAACGTTCTCCTCCATCGAATGGGGTGGGAAAGTGTACACAAAAGGCCAACTCGTGAGCATCTGTTTTAGTTTTTTTCTGAATACATATGTGTATATTCATATTATTCTATGTTGTCCATTGATGGCTCGTGCTTCTTCATGCAGGTGAGGTCTCAGAGAACGCAGCCCATTCTGAATGGTACCGTGGTTCAGTTTTTGCTTTATGGAGATCACAAGGAAGATGTCTTTGCCACAGGAGGACATGTTGAAGTGGCTCTGGTAAGGAGAAAATTTGTATTTGAAAAAGTGATTAAAGGTATTAAAGGATTTTTTTTTTTTGCATGTCAACCTTTCTGTCTCTTTTACATATTCTATTTTAACACATTCAAACACATGTCAAAGTCTTTTAAAATGAATATGAAATATGGAAAAGTTAACAGATTTTTTTTTTAATAGTAGTAATGACTCATTCACAAGTTTACATACACATATATATTTTTTTGAGTTGCATTCAGCATGAAATTGATAAAGACTTCTGTTTCATAGGAACCCAGAGCATTTTACGACGAGGTCAAGATCATAGCCATTTCCAAGATTGACCGTGGCACCACCGACGAAGTCATCAAGAGATACATCGACATTGACTTTGCCAAGTGAGTAAGCAGTTGGAGGAAATGCTGTCATGCCTCTAGTGTCTAATCTGGATTTTAGAATGCATGTATTACACAAAGCAAGAGCATCATATAAACCTTTACACAGCACAGTCATCTCCAATTTCCCAGTTTGTTGGATTTGATTAGTGGTTATTAATGTTATTAATTGGAAGTTGTGTTTCCCTCCTCCTTATATCCTCACTTAATGTTGTAGTTCAAGCCTGAGGAGATTTTATCAGCTCAACCAAATTGTTTTAATTTTTTTTTAATTCCAGACTTCCAGACAAGCTGAAAGTGGACTGGCCAGAGGGAAACCCCTGGCCGCAACGTGCTGTTCGTCCAGCCGGGACCGTGTTAGGTAAAATGTTGTATTGTTCACACCACGGTCATCAGTGTCCATCGAGACATTATCATTTTAAAAAATGGACCTCGAATGTCATACTGTATGTCTTGTGTTTTGGCTTTCTCATCATTTCAGGGCCGCTCAAAATCGAGATTCTAAACAGGAAGGAAGAGTCGTTGTCCAAGATGCCGGGACAGAGAGGGAAAGGGAAAATTCTGAGTATTGAGCTCAAAGTCATCCAGCACTGTAAGAAAACAGAGACACACTCCTCTAAACCTCTGACAAATTCAATCGCATAATTTGATTTGTGAAAGTCCATTTCTGATATTTTACTTCTTATGTAAGTATGATGAGTCTTTACTGGTTTGTCTAGTGAAAAGCTACTAGTATATACATGAAATCTTTATATTCATTATAGCAATCACATACAGTATGTATGTGTGCGTTTGTATCCATAACCCCTTAAGCAATGTACATGCTAGAAAGAATGTGTGACCTCCACTTGGCAGCTGCCTTGGGAGAAGTGGACAAGAACTGTAAGAGTAGAGTAATATGTCAGACATGAAGGAACAAACCCCATTGGTAAAAAAAAAAAACAGACATCAGAAGAGATGATGAATGTAAACAACCAGAAACTGGTGGAGATATGTTACTAGTCTTTCAGGTCAATAACTGAAATGTTGTCTTTGCACTATTTTCAATTAAATATTGGATTTAAATGATTTGCAAACCATCCAATTCTGTTTTTTTTTTTTGACATTTTACACAGCATCCCAACTTTTTTGGAACTGGGGTTGGACATGAACAACAGATTTTTAAAGAACCGCCATAAATAGTTGTTATTAATATATTTATTTTATTCATTATTCATTTTTGATTAATCATTCATTTAAATCCTCACATTTAAAAAGATGGACCTAGAAAATTTTGGGGGGTTTGCATGTAAAGTGCCCCAAAATAGGTTAGGCTAACCACTTAATGTCCTTTCTATTTACAAATCTTTTTTCCAGCTCTTCTTTGTTCAAGCAGTTCAGCTTCTTATACTGTTTGTAACCAATTGTAATTTCTTTCCTCTGAATGCTGTTTGTCTTTCATCAGTAGGTGCCAAACAAAATCAAGAGGTTGTGTCTTGCATTGCCCCATCAGCAAAATGGGGATTCTGGTTCAAAAAAATTGGTACAAAAGCTTTTTCATTATTGGTTACTTTTTGGATGTCCTGGGTTTTTTTTTCTGCTGAAGGATCATGTATCAAACATCTCCTCTCTGACAGAGAATCTGACAAACCTGGGGAATTACACTCTGTGTCTGACCACTGCCATAGCTGAAAGTAATGCGACAGAGTTTGGAGGAAGAGCGCTTCCAAGCTACAAACTCAATTTCACAATCAAAGGTAAGGAAAACCACAAACTTTTAAATCCTGTCTGAATGCCTTAATCACGTGCTTGTGCTGTTTTTATCCCCCTCAGAGGGTTGTGCTGAGAGTTTTGTTGCTGGTGCCGTGGACTCCCCTCTTCGTGTAGGAGTCCCATTCGACATTCCTCTGCTGATAAAAGATGGTTATGACCATCCAGTGACGCCTCCTCCTGATCTCATTCCTGTAATCAAATGCGGGTGGGTCGCTACACTATGTTTTGTCCCTTTGTTTTCAGTGAACTGTCTCACTGGTTGAAATGCTGTTTCGACATGAGGTTTTTATCTGACAGCAGCAGACTTGTATATATTTATAGTACACATGTATCCCTGGCCAGCTACCACATGAAAAGGTTTATCATAAATCTCATTATGTCTTTAATTTGCCATTATTATTTTTATTTAGTGGCCTGGACCTGAGTTATGATAAAGTGGACAGGAGTGGGACCACGTTGACCATCAGAAATGTCAAAGCAAGAGGAAAAGTCCCGAATTACCAACAATCAAAGGTTAGAAGAAAATGCTCTCCTCTCAGACGACCGTAGTTTGCCTGAATCTGTAAATCTGACACCATAGTTTGTTCACTCGTCTTCAGTTTGAGCCATTTTGTTTTGAAGCCTTTACTGGCTGATATTCCTACAATATTTGACACAAAGAACAACAACTGGTTATCCTGTGTTGTTTATTTCTATCCTCTATTGTGTTTTGCAGCCACACGACCTGAAAGTGAGCCTGCCTGGCATGAAAAGAGACACACAGAGTATCAGCATCATTCTTCTCGCTGGTGAGACGGCATTTCTTTATTAATTTAGAGCAAAGATCAGAAGTTCATACCCTCACTAACCTTGATTGGTTATCATCAGTTGTCATTTGACAGAAAAAAATCCATTAATAGTCAAAGTAAGTTATTTTTTAACGATTTCAGCTCCTCAGCTGGTAGAACTTGCTGCTTTCCTTGTTTTATATCATTTTATATTAATTATATTTTAAGCAATAAGCAATTTGAATTGTCACTTTGGACTCTGAGAAATTGTGATGGATATTTTCTCTACTAGAATAAAAGATGAATTGCTTATTCCTATGAAAGATAGCCATTGTTATACAGCAACTGGGATATTGGATTTTGGGTTTTTGCCAGTTCAGTTGCAACGGTTACAGCTTGCACAGCTTGTCAGCTTCACTAATTTTGTTGGCTGCCAGCATTACTAAAAGGCTCATGCCGCCATGTTGTCAGCACGGCTTCTTTAGCACTTAAACTTTCTACCTGTAAATAATTACTCTAAAAACCTCCTTACAGTTGCATGATTATGTTTTTCAGGTAAGCCGCATTCCCTCCATGTAAAACCAGAAGACAACCCACTCGTGACTGAGAATGGAAACCCTGTCAGGTTTAATGTTGAAATCCACGATGAGGATGGAAACATCACCGCTCACCCCAAACAGATCGTTCACTGCCAGGTACGGGTGTGCTGTTTCTGAGAAGTCATCAGGCATTGGTGTGAAAACTGACTCTAAAAGAAAAGACTATGTTGGACTTACTAATGCAGGGATGTCTAAGTTCAGCAAGACAGTGCCTGTCTCAATTTAAGAGCTCTTGCATAACAGTTCGTGCTGTTTACCAGCGAAAGAAAAACACCCTGTGGCAGCTATTAAAATCAGTCGTAGTCATCATCTGAAGAGGGAAAACGAGGACTTTTTTACTCGCAGAGACAAAACACACATGTGGTCAGATTTGCTGGTATCAGGGCTTAAATTTCACCACATAAAAGAAATAATCCATCCAAGACACTTTGTTCTGTGTTGTTTTTGTAATATAGATTTTGGTTAAATTTGGTAAAATCATTACTATTTTTTGCACAACACTCTTCTCTGCTTTTGATTAATGTTTTTGCCTTGAGTGCTTTTTATCTTCTATGTAATAAAATGTGTTCAATGAAAAGTTCTCATCTTTGTTAATATAATCTCAATGATCAAGAATTTAATTATTTATTGTGTGAACTTCAGGTTCAGGGTCTTCCTCTGGGGTCAACTGACTGTAGCAGCACAGGAGCTGGACAGCTTGTGACAAAACCCCTAAATCTGAAAATAATCAAGGGAGAACCACAAAATCTCAAAGTTCAATTTGACATGCCTGTAAGTAAACAAACAAAACAAATGAAGATTTCTGTGTAGTAGAACACTGTCTGATAATTCTTTGATCATGATGTCTCTGTTCATTCCTTGTTTTCTCACCAGAGTCAGAAGAACATTGCATCAGTTGTGAGGGAGCTGAAGGTGTTGCCCAGCACAAGAGTGGTCTCAATGGAGCTCTGCAGTCAAGATGATGAGAATCTGGTGCTGAGGAACAAGGAAAAGATCGATTGGCTGGCAGGAAGTTTGCTGGAGAACCTGTTCTACAGGTTGTATGATGAGGCTGGTAGAGAGGTGCCAATTACCGCTGAAATAGCCTCCAAGATCAAGGTGTGTCTGGCACATAGAACATGTTTTATTCCTGTTTGTTTATTCTGTCCTATCCTATTAACCACATGTTGAAAAAATTCCAGTGGTTTGGGTGTGTGATGATAAATGAAACGACTTTGCTGCAATCAGTCAGTCATTTAGGAGTTGTCGCATTTGAACTGTTCCAAGCTTATCGCTGACTCTTAATCATTCGCTCTCACTTTACTGAAGGTTAACTGGACAGGACATGTAAATCAAGCAGATTTGGTCCAGGGGAAGCTGCCTGATGTACAGGTGCCCACACAGGTGCAGGAAGAGCGCTTCTACCAGGTGTCCTACCAAGACCAGAGTGTGTCCGTCTCCTTTTACATAGTGTAAGCCACATACCTGACTCAGAGCTGGGATTCATGGTTTGCAAGCTTAAAGGAAGAGTTCATTTTGTGAAATATGCTTATTTGCCTTCTTGCCAAGAACTAGAAACAAGCCCTGATTCTAAAAATGTTGGACACTGTGTAAAATGTGAAAATGCAAACAAACTGTGTGTATTGGCAACAGTTTTGTGAAGTCCATGTAGTGTATCCTTTCTACAGTCATGTGTTTGACAAAGTGTTGAACCTGGCTCCATCCTTGCTTGTGAACGACTGTGTCACCTGTTGAGCGGTGCAATACAATGAACCTGTTTACCTTTCCCAAACCAATATTCAGTATATTCAAACTGGTGTCTTCCGAAGTCTGCAGCCTTGTTTATTTTGTTTGTAGGCCTCGTCCAGATGAGCCAACACGCCTGAAAGCAACTCTGCTTCAAAGCACCGTGAAGTTGGGTGAAACCCTGCCTGGAGACATCAGTGAGTATGAACCTAATCACCCAAAAATCTTATTTTTGAGGAAATGGTTGCACACTAGACGACTCACGTATTTTTTCTTATACAGACTTGGAGCTCGTGGACCAGTATGACAATGATACCAAGACACTCACCTCCACCTGTGTGAACCATATGAGTGTGAAAGCTGAGGGTCTAGACAAATCGACCATCACCTTTACATGGCAGGTTGGAGAACAGACACACCAACAATTTGTGGCACGAGGCTTTAGTTCTTGCATGCATGCTTGATCTCCTCACTTCTATCTCTCTATCTCCACACCATAAAAAAGCCAGGCAGGGGAGAGAGTTAGACCATCAAGGAAATAAAATTACACTGATAAGGAGCACCTCCTAAGATTAGAAAGCTCTTTCTCTGAATAGAAAATAAACATTCCTTCTGTGCTTGGGCGGCATCAGAAGCATTCCTGACTGAGAGACGTGTCTTTGTAACTGGAAGATCTTTGATTTATTAGCTGGAAATTTCCATCCCGTATAAATTTACAGGGAGTGCAAGGGCTCTGTTGTTGATTGCCAGCAGCTGAGTATGCACACATTAGAACACAGTGTTTGCTGTACAGCAGCAAATGTGATCATTTTGCTGTTCATTTTACAATCCAAATCAGAAGTGGCTTTATTAATAATTGATCAGTTTGTGATAAACATGGCCATTACAATTTCCTAGAGCACAAAATGATGTCATTGAATCTTGTTTTATCTGACCAATAGTCCAAAACCCCCCAAATTTTTTGTATAACACATTGTTGTACAATAAATTTAACTTGTTAATGCATCAGTAATAATAATGCCAAAATATAATGACCATTTTCTGCTGTGTAGTTTTTCTAATGAATTGATCTTTACTTTGTGTGTTGACGTCAGGCAAGCAACAAGTCTGTTCTGGTATCGGGGGTTCAGTTCCAGTCTGGGACTCCTGGCTCCAGAGAGATGTGCTTCACCTACGGGACCTACGTGGAGCGAGTCATGGTTCAAGTGACCGCTGGAGTCCCTGCACAGCTTAAACTAATCAGTGGGCCAGAGAGGGTGAGACAGGATTTTACTGGGGCATCCTGGTAGACTCATGTGTCTTCTCTCCCCTTACTTCCTGTCTCCTGTCTACTTTGCGTTGTCAAAATATATAGTTGCTTTTGATGGTCTGAGTTCACAGTTGTGCTATATTTTCAGTGTTCAACAAAGGCAAACTGTCAAAGAACATGTTTTTCTTTTATCTATAAGCCTTTGCAGGTGTTGAATGAACATGGCATCAGCACACCGTTCCTCGTCCAACTGTGTGACCACTGGGGAAACCCCTCTCCAGACCAGAGGGTTGTGGTAAACCTGAAATCACCTCCGGCACTGAAGGTTTGACACACTGCTCCATTTACCCTTTTGAAAAGTCAGTAATGGCCAGGAGCTTATGAGTTGTAGAGAATGATCTAAGAGGAAAAATGTAATGAGATCTTCTTGTTGTTTTAGGTGATGATGGCTGTTATTTCAAAACCTGTGGATGCAGAAGGAAAAGCCTCTTTCACTGTTAAAAGTGTGAGTGGACCAAAGTGAGTGTCCAATTATAACACAATATAAACTGTATCATCAGATGTCCATATTTCCAGGAGTGTATACATGTCTCAGCAGTCACTAGTCTGAGTGTTGTTACCGTGTTGTTCCACTAGGGGGTACTATCAGCTCGAGTTTCAAGGGTCCTTCAACATGAAACCCATCCCTGGTCCATCAGTGACTCTCACTGTCATCCCTGATCCCAACAAACCTGTCAGCCTGTCAGTGGAATATGACACTAATGCCAAGTTTCAAGCTGGAGGCAAATTCCCAGGTTTGCATCTCGATTGAGTCTATTTATTTTCTCTGTTTGTGGAGCTGTTGCTTTTACCACATGCAACCGTTTTAGTGTTGGAAAAACTAAAGACAGCTGTGTGTCTGCTCAGTGTTCTCGGTGACCGTGGTGTCTGATGAAGGAAGCCCGATGACGACCTTTAACCCTGCGGCTGCCTCCATGTTCGTGTGGAAGGGAAAACCGGCAGGAAACACACCTCCGCTGACGGTGAGCGGCTGACTACCAGACAGAGGGACTGCCAGTGATTCTCTTCTCTTTTAAACTAATATCTGATTGGTTGAGTTATATTCTTCCACTTTTCTTGTCTAGGCCACTGAGCTGAAGTGTAGTAAACCCATGGAGAATGAAAAGAATGACCGGTTTCACTTCAGGTACTGTGCTTTTACATCCTGTCTGAGTTGTTGCAGGGTGTTTAAAGGTTTGGAAAATCCTTCTCTCTTACCAAGAATTAGAGGAGAAGATTTAGACCTCTCTCAATCAAATGAATCCTCTGATCTAACTCTTGGTAAGTAAATAATGTCCATAATGTCAAACCTCATAGATAAAAATTGTTTTTGTTATCTTTCACCGCAGAGATAAAGAGATCTCAGAACATGTTGGGACACACACCATCCAGTTTTCTCTCCGTATAGACAGAACAAAATCCCTGTTCAGTGATCAGGTTTGTTGAACCTAAAATCTGGAAACGTCGCAGCGCTTTTTTTCAGACCTGACAGTCGACTTTTCAAAAATACAAAGTGTATAGAGTCTGCACGTTGTTGTCTTTATCTCTTTGGTAGGAAAGTGAGTGTTCATTGAGTCTTTGCAGGGGTGTAGGATGAACTTCAGCACTGTTTCCTATCTCCTAGATTATTATAAATGTGGTGGCCAATCAACCTGTCAAACTGGGACCCGACGCTCAGCCACCAACCCCAGTTGTTTCCTACAGTAAAGCCGCTGCCAACCGAACCCTGGTGGAGAATTTGACACTAAGGATAATGGTGAGCTCATGTTCTCAGAAGGAATTTGTGTTTACTCACTGTAAAAGAGCCGAAGCTTTCCAGTGAGATGTATGATTTTTAAAGGTGTAGTTCATGAGCTGATATTCAGCCTGATTGCTCCGACTGATTCCAGGATTCATTTGGAAACCCAGCGGGGCAGCACCTGGATGGGAAGGTGAAGGTTTCTATAAAGAACTCGATTGGAGACAACAACAAAAACCTCCCTTTGTTTGAAGGCAAAACCAGCAGCTTTCAATTTAGCTTGGTAGAAGGAAAGACCCACATCACTGTGAGTAACCACCATATTTTAAGAGCCCCATGATGCGGTTTCCACATCCAGTATGATAATTGTGTATTCATTCTGCACAGAGGCTGGCTGTCATGGAGAACAGCCCCGGTGAGGACGGCAGTTCATACATCCTCCTCTTCAAACCTGAAGTATCAATGCCTCTGGCTCCTTTTGAGCTGCTCTTCCATTTTTACAATGGTATGATGGAAAAGACTTTAACATGATAATTATGACTACTCACACAAATGTCTAATAGGAAAAAATGATGAATTGATGGTATAACTGAGTAACTGAGGCTGAGTTTCTGGATAGACAAAATGCCATAGATTTTTCTAAATATTTTAAATGCTTTGAAGCTCAGAAACAAAATTCAGTCCCGCTTTTTTGTACTGAGGTGTTTGCAGAAGCGTCAGAGACAGATGTCCAAAAAACTTTGGCAAATAAAACCAAAACTGTCTGCAAAAGTAGATGTTTTATTTCTTGAGCTGATGGTTTAAAATGTGTCTGTTTTATATTTTTCTGTTTCAGATGTGGAGAACCAACAGAAAATGTCTGAGCTGACAAAGAAGAAAACTGAGCTCACCTCTGCTGTTTCTCAATATAAAGAGATCTTTGCTACATATTCTGAACTCCTTCAATTATACACCAGTAAGATTTTTTTTTTGAAAAGCTAATGTGTGTATGTTTTTCACAGACACATTTTTTTTTCTCTTTACAAAGAAATTCTTAAATGCCAAATGTTGGTTAAACACAAGCAACCATACAATAATTGTGTTTACCTAAAACTGGCAAGAGTTTGATTTACATGAGGAACTATCTGATCAAAGAATAAGTATACAATACTATGAATAAGTCCAGACATTTGATACCAGCTCTTAATGCTGGGTTTTACAAAACCCATCCCCACTTGTGTCTATGATTTCTTTTTGTGTCTGCCACCGTGTGTTTGAAATGGTCTTTCTTCCACTAGAATCTCACCTGGATGCAAGCAGAAAAGAGGCTGAGCAAAGAAATGAGCTAATCAAGAAGAATGTGAAAATAGCTCAAACTGTATGTGTTAGATCTTAATTCTTTTCAGACTTTACTTCTTTACAACCCTGATTCCAAAAAAAGTTGGGACACTGTGTAAAACGTCAATAACTACAGAGTCAATCAGATGAATTGTGGTTTTATGAAGTGTTCCTGAGCCTTTATATTAACATGTGTTTGACAAAGTAGTGAACCTCTCTCCATCCTTATTTTCCAGGATGAACCTTTCATACCCAATCATGATACTATCACCTGTTACCAATGAACCTGTTTACCTGTGGAATGATCCAAACAGGTGTTTTCAATCAGGCCACAACTTTCACAGTCTTTTGTTGCACCTGTCCCAACTTGTTTGAAACATGTTGCTGCCATCAAATTCAGAATAAGCAGATATTTGCAAAAATCAATGAAGTTGATGAGGTCAAATATTGAATATATTGTCTTTGTACTGTTTTCAATTGTGTATATGTCAAAAAGGATTAGCAAATTATCACATTCTGGTTTATGTTCTGCACAGCGACCCAACTTTTTTGGAATCTGGTTTGTATATGCACAAATTAGGATCTAATCTCTATCAATCTATCTATTGATCAATCAATTGGGAGATTCCATTTACATACGTTTTATTCTCTGTAGGTACCAGACCTTAACAGACTTGTAGCAGAGAAGACTGCTGAGGCCAACAGGATCTTGGAAATACCCAGAAGAGTCTGCTCCATCCGTGATAATTTTGGGGGGCAGCAGGATGTTTTGGGAATGGTAATGTCATGGGAAAGTGGGACTTTTCTGTCAGCTGAGTGCCTTAAAATAATTTCAGAAGCTGTGATGTCCATACAGATGTGTCCAATCAATGTTGAACAACAACAAATGAAAGAACATATTCCCGCAGGTTATACTTTGAAACTGTCACAGGGTTTGAGTTGCACGGCTGTGTGTTTACCTTTTGAATGCAGGTCGGCCGCCTGGCCTTTGTGCAGGACGATGCTGCTGCGAGGGTCATCTCCTGGCACATCAGGGGTGACATGGATTGTGTCATCACCAAAACCACAGCAGCAGCTCGGAGGATCTACGACGACACCCAAGGCAGGCAGCAGGTCATGGCCCTCGACAGTGTTTATGTTCCACCAGGAAACAGGTACACCTTCTGTGTCAATGAGGATCTTTTAAAAATAGAGCTCAAGATGTTTTGTGTTTGGGATTCTGCAGTTTAAAGCTGCATTTGTGTCCATCAGTCCTCCTCGTTCATACTTTGAAACTTGGGCGTTAAAAAGTGGAAAAGTATACTTTACTCCTCGAGGGCCACAGTTTATTAAATGTTATGCTATAACAGTTCATAAAAAGTTTTTCTATTTTGTTTTAATCTGCAACTATTCTAATGGGTTATTTAAAGTCATTTTGTCACTCCTCCAATGTGAGGATTTTCACCGTTGTATATCATAGTACACTGAATATGTTTGAGTTTTGGACTGTGGGTCTGACAAAACAAGACGTCACCTTATGCTCTGGGAAGCTGTGATGGACATTTTTTGTCATTTTCTGACATCTAATTTTATAGACAAATAAATCGAGAAAATAATTGTTAGTGAAAGTCATGGTTAGCTGAAGCCCTAATGTAAAAATAATGCAGACGTGATTTTTACTGTAATGAATCTCAAGCTCAAGTCTGCGAATTCATTTTCAACACACATAGAAATGAATAGTAGTCAATGATTGGCTGGAATGGGAGGAACAACACACAAAATGTTAAAAAAAAAAAAAAGTAAATATACTGTACATGGATTTTTTCCCAGGGAGCTAAATCTTTGAACACTAGTTTGGTCTTTTTAAAGTGTCAGATCATCTGTGCAGTCTCACTCTAAGATCTGAATTGCTTGCAGACCGCTGCCACACATAAGAAATGGCTTTGTGCTCTTTGAGCCCCCTGGGAACCCAGTCTACGCCAGAGAGCTCCTGATTTACCCCCAAGACCAGGAGAGCTGTGACACTGGTGAGCTGCCTTGAATGGATTTCCCCTGCTCAGTGTAACATTGCCTGGTTGTTGTTTTTCATTGCAGACTATACAGATCCAGGGTTTCTGTGGTTTTCTAGATGCTTACCAGGTCTCTTTGCGTTTGCTGTTGTTGGGGTATTTCCTTTATGCCCCTGCTACTCCCATTGAATCTTGGGTAAATGGTTCCACCTGGGATCCAACCTCACGGGGGTGGAGGGGCTCCTCTCTGGGGGCCCTGTCACTGGGGCTGAAATTGTGCCTCTTTCACCACTTGAAAATTACTTGTAATTTAGAGATTATCTGTGTCAGAGATTTTTTTACCCGTTGGTAAAAGTTACTAAAGATCCTCATCTTTTAATCTCTTGTCTATGATTGTGGAAGTGTTAAAGCAGTAAAAAAGTTGAACTTATGAATGTTTAGATTTGTCCCAACAGGTCTGAAGGTTTCCTGCCTTGTCCTCTCTTTGCAGTGTTTAAAAACCTCCTCGGAGATACTATCCTGATTGATGACCTGGACTCGGCAAATAACTACAGGAGGGCGGTGAGTGATGCTTGCTGCTGGGGCTGAGCCACAAATCAACAGGCTGGGGGTTATTTTGCCTCTAAATGTGCCATCGCTTACAGGTGGTGCAGAAGAAGATGCCGTGTCCCACCATCTTGACCAGGCAGGGGGACAGGATCAGTGCCAAGGCGAAGTTTGGAGGCGCACAGAACAAAGCCCCACCTATGAACACATTGCAAGTGTTCGGAGCCCCCCTCCCACAGCATTACTACACTCTTAAGGAAGAAATAGGTGACATCTCTCATAGTCATGTCTTTCATTTTAGCGGCCCTGCTCAGTCAGACTGTGCTTTCATTTCTCTTATGTTGTTCCACAGTCCTGCTCACTCAGTACCGCTCAGCTCTGGAGAAGAGGGACAAAGTAGCAAAGGATCGAGAGAATCACTTACAAACCATGAAATCTCCTGAAATGATGAAAAAGCAACAAGAAATGATGGAGAAAGAGAAACAGCTGAAGGAGATTGAGAGACAACATGGTATGTTTGTTGGCAGACAATACATTTCAGGCTTTTTATTCTTTTACTATTATTGATTTCTAATTGGCCTGTCTTCTATTTCCAGTGTCAACCCCAGTGCGACCATTGAAACGGGGTCCTAATGATGCTGGGGAGACATCCGGCATTACAAAGAGAGCAAAGTAGACATCCACATAAGAGGTGGACTGGTCCAACCTGAGAGTTCAACCACAAAACCTCTTTAATTATTTTATTTTTCTTTGGAGTTGTTACTTTTTATTTGTACAGATTTGTTTTATTCTATGTTTTTAACACTTTTGTAATAATAATGGCTTATGATGAAGCTATGTGTATAGCATGATATATCTCAAAGAATGTCTGGTGGAAAAATACATGTTTACTAAGATCTCTTTGCATGTGTACTTATTTTTAAACATAACTGGGAAATACAAGACTTAAAGAAAGAGAAGAGCCTTTTCAAAGTCTTCTAACAAAGACAATCATTATCCAAATGTAGGCCTATGACATTGTGTTTTTGGATGCTGAAAGAGAGCTGGATGAGGTTTTTGCTGTGTGAGATATGAGAAACGGAAAAAGGCATCTGTCAGTGTTGGAGGGGGTTCCTGAACGTCACATCCAATCTGCCATCTGGAAGGAGCTCGTTGAAGTTTGCACACAGAGAGGGAGCAACCCGAGGTGCCTTCACTGAGCCCTGGACCACAGACCTTCACTTACAGTCTGAAAGGATATTGTATGATTTTGAAAAAAAAAGACTTTAACCATGAAGGCTGGACTCTTTGGAGTGGCACTTTTTCACTTTTTCATAACTTTTCCTCTCGTCAATGGATCACCTTTCCAATATAACATGTTCCAAGGCAATGCATATTCCGGCACCGAAACACGCCAAAGAAATAAGTGAGTAGTTTATAATTTTGTTTTATCTCATGTTTGCATGTTAATGGAAAAAAGTTGATTGATTTGCCTGATTTAAGTGTCGCATTCATCCTCCTCTGTGCGTAAAGTTATCCATCCAGTCCCTCTTTGGCACAGTGATCCATGCAATCATTACGCACCGCACTTTTCTGCTTCAGGACTCATTAACCGGTGATTTTCTGCAGAAACTTTTGCGCCTATGTTGTGCACAAGAACGTGAGCTGTGCGGTGGTGGGAGGCACGGAGAGCTTCGTGCAGCCGGAGGTCTTACCGTGTCCACTGGGGGCGCCAAACTGCGCGCAACAAGTCATGTAAGTTTCCAGAAGTGCAGGACTGTGGGTGGAGGGAGGATGCGCTTTGCTTCTCATTGTGTTTTTAATGTATAAAATATGAAGCATTGCATATTGCTGCTATTATCATACAGTGTGCATTGATTAAAAAATACTGTGATATCATTAAGTAAATCTTGGCTTGGTGCATCTTATCAGTTCAAGATGGAGCTGCTATTATTGGTTTAAAGTTGCTATAACATTACCATGTATTTACACTTCAATTATACTATACCTCTAATTTGTATTGCAGTATAGATTTTTTTCCTTTCAAGCAAAAACTAACAAGCTTTCAGGATGACAACCTCCAACACATTATTCTATATGTATTGAATCTGCATCATCATTAAATATACACAGTGCATTTACTTGCCTTTGGTGTTTGTTTCACATGCACCAGAGATTTATTCTCAAGCTTGACTATTCAGGCATCTGTGTTGAATCCTCATGAATGGCAAACACGGACCGACATTACTGACTTTGCCCTTGTTTTGCTTCAGCGTTCACAGAGCAACAAACACATGAGAGATGTAATTAATCATCGGATGGCAGGGTCATGTTGGCCAACACTGTCCTCATGAGTAGAAGTGGTGGAAAGTCTTCAGCCGCTTCCTGCCAACTGCATGATTAACTCATTTCAAATGTAACTGGGGTTCATCTAGGTTTAGTTGTCAACAAACAAGTTTATTGCCAAAGACTGCATTGTATTCTTGAGAGGGAGAGTTACACAAAGGGCTGAGCGTCTAATAAGGATAATGATTATTTCCATTATACTATCACATTGTAAAGACTGTCATTGTGTAGCATCAGAATTTGTGTTCATGTGTTAAATGCTTCCAGATATCAGACCCACTTTAGGCCCACGTATAAGATTGCATACAAGACTGTAACAGAGCTGGAGTGGAGGTGCTGCCCGGGGTACCAGGGCCACGACTGCATGGAGGTGAAAGACATGAAGCTACTCCAAGTAGAGCGTCTGCCTCATGCTCCCTCTGCCTCTGGGCATATTCCAGTCCAACCAGGTGAAATGCATGATTATAACTAAAGAAATCTAGCGTTAAAAAATGTGAAACAAAGTTAAAAAGCATTCATATTCCTGTCTCTCAAACCTCTCTCTGTTCTTGCTACAGCTCCAGGACAGCGAACAGACGGCCAGAGGAACCATCCGTGGGGAGGGGAGAGGCAGTTTGGAGGTCAGACAGGTCACAGGCCACAAGGGGGTCATGGAGGACATCAAAATAGACAACACCTGGAGGAGGAGGTGCAGCGGCTGTCCCAGATGGTCCTCGACATGCAGGCAAGAATGACAGACATGTCGTCCAATCTGAGACTGGATTTCCAGGAGGACGCCAGTAAAATGCTGGTCACATTGCTGAATAACGTCAGACAGCCTGTCAGTGCGAGGGGCGCAGAGACCGAAACCATTACGATGCAGGACCTCTCTTTTGAGGGTGAGACAACGCCAATGGATGAAGTCATGAACAAGATCAGCCAGGTCTCACATGACCTGGAGTCCAAGGGCAATACCCTGGATGACCTGCTGGGGCGTGTCAACCGTCATGACGGACAAATTCATCTGTTAATGGAGGCTGCCCAGAACCAGCTGTCCACACTCCCCCCTGCTCCCCCAGCCGGTGACGCAGACCTGCGTGGCTACCTGGACGAGAAGATCCGCGCTCTGAGAGAGGAGTTAATGGAGGGCATGGAAATCAAACTGGCAGACTTGAAGAACTCGTGCGATTATAAAATCCTGTCAGTTCAGGATCAGTGTGAAGGACAAGAAGCCAACTACCTCAGCCTGGCCGAGCTCATGGACTCAAAGGAAACTGACCTCCGCAATGAGATCCAGGACCTTAAGACCAAGCTGGTTGGTCCAGGAAAGGAAGACGCCCGGGTATCTGACTCTCTTCTGGCTCATGTGGAGAACCTTGAGATTCGGCTGAACTCATCTGAGAAGACTGTCATGGCTCAGTGCCTCTCTGTGGAGGAGAAGCTGAAGCTTGAACGGGCAGATGCCATCAAAGACCTGAGGGAGACTCTGGAGGACAAGCTGGCCACCATGGAGGACAGACTCACCACCCTGTTGGTAGATACAAGCACCAACTCGCCCTCTGGTGGTCAGCCAGTGAGTCAGGATTCTCTGCAGAGGGACATTAACTCTTTAAAGGGCTCTGTTCAAACTTTAGAGGATCGATTCAGTGACTTGGATCAGCTGTGCTCAAAGGAGTGCAAGGCTAATTTGACTGTTGTAGAAAATATTCAACAAGACATCCAAAGCTGCAGAACTGTTGTAGATGCTATGGAGACTAGTCTCAAAGACCAGACTAATGGCCTAGGAGCCCTGGAGGAACAACTCCTCAACTACAGCTCTAGCATTGAGAACATACATGGTGAGTTGGGCTTTCTAAAAGGGCGTGTGGGCAGGTTGGAGGACTCAGTATCAGATGTAGTCCACCAGCAGACTCACACCTTGCAGAGTCTCAATTCTACCTGGGCTCAAGTTAAAACAGGGGCAGAGCAGGAGGTCAAGGACCTTCTGGAGCTGCACAGGACTCAGCATGGTGAGCTGAGAAACCGGCTGGATGAGCTGGGCAGGGAGGTGAAAGCCGGGATCGACCACTGCAGGGAACAAACGGAGGATGTCGGGAAGGAGATTGCCCACATGGATGGCCGCATTGTTAGCGTGGAGAGTTTATGCAGCAAGCTGGACCCTATCTCCGATAGCCTTCAGAGGATCAAAGAGGGTCTGAATAAACACGTCACCGGGTTGTGGACTTGTGTCAACCAGCTGAATGGTACGGTTCGATCTCATGCCCGAGATATTGGAGGACTAAGGGGAACTTGTCAGAACCTCCAGAACCACGTCTCTAAAGTAGCTGAAGACCTCCAGCTGCTAACTAACAGCAACCCTGGAAGGACAGGTAAGCTGAGGGGTGTCATACACTCCAGGGTCTTGTTGCTACAGCCTTACTTGGTCTGGTATGACCACCAGCTTTTTCCAGGTTTATATGAGGCTAAATCCGATTTATTATCCACAGAATTCTTGATAGTAAAAGCTTGTGATAGTGATCAAATAGCTATAATATTTCCCAACCTTTGAGATCATTGCTTGGACTCGACTCCATTTGTGTATCACGGGCTGGCTGTGTTATTGGAGAGGCTGCAAAAATTGGAGTGTGCTTGAGTGTGTGAGTGAGAGGAAGTTGGATTTTCTTTTAACCATGTTCTCAGTTAAAGGAGGCAGGGTTGATTGAAGACACATGCTTGATTTAATAGACCCCACTTGTGTTGAGCAATGCCTTGGCATAAAGAAATATTGCTCACGAGGCTTTTTTGTGCATCCAAGTTTGCAATTATGTGTGTGTTTGTCCATAAACTCTGCACGTGTATGTATAGTTTTTGGGTGTAAAATGTGAGAACATGAGGGGGATCACGTTCACCTACTGTAGTTTAATAACATGTGGCTCTTTAGCGATTTACAGTGTTTATCTTTAATGCTGGAGATTATTGTAGGACTTAGCTTTGTTGTTGTAAGCATATAAGAGAGTATAGATGTTCATATCAGTGCATATGTTGCATACTTCTTGTATGAGTTTGCTCGTTAATGGTGCCTATGAGACTGAGCTGGACTTCTCCGACTCTCACAGTTGTAAATGTGAACTAGAAGCACACCCGTAATGTTTACAAGCCAAGTCTCTTCCTCTGGGACCGGCTAGTTTTCAGTCGCTGGTTTATGGGGCAGGTGATGCAGCATATGATCCAGTGCAGGAACTCATGGGAGGTGAGGTGGAAATAAAATAGTCCTGGTTCTTGTTCTGGTTCTAGTCCAAGTCAGACCAGAGGCTTTACATTAAGATATGTCCCAGTTTTTGCTTCTGATTCATTTCTGTAGCTCTGAGATGCCAGTTTTCTCGTTAATGCCAAACAAGTTGGTGATGATGGGATATGTTGCCACTCCACCCCATCTTGTCATAATATGGCATTTAATTCGTCATTCCGTCGCTGGCAAGTTTTGCAAATGGGAGCACGATTATTCATGATTTCCACTCAGACTCACTGGTGTTACCATTTTGACCACTGTGAAAACTTTTCCTCCTTGTTTGTCTTTGCTCTCTCAGCTGCCTCATCCCATTGTCTTCCTGCTTATCTGAAGCCTGGAAAATGCCACTTGCAGCGGTCCATTAGAGCTTATCAGTGATCCACTCACGGGCGTCTTTATTTCAGAGCCAAAAGCTTCAGTGTGTTTAGATTAGGTGCTACTGGATGGACATTTATATCACTCCTTTTCCTCACACCCTCTTCACTACTTTTTCTCCCATCTCAGTTCCATCTGCAGTTTTCTCACATTTCTTCTACGGCTGAGTTCCTTTTCTGTTGAAATAAACAGTGCGAACACTCAAAGCTGCACCACCGTCCCAGGGGCCATTTGTCAAAGTGTTTACCATGATGTCATACCGGCTGTTAACCTTAAATGAGAGGGTCAGAAGAGGGACGAAGAGAGACGCAATATGTCATTGTTGAATGATTTTGTTGCTTTCGGTGCATACTAATCTTGACGTCCTCGCTTTAATTTATTACGGCGTGTTGACACGACATGAAAGAAATACATAAGCTTTGGAGATTTTGTTTGAAAAGCCATTTCTGCCACGTTTCCAGTGAATGTGTGTTACAGCTACAGATGCTCCAAGTTGAGACAACACTGAACATGGAAGTCGATTCTTGACCTTGGAGAAGGAGTTTGAAAACTTGGTACCACTTTCTAACAAGGCACCGTTTATAAAAGGTTTAAAATGAGCAATTTAATGATGCTTTATAGATCAGTAAGATTAATATGGGCAACTTTTGGTTAGTTATAAAAAAAATATTTCTGGCTAGAGTTTATCCTGTCTGTTTGGTAAGAATGCAGTTTTAAATCTCTGTAATCTTTTAATAAATGTCAAACTTTCTCTGTTTTTAATAAGTGATAATAAATAAGATTTTGATCCAGATACGCTGCAATTTTTTCCCCAAAAGTTAAGTGATCTAAATAGCTATCTAAAAATGTTTTCACAATTATTTATTACTCATGAATAAAGCCATTTGTACATTTATAAAGAGTGACTAATTAGAAAGTTGTACCAACATGCCTTCAACCACATCTTAGCATCTGCTTTTTCAGGAGCTTTTGACCACATCTCACAGTTTTCATCCCTGACATGACGACTTCATCCGCTGATGACGACCTTGAAATGTGTCTTCTTCTATTTCGTTCCTTTGGTGCCTGTTGTGTTTAGCTGTGGGATCTACATAGGTGAAACCACATGCTACAACTCGCCATGTGTGCGTATATGAAATGTAAATGTTTCCTAATCTCCTCACTCAAGCACGTTCTTCTTGTTGTGTTCGACAACGTGGCTTCAACCAACTTAAACCAGCATCGTCAAGCTCTATCATGGGGACATTTCGAGATAAGAAAACACGCTTTCCTGCTTCTGACAAGGCTCAGAGCTGAAGCTGGGAGGTCAATGACCTGCGAGAGATAAGGGGACTCGTAGGGTGATGTGGTCAGTGGTCAAATATGATAACCTCTCGAACCAAAAACAAGATGGGACCTGACGTAAGGCCCTCAAGAACAATAAAGCCTGCGGCGTTTGGTGGCTGTTCATTTTATCCCGTCATCCTGACAGATTAGGTGTTACATTATCTGACGTATGAAATTTAGCAATCTCCTTTTTTATTCTCTGGATTTATTGATTCCTTCACCAAAGTCTTAAGAGGCCAGTTTGTTTTGACTAACAGTGACTCATAAAGTCATTATTGTGTGATGTGTAATGTGGAGAGTGGCCATTTTTGTGACACAACGGGCTGTTGTATCCTGGAAGTGGAGGGAGGGAGGGAGGGAAAGTGACTCGTGAGGGTTTCCCATGCTGCTTTGGTGGAAGGATGCAAATTTGCGGTCGACGGCAGATCCAGCTGCATTTGTTTACGGCTCTCCTCTTTCATCATGACAAACACTCCGGCGTGCATACATACAGTACATCCTGTGTTTGCATCTTTTATCCTTCGCTCGGTCTGAAATGCAAAGCGCTCCCATCACGGGGGCACATACCTCGCTTTATATGAGGAGCGACACCACTAACAAACACAGAGCAGTGAAACACATGTGGGCAGACTTTTACCCCCTGTGCTGTTTTACGGTCACACACCAGCTCCTCTCCACATGCTGGCTTTAACAGGCTTTTCTGGCCCCTATACTAAATTACCCTCGAGGGTGAGGGGACAAGCTGTCTGGTGATTGAACATGTGGCCCTGCCTCGGTATGCTGCTGGTATGCCTTTTATGTGCTGGTTCTCCAGAGTTGGGGCCTGTTGTCTGGTCGTACACCAGAGGGTAGCGGCGGCGTGCCCCCTGGCCAGGAGGGTTGATGTGTTGATAAACTCCAGGGTTCGTCTCAGCGGTGGTTCTCGGGAATTCAGCCATACCTGTCATTCAGAGCTGATCACCGTATGATGGGACATGAGCCAGTGCTCTGTCATTTTCTCTGTTTACGTCCATAATGACAGGCTCAGATAGTCGCTCACTGTTTGGCTGTTAATGAGAGTCAACAGTAGCTCTGCCATAAACATACACACAATTGCATGTTTCTTATAGTGACAATTAAAGTGAAAAGGCGGAAATACAACATAAGATAGAAATTGCATGTTATTCCTATGAGATTTGTCAGTATTTGTTGGTGCAAACGAGTCATCTCAAAAGGTTGACACATGTTGAGACTCTGGTTTTGGATGTCATCAAATTACGTTGTGGAGTACCTGACAGTGGCATTCAAATGAAATAAGAGAAGCCCTCTGGTAAATACTATATGTATACTAGATAAGATTTCACTATATACTATATGTAAAACCTATCATTTTGAATTTGTCAGAGAGGTAGAGATAAACTTTTATTATTTAAAAATTTAAAACTTCTTAAAATGGTTATATTGCTTAAAAATGGTTAAAGGTTAAAAGGTTTAATTATTGATAATTTTTTTTTTAAACTTTTTATCACCATTTTTAACTAAGCTTCCAATTTGTGTTTCAGCATGAACAAGATTTACTGCTGACAAATATATAATTACAGTAGATATTGCTGTTCATACCTTCATGTCCCAGTCAGCAGCTATTTGCCTCTTCTTCTCATAACTTTAAGGTTTTTGACCGGGTTTCTGTTTCATGGAGTTATAGCAGTGAAGTTTAAGGGTCACTATGTAACCAGCTGTTTTGTTAACACATCTGACCTCCAAACATCTGGCCGTGCATCTGTCTACCTCTGACCTGCAGCCTCGGCCCCATCGCTCACCACCTTATCTGTCGTTTTCAGGTGTTCAGGTTGCTGTGGAGGATGCAGGACTTCCCCAGGGTTCAACTAAGGGCCTCACGGTGCCGTTTGGTCCCCTGGATGCCTCCCTCCCGGAGCCACCTGTGATGGAGACCGGAGAGGCGGGACCCCCAGGCAGGATGACCTCGACCAAGTTGCCCAAAGGGACCGACGGCAGCACGATGCCCGTTCAGGGTTTTGCTGGAGCTCCAGGTGAGACGCACCTACATGTACATTCACTCTGCTCTGCATGTTTCCCAGCTTTGTGTCAATGTGTCTCATCTTTTGGTTCTATTTCATAGCTTTGCCAGTCAAATCCACTGACTTGCTGAAAACCACCATGCCATCCATCCCAGGTAAAAACTCACTTAATGTTTTTGTGCTGCATCACAACTGAGCCTGTCGAGTGGATGAAACCATTTTTCTTTTGATCAGCAGATGTGACTCTGCCCCCCAGACCATCACCACACAAACCTGCCCCAGCTTCAGGTCAGAGTTTATTCATTCTGCAGGTTTCTGCCCCTGTCAATATCATGTTTGTTAGTGTGTGACGTTTCCTTTGATGTGTTCAGGTGAGAAGGTGTCGTTCTCAGCTGGTCTGACGCTTCCACCGTTCCAGGGAGAGATGGGAATCATTCGATTCAACAAGGTGCTGGTCAACGATGGGGGATACTATGACACTCATACAGGTGACTGTTATTCAGCTTGAACTGTTGTCAATTCAATTTGATCAAATAATTGTTGGTTTTGTCAATTGTTTGTTTAGGCTATAAAAAGTATGAAAAATATGAATAATGCCCAACACAGCATTTTAATTTACAACCCTGATTCCAATCCAAAAGCTGTAAAGATATTGTAGTCTGGACCAAAGTGGTGTTTCCTCAGTAAGAATGTGTGTATTGATCATCTTGCTGGGTCCGCAGGTATCTTCACAGCTCCCACAGATGGCCGCTACCTGGTGACGGCTGTGCTCACGGCCCAGCGAGGCGAGAAGGTGGAGGCGGTCTTGTCCGTGTCCAATCGCAGCATCCAGAAGTTGGACTCAGCGGGTTTCTTGTCAGGAGCAGCGGCACCGCTGTCACACGATCACTGTAACTGCAGCAGCTCGACCTCACTGAGTTTGGTTCTGCCACTGAGGAGAGGAGACCGAGCAGGGCTGGTCCTGACTGCTGGAAAACTCGCCATCTCAGCCTCCTCTGAGCTCCTGTCGTCCTTCAGCGCTGTGCTGCTTTACTCCAGCCCATCAACACGGTAGCACAGACAACTGACACCTTATATAAGCCATAAGTGGAGCACGATGTACATTACTGAGGTTAGACCAAGGCTAACAGTGATATACTATCAGAGGAGGGAAAGACTATTTACTAGGAGAAACAAAAGCAAGCAACAAAAAGACGAACAATAAGTCAGATTATTTCTATCATGAGTGCTAATATATAATGTTTACAATGCAATTATTTTTATCGTGAAGTTTTGTTGTTGGCCTAGATCTTACAAATACATATTGTGCTTAAACATTTAACTGTCAACTTAAGTAATCTGAGTTTCTTCCTTAATACTTAATAATACAAAGTACCTACACACCCCAGGATTTAGTCATGTTAAAGAATTGTTAAAATTGCTAAAGGTGCTAAAATTTGAATTCAATTAGTTAATTACTGAGCAGAAATCGGTATTTATTTCTCAGCAAAAACATCCTATAGTTCAAAACAGTTTACATACATAGACAGATGCCCGGTTGGTGCAAAATAAGCTTTGATTCGTCCTTCAAATACAGTTTTCTTCTATCAAGCATCATCCAACACAGAACATTTGATTGACCAGTTTATTAATACAATACATATAGTTAATATACTATGAATACATAGCTTGTACAGTAGATCTACAGCTGTCAAACTATAAAAACTTTAATGTTTTCAGAGTTCTCACACTGTCTAACAAACGAAATACAGTTGATTGTATTTATCAAAAACTTCATCCAAAACATCCTTTGTGTTCACATTATCATGTCACAATGTAAACTGTAACAGTAATCACAACAGTCTACAGAAAACACTTGAAGCAGCAGAACTAGGAAAATACTGTGTGTTCTCTTCACACAAAATTGATCACTTTCATAGAAAGAATAAATAAAATTGTACTGACATTGAGCCGAATAAAAACAAAAAGAGGCAGAACATTAATATACTGTAATTTTCACGATGGCAAAATCAAACAAGTCAGAACAACAGCAGATTACTTTCATTCATCAAAAATAGTTTTCTACTCTAAGTCTAACTAAATCTTAATTTTAGAAAAATACTTCATACCAAATAGCAGCAAGTATCTACAGTTCAGAAAGTGCTTTTTTAAATAGCATTAATACGGTTATTAACTATGAAGCCAAATGATTGCACATTTCTTTTCTTCCTAGTATAATAGTGCAAAATTCTTAAACTTTGCAGCAAAGATGTAAGAGAAGACTGTTAACGAGGCCTTAAAGGGATGAACACACAGCTGCTGTAAATGTACCTTGTATTTTTATGACAGCTCTCAAATCAGGGACAGAAAGCGCAACAGAGGCAGAATTTTAGTTTCATCCTGAACTGCCTAAATCAGTGCTTACTCAACATCTTCTCATAACCATTGTAACAAATGGTTAGAACAACAAACCATATGTCATACGTTTGGCTTTCAAATGTGCCAAAAGCTGACAGAGACTTCAAATACACATCCTTAACTATGCAACTCAAGCATAAAGAATAATCTGAAAAAGCTCTAAATGAGAACATATGGAATACATCAATATCCCAACGTGTCTAAGACTATCAAACAATTCCAGTGGCCTATGACAATTATACACTTAGTAGCCAGTGCATACAGTCATGACAGAAATTATTTCTCTGACTTACGTTGAATTCAAGTATTTAAACATTAATATCAGTTAAAGCAGCTCCTCAAAACACACCTCAGCGATGGGTTCTCTCCAGTAACAGAAGGAGCTGAACTCTGGGCAGCTGAAGGTGGCGCTGTGTTGAGAACTCCGTAAAGGAAAGACGTGCTCGACCAGCTCACTCAGCCGGCTGTATCTGTAAAATACAAACCGGCGATGGGAACAATAAACATCTGTCTGAGAGACACAGCTGACAGACACAAACAATGACTCCAGTTTAATACTCACGATGTTTTATTGCCTTTGGCTTGCTCCAGGATTAACTCCCCTTTGGGATTCACTGTGAATATCCGACACACAGGCACACCCACTTGCTTGTAGGCAAAAACATCCTTAAACACCAGAAAAAAGACAATGAGAATTTTCAGACTAATGGCATCGAACTGAACATTATACCTCTGAGTAGTTCATAAAAATCTGTTGTGATGAAGAATGTGATAGTGAGGAACACTTACACTTTCTCGGTTTCCAAAGGCTGCGTAGAAGGGATGTGTGTTTGGGAAAAACAGGTTCTTGATGTCTGTGAGGCATTCGATCTTGAACTTCTCAGGCTTTTTTTCTATGATCTCTCTAACAAGAGACAGAAATGATTACAGACTTAATATCTGACATTCTGCTGATGCTGGAGCTGCCTACAAATCTATCATTTATAGCCATTTATAGCCATTTATAGAGTCGACAAGCATCAAAAATGATTAGTAAGGTTAGCAATCAGTGTGAAATATTAAACTCTGCATTTGATTTGAGATTTGTAATAATGCTGAAAATGGTGAGCTATGCCACAAATACGCAGAGCTCAAACAATCAATTGATTAATGGAGAAAATCATCAGCAGATTATTTCAAAATGAAAATAATTAGTTGCACTCCTGTACAAAGTTCAAATTAAGCTTCACCTCAACAACAGTAAATCCTGCTCTTGCATTAATACATGAGTAATATCTAATGATACAATAGTAGCAATATGCTAGTATAACAGTCACAGTGGATGTTTTTCTGCATTAAGTACATTTAACTACATTTTCTTGATTATACTTACATACTTTTACAGTGTGGTATTAGTACTTTTACTTAAGTAAAGGATCTGAATGTTTCCTCCACCATTGCAAGAGGTGAAACACTTTGAATTCCAGCAAAGCAAACAATGGACAAATCAGAACTATTGGATTAAATACATTAATGCCAGAGTCAGTCAGCGCTTAAAATAAATGCTTGGAGAGGATTTCCTACCTGTGGAAGGCAGAGAAGAGGCTGCTGGGGGAGAGCATGAGGGGCCCTTGAGGCAGGAGAGTCCCTCTGTCGTTCACCCAGTGCAGGTATCCTCGGGTCATGTCGGCCATACCGATGGCTCGGGCCGAACAGTACAGGAACTTGTAACCATTCCTGTAGCAGTTAGATAATAATTAATTCAATCTTTTCACTTAAATGCAGTCAGAATAATAATCAAAGAAAATGGTTATTTGTGTCTCACTCGTGCACGGAGTGGTAAAGCTTAGCGATTCCTTGATGAGTCCAGTCTTTACCGAGCTGAGGTAGAATCTGACCAAACACATCTGATCTGTGGGAAGAAAATTAGACTGAATCGAAGCAATTATCAGACTTTTTAGTTCCAATATTGTGAATGAGATTGGAAGATTGTAAGTCTCCACAGTACCAGGACAGTGTTATTGCTGCCTGAGAATAATCACAATATAATGAAGCGGTTGATATTAAGACGTTCTCGTACTTGGTGATGGTGCCGTCGATGTCAGAGATGATGACCTTGTCGTCCCAGTTCCACAGGTAGATGGTGCCCTCGCAGCGACATGTCCCCTGGTACTGAGTGGTTATACTGAAGGTGACATCATTCGGCCCTTCTCTCAGCTTCAGGCTGGACTGGAAGACATAAAATGAGTGCTGTTTAAAACAGTACCCATCAATTTAGCATGCCACTCCTATAGCATTGCAAAAAACAAAACAAAATTGATCGAGCAGAATCACAGATATCTGTTGTATTCCACACACGCTTCTTCTTTGCCAAAGCCTACTGCCTACATTGCCCATAATGCAATAGCTGACAACTCTCATTGTTGAGTTAAACCTCAACTTAAAAAAAACCAACATTGTCAATAGTAAAAAAATAAGTTAGGAAACAAGGAAATTTAAATCAAGAAAGAAAACTTTGATCAAGATACAACTAAAAAAAACATGACTAGTTTAGAACCTGCTTGCATTAGTTGGAGGCTGCAATATTCACTCCACAATAACAACAACGCAGTGATGACTCCATTCTTAGGCTGATTTTCTTTTGGCGCATAAATAAGTTAAGCACATAAAGAAAGCACGTAGATTTTGTCTTCTGTTGTGTGGAGAGTCTCCACATATCTTCAATGGAGACCATGACCTGAAAACTGTTCCTCTATGTATGTCACTCTGTTTATGTTCTTCACTTGTTGGTACAGTTTATATCTGCAAATGTGTGCATCTCTATTTGTCACTTATCTATGTTAATGCATGTATTTATGTGTCCAATCTTCATGTAATTTATCTAGATAAGATTTCACTATTATTGGGAGAAAAGAGGAGAATACAGTTACTTTTTCAGGGCTGCAGGGAGTCAATGATGGGATCTTGCGACACAAAATAAATATGCAAAATAAATAAAAACTCTCCTCTTATGCCTTTTTCATTGTGTTTCAGGAGACATAATCATAAAAACAGCCTCTATCTCTGCCTAATTTTAGTCACACTACCAGCATTAGTGATCACTTGTCTTACTATCTGGTCAGATGAAAGGCGGAGGGACTTCTTATAGGAGTGACAAGGCGCCGGGGCCGGGCCTTCTGTCTGCACATGCTCAGTGGGCTCAGCAGGTGCCACAACGTTCAGCTCTTTAGTCTCATCATCGCTGGACCACTCTGCTGTTTTCTGCCTGTAGGAGACAAGACAGTCTGAAGCAAGACCAGCAAACAATATCAAGATGAGAGCAAACTGGCCCAGAAAAACTCAAGTCAGCCTGCGATGGTGACTGAGTTTCAGACAAATTTATGTTGAAATAAGCTGTTGGAATACTGATTTAAAGCCATATTTATACTAGATAATATGATTCAGGGTCAATACAAAATTCTGCAGAACCATTCAGAGTCACCAGAGGGCAGCAGACCTCACCTGCCTGTACAATAACTGTATGAAGCATGTTTTAGTTTTCTTATTTTACACAAAACCTCAATGCATCTTTAATCATCTCCAAAGCTAGAATCCACCTAGTCCAAGCAGTATTTAAAAGTCTGTCTCCTGATTTGTTAATGACTATATGAGTCATAAAACGACAGCACTGCTGGGACATGTTTACCCTGCTAACACTGCTTGTGTCGGTGTGTAACTGTGTTGTGAGGAAGCCAGAGCTTTTGTTGCTGACTCACTGTGTTTCTGGGGCCTGGTGAAGGGCAGGGCTCTCTCTGGTCAGAGACTCCTGCCTCTCTAGCTTGGTCTCTGATGATGACTGAAGAGAGGGAGAGACATTATTAGTGGTCTATCAGATAAACATCTAGCGTTTAAAACCAATAAGCAATAAAAAGTAGGACAAAGTTCTTGCATAACTTAAAAGGCTTTACATAATAACGTAATAAATAATAAAACATGGGTGTAATGGTTACTGATGCATCCTGGGCCTCATTTACAATGCAAACTTTTACAAACAGTATGGGAACCCCACTGGCCTCCACTACACTGTGAACACACCGATCAAAGTGTGACGTTTCCTAAAGTCACACGTTCACTACCTGCTTTACGCTGCTCTTTCTCCAGAACCACCAGCGTCCAGACTTTTTGGGCATTTTCTCCTTCACCCAGGCCTCCTCTGTCGCCTGCCATTCACAAAGCATTCATGCGTGAGTGGATATAATGTGCAGACGGTAGAAGATCATAGAGTACACTATAAAACACATTAAACCAAGAGCATACCTTTGGTAAGTTCTTCTGAAAAGCCTGCATACTAAGTATCAACGGTGCCGCCAGCGTCCAGTTGTAATACCTGGAAAAAGGTTTTTTAGCTATAATCTGCATATCATGCAATTATTGATTGATGAATCATCTATTAAACTGTGATCAGAGTCCAGTGACTGTGAATAACGGAGTAAGGAGACTCACCTGTTTGCAATTCTAACCACCAAATTGGGATTGTCAATTATTGCTGGATTCTCTGCAAATTCATTGTAGGTGATGATGTGCTCCATGAATTTATCTGGAATAAATAGAACATTAAAGATTAGAAATTATGGTGATTGCAAATATTTCTGTGAGCAGGAGCTGTGGAGCAGGTAATGCATCCTTGTTAATAATGCAACCTTTGAATTGTTGTTAAGGATTTCAAGGATTCAAAGGTTTATGTGACACAAACAAATAATATGATTTGAGAAATGCAACATGCTGCAGTCCAAGTAGAGATTAATAGGTACCTTTAGAGATCTCAGAGTTCTCACCGACGCCTCCACACAGCGACAGGGTGACGTCGGGGAGGTCACCAGCAGAGTCGGACAGACACTCGGTGCCGCTGTCTGCTGCTGCGCTGCCGACAGACTGGGGAGACTGGGATCCAGAGCGCCTCCCCATCTCCACCCAGTGTTTAGGAACCTGCTCAGACTCACTGAAAACACAGAAAGTCCAGTTTCCCACAGCACGAATCAATGAATTGTGCAAATACTTGAAAATAGTTTTGCTTGATCCAGAAGTGCACAATGATGGCTAAGTATTAAATCTCAATATTTTTTGTGGTTACATAACACAATTACTAAAAACTACTAAGTATCAGAAGTTGTACTCATATATGCATAATTAAATAATCCTACATGAGGCAACATGACTTCACTCTGAAAGAATTCCCAGGTTTGTACCTTTTTGGAAAGTAGCGGGCAACAACATCAGGTTCAAGTGCATTCAGGTCATCCAGGTAAATATCTTCAGGTCCCTGATGTTGGCTCCTTTTCCTCACACCTTTAAGAGAGTAAGACAAGAGACATCTATTCAGAAATCTCATTTCCTTTTCTTTTAACTTGTGCATGTGAACACAGACACAGACACAGGGTATGAACTCAGGCCCAAATAGAAACCACATCCTTCCTGTTAACATCCACTCACACTTGCAGAGCACCTTCTCATAATCTGGAGCTCAACTCGACCTTCCCACATTACTTAAGACGCTAAATAAGAATAGTTGAACTATTAAAAATATAATTTTTAAAAATAAGTAGAAATAAGATTTTTTTTGTAGAGAAACGAAACCAACAAGTGTATCTACATTAGAAATTGCTGGGAAGCTTCTGTACACAATGTACAGAAACTACAACCCTGATTCCAAAAAGTTGAGATGCTGTTTAAAACATAAATAAACCAGAATGGAATTGTTGTTGCATAAAACACATTTTGAGAAAAGTTATAAAGTTGTGTTACTTCTTCTTTTGATGGGGGAGTCGCTGGGTTTAGAGGAGGCTCTTGCATCAGGACAATCTCCTGCCGAGTCTCCGGCCATGTTACTGCCTCCTATGGAAACGGAGCTGCTGTCCCTGCGCCTCGGTGGTGAAGACGTCCACCTGGTCTTGTGCACTTTTGTTAGACTGACGTCAGGGTTAGTGAGAGACGGCTCAGAGGTGAAACTGCTGGAGATTAAATTGGAAAGGTCTGGCTCGTGCTTGATGATGTTTGTGTCGTGCGAGGAAGCTTCAGGGGGCTGTGGTTTGTGGCTGCGCTGATCAACCTTGATGGTCCGAGGCTCAGGCTTTACAATACTGCAAATGGGATCTGTGGTTCTCTCTCCTTCCCTTGACTCTTCCTCCATGGCTTCTGTGCTTAAGATGACCCTGAAATGTGTGTTCTCAGAGGGAGTGATGGTCAACGTCTTTGGCTCTGATTTGTCCTTTTTGTTGACCTGGATGTAAGGAAGAACAGCACAAGTTTAAAAATACACATATGCATTTCATAAAACCTACTCACTAACTCCCACTCTCTGATCTGAACCCCATAAATCTCCCTCGTCTGACAGACCAGTTTTTACAAATCTCACCCTGGTGGATTCTGGAAACTCTCCCCAGGTCCACTGCATGTGGGTCTCAGCCCTGAGCATGCTCTCTGCAGGCTTCACCATCAGCTCAGAGTCACTTTTGGGCGACATGGGCCCGGACATCTCCCTGCTGTAAACAAACAGCACATTTCCACTGAGTCAGCTGCAACGACCTTGTGAGAGCGATTTGTTTTATTCAGCTCTGTCTGTTCTGAAGTTATGTCTGATTGTTTCTCTGTGTTTGTATGAACACTGTAAATATTTGACAGGACAGAGTGGGAGGGCCGTACGTAGTGCAAGGGGACCAGTCTCCATCAGAGAAAGGATAGCTGTCCCATTCGAGGGCGGTGGGGGGAGAGTGCTGCCTGTTGTCCTTCATCAAAGATGCCCTGAAGATAGGAAACAATAAAATCAACCAAAGTTTTACAATGTAGAAAAAATGCAAATGCAGCTTTTAAACTGAGCATGTGAACTTACCGTCCATTGTGGACGTTGTGCTCCTCATCTGAGCTGAGGTCACACAGCTCCACCTCCCCGCCTGCAGGGGTGCTTTGCTCCTCCTTGCGTGGCTCGGCCTTGTGCTTCCTCCTGCGTCTCTTCCTCTTCTTGCCGGCTGTGTTGGAGCAGGTTTGGAGGTTTCCAGAGGCCGGGTCTTCTGGACTCAGGGGCTGGCCGTTCTCTGCCCCTGATCCCCCACATCTGGGCTCTCTGCTCCTGAACAGAGCCTCTTCTGTGGGGATGGGCGAGGTCACCAGGTGGGCCGGGACAATCTCCTGTGTTGAGGTAAAAAAAATTTCGTGCCAATCCATCATGTAGATGTTGAGCTACAAACTGGAAATGTAAAATTTTCGATCCACTGGTGGTGCTAGAAGTTGTCAACGGCTCACTAAAGTTAGCAAGATTCATCCTCTTCGGACCAAGAATGTCTGTCTAAAAGTTTACGGCCATATTTCATATTTCAGTTTGGAACAACCAACAGACCTGTACTGTTCACAGTAATTGAGTTCCACTATTAAACAAAATCAGTTTCAACATAATTCAACCAAAAAAACATTTTTCATTTTCATCATCTACTGTTTGAAACTCACATTGTGCTGCTCTGTCTCCTGGACAAAAAAGGCCTCTCCATTGTTTCCAAGCTTCATGTGTAGCTCCACAGGTTCCCCATTGATTTCTATGTCGATCTGCAGATTCAAACAACAGATTTACGTTAAGAAATACTATAGTACAAAGCTTCACTGTGTAGTTCAGCACGTTCTCCTCAGTTGGCCTCAGGCATTAATGAGGCCTGTTTACGCCACAAGAGTAACATATTCATGTCTACAATGCAGCTTATGGATAAAATAACTGTGCCACAGATTTAACCTGAAGAATTAGAGTTAAGCCAGAGGAAAAAAAAAAACAATGAACAGCTTGTACAAAGGTTTGCTGTTTTCAGAATATGCGTCAAGTTTCTATCCATGTTGGGTTTTACTCAGAACAACAATTAGGTCAGCAACATAAGTAAACATGCAGTAGGTTAAGTGTGTGCACAGTGATGCTTTCTTCCATTTTAAAATTCATTCATAAAAGGGTTCATTCAACTCAAACTGTCTGCAAGAAGACTTTTGATATGAGGTCAAGATAAAGTTTTATTCTGTTTTTTCCTGCTTGGTTTCTCAGCAGCGACAAAGATGCTTTTAACCCACATGATTTACATTATGACTGAAACTGTCTCAACAACAGACTGTTTCCTGTGCTGCCTGGCTCTAAGCTAAGCTTGTAAATGAGGCTTTTCTGTAAGGCACTTTTTTTGGAATGGGAAGCTAAATTGAGCTTTAGTCTGTGTATCCCACCTTAGTCATCAGCTGACAACTACACGGTGTCTATAAATAGAGAGGAAGGGCAATCTGCTCTGGTGAGGAGCAGCGAGTGGATTGGATGGTTATGTTCAGAGAGCTTCAGAGGGAAGGAAAGGACTAATTAGAGGAGCAGAAAATCTATTGTGCAGCTCTATCACACTGACACACTGAATGGGCTGCTTCTGCACATCTATCCCACATTTTACTGCATGTTTTTAAGTGTCAAGACCAGAGATCTGATTGCAGGAGGAGTGAAAGTTTCCAACATGTAGCTGTAATAAAGTGAGAGTTTTTAAGATTTTGCACAATTAATCTGACATAATTTCTCATCACCAGTTAACCTTCCTTCATCGACACAATTCCACATTTGTATAAACATAATAAACTTGGTGATTGCTTTAAATACCACTTTGAGTAACGTGGGCACTCACCACTTTCTCCCTGGATCGCAGCACTCCCAGTTTTCCGAAGCGGACGTGGAAAGGGGAGCACTGGAACGTCCCATCAGGCTGTCGGACCACGATCACATCGATGCAGCCTGATAGAGTGGCCTGATTAATCCCCTTATACAGCTCCTTTACTGTCACCAGCACCTGGCCCGCCAGCTGCCCGACGTAGTTCATGGTGTCCACCTATCAGCAAAAAACACCATCATTAATTAGCAGATACTGTATTTATTATCTGCTAAAACAAGTTTAATGCACCACACACTACTTTCTTTTACTAGGCCAGTGTCCTGGTATAGTAAGGCTCCTGTTGTTCAAAATAGTCTGCAAAGGAAATGCAAGCCGGTCCCTAAACACAGCGGCTCTGTCCCATTTTCCTCAAAAGAGTCCTGAGCTGATCGTGACTTAATCAGGCCCTCGAATGCAGCAACAAGGCTGCTGCAGACCAGAGCAGAGTGGACAGGGTGTGTTTCTGCCTCCACAAGGAACACACACTAAAACTGACCCAATTTTAGTCAATACATCCAGCTACTCCGGTGCTTTTTATACTTAATATCTTATTACCCATTGCTAATAACATGTAGCTTTGAAAGTCATGTGTACAACGTTTCGGACAAGTAACAATATATTTGTGACAGTTTGATGATATGGCTCAAAATAACAATATCATGAGTCAAAATAACTCATTGTCTTCGGTTTGAATGGTGACCGAATTACTTTCTATCCATGGGTAGAGGTAACTCATTACTGCATCGCCACTATAGGGACCCAAACTGACTTTTTGTTTGGCAGGTTTCCTACTAGGCTTCTCTGTTAGTGCATATGGTGCTGATCTCCCCCCCGATGTTAGATGAGAGTGATCGATATAATATTTTCATCTGGTCTCACACCTGACAAGAATTCTGCAATATATGAAACATGACCCAGCAATGACTGCAGAAACTAAACATCTATAAGTTTTTGTTACAGAGAGCACAAAAATGTCAAAGTTCAGAGTATTATACATAAGGCTTCAAGTGTTACATCAATCCAAAGTGCATTAGGACTCCCCTCTAAACAAAGAACAGAAAATTTATCTACAAATGTTTGGCATTATTCAGCTATATTTTAAGCGTAAGGCTGAACATGAGCTTTGACTTAACATCACTTAACATGCAGTAAGTCTACAAACTCCAGGAGGTGCTCTGTCATATTTGCTCATCATAGATGTTAAGTCAACTTGTAAAAACATGACAGATGCTTAAATATGTTTTTATGGGCAAACAAGGAGTGTAAACAAATGGAATAGTTTAAAAAGGTTAAAAGTAAACTCACATGTTGTTCAGACAAATGCAGAGTTGATTCAAGACATATCACGAGTGAAATAAGCAACGGCATGGCTGATCATTCAGTGCAGTGAACCAGTGTCAGTGTCAGAAACACAGATTCAGACAGCCAGGGTTTCATACATGACAAACCTTAGGAACCAATCCTGTCACCTTGCTGGTCGGGCTATGGTGGAACAAACTGGCATCAGTAGAAAAGACAGGTGTATCTACATATTGGTATTGCAAGTTTCACCATTTTCAAAACGATGGCAGAGACACGTTGTTTGTCGTTGCAAAAAGAGAAATGGCGAGCTTTCACATATTACAAATGTTTTTTTGAAAATCCAAGACACTGAAAACATGGGTTGCAGCAGCCATTTTCCAGAGCACTGTTTGCACAAAAGCAGATGAGTTTTGCCACAAAACTTATACTGAAGCCTGACACTGTTCCAGCTATTTATCCTGGGGACACAGCGAGTGCGAGCCAACAACGCTGGTCAACCGGAAAGTTTTATTTTTCTCGTGTTTTATCTGTTGACTGTGTCCAAACAAATCTGCAGTGTGCTAGATAATGTTTGCCAGCATTAACCTGCCAAGTTAGAGGATGATTCATGTCAAATGACAGGAAATTTTAGATGGCCTGGGGATGTTTTGATGAACAGACATGAGTTTTTAGTGGTTTAATGAATGCCAGGAGAGGAACTTTAAACATGTCTAGGAAAATTGAGGCTGATATCCTTCATCATCACTCTCCTTCCTAGAAACTCAGAAACACTTTATGAAAACTCACTTTCTTAAAAAAAGGTGACCAAACTAAATAAAGGTGCTGTACATCCTCAACAGGCAAAACTAATCTTTGAGGTTGACTCAGTGATTAAAATACATCTGTACGGCTTTAAAAACACACTGCTACTGAGATCACTGATAAAAATCAACCAACAGCGTGTTTCAGTATTTAGGACAATGGTTTACTCTGACTACATCAGGGCTGCATGCCAGATGATTGGACTTTGAAACCATTCAGATTAAGGCTGGCAGCCACTGCACCAATTAAACCATAATGCACTTAAGTGCTGGTGCAAATATTCTCAACAGATGGTCCTATGCAGACTATAACTGAAATAGTTATGATGAACAAACCAAACACCTGAGGAACATAACAAGGAACACATCATGACGTGTCTCACATTGTGGATGTACTGTATCTGTACAGACTAGTGGTGATAATCAGGTCACTATCAGGTGACCACAGTTCATCACTAAAACTCTACTGACTTTCAGGTGATAATAAGGTTACAATATAAAGTAGGATTGAGAAATAAACTATGGTCAAGATTACAGTTCAATCTGGGGTTATGATGAAGTCAGGTTCACCAGAGTAGAGACATTCACAGCAGACTTTTGACACCTAATTGTTAGAGATCAACACTGCACTTTCCAAATAAAATACTATCATTTCAGGACATTAAATTTGTGTTTACTAGAACAGAGCTGTAATTTGATAAAGAAAAACGCCACTCATTCTGCATATTTAAATGGAAGCACCCCAACTCACTAGAGTCCAGGAGGACTTCAGGTGCAGCTGCCAATCCAAGGCCTCCTCTCCTCCCCTGTGCTCCTCAGTCAACCTGCTCCTGGTCTGGGCCATGCACCACAGCTCCTGAACCTTGACTGAGCACAGACTCTTTCAGGGAAAATTATCCCCAGCCTGAACCATAATGCCCTTAGATTACCTCTCAAACACCACCACCCACCCCCATGTCACCACCTACCAATTGCTCTATAATGTGAAAAAATAACAACAAAGGCACATCAAAAGCTGTTTGGTAGAAAAATGGTATGGTAACATCTGTTAATTAGCATCAAACAATGTCATAAGTTTTGCCAGGGATCATTTTATTATACTATTAGATGCCATCCTGAGGGGAGCGTGAATGTCTGAACCAAATTTTAAGGCAATCTATTCAATAGTTGCCAAGCTATTTCACTCAAAACCACCATTGGCACTAGCAAAAAAAGTCAGGGGATCAACAAATTTAAGATACATCTTCTGGGGACCATGACTGTCTGAGCAAAATTTTGTGGCAATCCAAGCATGTAGATGTTGAGATATTACAATGGATACAGTAAGTGAAAATTTTGGCCTGCTGGTGGCACCAAAGGAAAGGTCACCAATGTCAGTTCATCTTCAATATAGTTGAGATATTTCAGTCTTGACCGAAGTGGTGGACTGATCCCTACAGCCATGTTGTTTAGTGAGGATTAAGCTGTAACTGACAGACAACGAATATAACTGACAAAGAAACAAAAGTGACTGCAAGCATCCAACATATTGTGGCACCGGTTGATAATAGTTTAGTTGCTGCAGCGTGCTGTGTCTCCCCCAGCAAACCACAGAGCATTGTCATGTAGAGAAATGCTCGTGTCATGGACAAAGCAGACGTGTCTAGATGAGAGTCATCAGTCGTGATAAAAACGCTGCACAACCACAACGCTATAGTGAGCTGACTACACACTGTCTGCACAATCCACACACACACACCAACTGTAGCCAGAGCCTCAACTCCCACAGCTCTTCAAACACTGCAAGCTCGAATACAGAGACATGTAGTAGTATGAAAATGTTCTACATCGTTTGCCATTGTGTCTTAAATAGTTAAATCCGATTGATTAGTTGAATTCAATTGATTGAGATTGTTCCCTGATCAATAACAAGACAAAAACAAAAGTTGTTGCTGTTTGGACTCGTATACAGAAAAATTGTGTTTTTAATTTCTTCTACTGCATCCGAATACATGGAACAACAACTAAAAACACTTTAAAAGTACAGAAACATCCAGCTAAAGGAGTCAAAGATTTGCACTCACAACTGCTAAAACGATACCTAACAAAGAAATATTGATGGTTTGTATAACCTTAGTTCATGTAAGTCCGAAATTTTGACCATATTAGACACTGTTCATCATCACATGAGCTGAGCTAAAGCTGAGAATAATACAAAGTTTGAACATCTGCAGTTTCCTGTTGGGCTGCAACTGCTGATTATTTTCATCATCGGTTAATCTCACAATTCATTTTTAATAATACTGTGAGAGAAAAAAAAAAACATCCATCAAAATTGTTTTACAGCCCATGCTGACATATTCAAAGTGCTTCTTTATCCAAGAGTCCAAAACCCAAAATTATTCTGTTTCTATCACAAGAAGAAACCTGAGATGCTGGAACAAGTAAAGCAAAGATTTTGACAATAATCTAAGTCAACTGACAAATAAATGAATCATCAAATTGTTTCAGCTTTAGTTCCAAAACAACTAATCTAAATCCAGCTGATGAAGACTGGTGAGGAAGTGGATTTTGAGTTGTCATCTATTGTTCCCGAGGTGAAGACAAAATAAAGAAAAGCCTTTAGAAACTGAAAGTCACATATTGTTTCAAAACAGTGCAGCTGTGCATCCTCCTCATTTACAGGAATCAAACTGTAATGACTTAATAGCTTCAAGCTCCGCAGCCTCATAAGACAATAATCCAGACGTCTCATGGACAAGACAATTAGATAATAATTAGATTTGCAAGGTTCTTTTTGTACTACATTACAAAACGCCTTGTACTTGATAATAGAAATCCAGCACAACCAGTTCTCATCCACGACACTCTGAGGGGACCTTAAGAGGTGTTAATCCTGTTTACAAGATTAGTACGAATCTAGCTTTCCCTGTCTCTGCACGTCTGTCCTGCTCCAAGTGTCCAACGTGATTCTGCGTCAGCCAGTTGTTGTTTTCACCGGCGTCGTGTCACTGAGTCTGCAGGTTTTAATTTCAGCCACCAGTTCCTGACAAACCAAACACCACAATGGTTTCACTTAGATAACTGTGTGTTGATAACAGAACCAGGGTTGAACTTTACACTTGTTTGCATTGATTAATCAATTAATATATTAATTCATCAATCCAAACACCAACATTATTGAATATATAGTTAGATAAAGAGTAAAGTAGCAATCCTCACATTTGAAAAGCTGGAATCAGATCTGTTTGGCATTTTAACATTGAATGCAACAATATCTTGGTGCTTTCAAACATCAATATGTGTGGCTCACATGGCCTCTAACAAATATCATAAAATATTCATTTAAATATCTCCACATTGACTGTCAGTCTGTATAATGCAGACTTTAAAAGGAAAAGACGGCAAGAAATATAATTGCACTGATATATCTCATAAATCAGGATCTTATCTCTATTTGACTGTGTGTGGTTTAATACAATTAGCTGATAAAAACCACTGAGAGTTGAAAGTATAAGATCATAAGAAAAACATATCTATCTCCTTCATAATGTTCATGATAAGGCCAAAAAACATAGTCCAATCTGTACACATGCACCTGTAGGTATATTAAAGTATTTTAGCTATAAAACCTGTGAGGCGTTCAGGGACACAGCTGGTGGGTTAATTTGCCACAAGAGACATTTATGCGAAAGACGAGATACGATTTAAGTAGCAACAACATGTCGCACGGAAGTAAATACCCGGTTCATATACATATATATATCATTATTAAAACACTTTAAAAGCGATGCTCAGTCTCGAACTCGAGTTACAAACAATCCGCTAAATGACTCTTCAGGAAGGCTTCAAGGACTCCGCTGTTTTCTAGGATACATGAGCGACATTAACCAGCTTTAACACACATTCTGTCTGCTTTTATGTCGCTGTTAAACGAGGTGAGCTGGTGCAGGAATCATCCGTCCTACCTGCTGCAGTAGCGGCTCACCTGCAGGCGGTCGCACCTTCAGTGGCTCTGTCGACTCTCTCGTTTCTGTTTCTGCAGCCGCTGTTGAAGGCGGCCGGACCACGTGACCCGCGATTAGACACGTGACCGCAACGCAGGAAGACATATGATGAGGTTAATTATTAAAAAGTTAATTATTAAATATTTATTAGGAATGTCGGGAATTTATTCTAATATGTGCCAGTAATTTTCTCCCAGAAAAAAAATAGATGCCACAATTAAAAAATCTCTCAAAATCAACACACAGTTCAAAAGTTAATACTTTTAAATGATGTGATAAGGTTTGTTTATGATTCCAGTATCTCAAATAGTATCTTATAATTGCAGTAGTGGAAAGTAACAAAGCACATTTACTCAAGTGCAATTTTAATTTAATAACTTTAGTCACCAGTTGCTTTGTTGATTCAGATTAATAATACAAAATATGAACTATAAATAAATTAGGATATATTATATTTTGCTAAGATGAGACTTTATTTGTCCTGGGGCCAAATTCACAGGTTACCCAGCATAGATTACATAAAGTAATTTAACTGAGCAGCTGCAACATTAAACACACAAACCAGTGATGTCAATAATTATGATAAAGTAACATTATATATTATTCTGAAATTGAATTATTCATTGTTCTGCGTAATGAGTACTTTTACTTTTGGTACTTAAAGTATATTCTGATGCCAATACTTTTATTTAAGTGATGTTTTGAATGCAGGACTTTTACTTGTAACAGAGTATTTCTACACTGTGGTGATTTTCTTTTATTGCATGTTTCAATGGAACGATTTGGTTCACCAGAATAAAACCATAAAGCCTTATTGGTGCAGATAAAGTAGAATCTCATTAAGCACATTCAGATAACATAGCATATTATTATACCATCATTTCTCAAGAATATATTTAACCTGTTTTAACTGATAAGATTTGATGGAAAGTGGATGCAATCCAATTTATCCGTTGTTTCTACACTAAATGAAGTGTAGCAACATAGTATCACAGTGAGGAAATTAATTTTCCACTCTCTATGAGGAGGTCAGAGGTCACAATCAGTTTATGAGCAGCAGCCCTGCAGGTGGTATGAGATTTTCAGGGATTTCAGGACGGTTCAGCACTGCAGATATTTGACAACAGTTTGTGCTGAACCTGATTCCTCAGCCACAGAAAGGCCAGTGTGCCACTCAGCTGTCTCATTAATGAAAGGAGGATAAATGAAGTATACCATCTACTTGCTCTGGAGGTTAAGTATAAAGTTTTCAGTTCCCCATTAAACACCGGCTGAGTCATGACTGTTTCACACAGGGATTTTCACAGATTGGGGACCTTTGGTGGAGTTTTTAATATTTTCAAAGTAAATGGCAATTGAGGCATCTGTAAAGTTTATATGCTTTTGCTTGCTAAAAAAAATATTGAATATTGATAATTAATATCAAATCTTTGTATGTAAAGCTGTCTGATCTCCTTGCTCTGCTCTATTGCCCTGGACTGGACCTCTACAACTTTTACACTGAATTATTTCTGCTCTGTTTCACCCCAAGAATTTCTCATGTTTGCTTTGTTCTTCCCTCCAACTAGTGAGCGCTTCACCTCTATAAGCTTCTATGTCTGTGTCATCCCTAAATCTGCTGGCATTATACAAGTGTGAGTTTTTAAATCAATAAATATGTCAACATGTTCTTTATTCAAGCAGATATAATGAAAAAGACACTCACAGTAGACAAAATAAAATTAAATGCTAAAAGCCAAGTTGTAAAAATAGTGGTCTGTGAAAGTGTTATAATGAGTGTGATATAACACAAAAGGTTCTTAAGATACTTATTCTCTTACTCAAATGTGGAACATTGTTATCATTAATATTTGATATGAGCAAATGCAAAGCTACAATAACTGCAACCACATCAATCATATTAGGCACAAAGCCCACATCAAACTTATAGCATGTATACGTATGTGTGAGTATATTCCATATTTTTATCCACTGGGTCCACTCAGCGTTTCTGGCTGTGTTTCAGCTGCTGGTTCAGGCTCCTCCACTGTGTCCGCAAGCTGCTCAGAAGTCAAAGGCTGGTCAGCAACATCTTCTTTTGCATCTTCTTTTTGTTCTGCGTCTGAAGCTTTGGGTTCTGCAGCAGCTTCGTCTTTCTGCACTTCCTTATTGTCTTCAATCTTTTCCATGGGAAGAGTCTTAGTCACAGATTCTGCAAGAGAACAACCATTAGTAAACATTAGATCTCAGTCACTGCAATGTCTCAGACGTCACATGCGTATTTCATTTCAGCCATCTCACCCTTTCGCTTTGGCGTTTTGGTTCCAGTGACTGTTTTCATCTTTTCTTTTGGGGTATTTGGGCCAAACACCACATTTCCCTCTGCATCAGTCCAATATGAAGTCACCCCCAAGTCAGGCGTTCCCTCTGTGACCTCCAGCTGAGAAGAGAAAACCTGGGTTAGACATCACCTGCTCTGATCAGAATTAACCATCACACCATCCAAAGAATGATGTCCACTACTTACCCAGGAGGATCAGTGAGGTCAGAAATATCACTTTACCTGATGTTACACATTTGGGCACATACCTAATATTTTTCAACTGATTTCTATTTGAAACATAAGGAAGAATAGGAAGGCTGCATATTAGGTATGATTGTCTTTTTAAAATCAGATTTATCAACCACTTTTACACTAGTGATTCCCAAATTAGAAAAGTGAAGACACCATAATGCATGCCTTTATCAATACTTTTCTGTTTAAAATGATGTCTAAGCTGCACATACAGCCCAGAGGACTTATTTGGCAAACACTAGTGTTTGAGGGCCAGTTTGACATTCGCAGATATAGACTTTCTTTCACTCTTCTTGCTGAGCGTGATATGAGATTGACACCTCTCTCATATATGTTCAGTATGAACTTGTAGTCAGGAGACAGCAGGAGCAGCTCAGCTTAGCATAAAGACTGATAATGGGGGGAAACAGCAAACCTGGCTGTGTCCGAAAATAAAGAAGTCTATCTACCAGCACATGTTGTGTCTTATTTAATCTGTAAAGAAATGTTGAGTTTTATTTAGGTTATGTGTGGGACTATTTCTTGTCCATGTGCAGTGACTTCCACTTCACTAAAGCACAACTTTTCTTGATAAAACTAATGAGGAAAATGACTATAACCTTTTGATTTCTACTGTACAATAGCGCTGTTGGATGCTGATGACCAGACAACAAGGGGAAACATTAGTTTTCTCTCTGCTACACTCAGGTGAGATTGATTTTGTTTGCTCTGTTTGTGCTCATCTAACAGTGAGTTTATTTTTTCCAGAGCATCATCAATCAAACACGTCATGGTTATTACAGCAGAGAGAGGGGTCGTCTCCATGCTGGTGGCTGATCTTCAGGGAGTCCGACTCTACAGACATCGTGACCGGGAGTGAAAAAGGGAAGAGACTGAAACAACAGAGTGAAGAGTGAAGGGTGGAAGGTTCAAACCAAAAGTGAGACAACTCAAAGAGGAAGAGGAGGAGGAGGAAGTGGGGAAGTACATGCTCGCTTTTATTAGTCTCATCAAGAAACAGGGGAATAGGAAGTGATGCAACAATAACTAAGTGATCTAACAGTGTTCATTACAGTGGTGTCACCATAATAACGAATAAAGGAGGCATCATAATCATTAATGATGGACTGTGAAGGGGATTTCATAACAATGTGAATAACAATAAAGACAGCTGGCAAACATACAGTTTTCACTACAGACAGGGAGACAATGGAAGTGATGTTGTGATCAGAACATTCAAATGATAGTGAATAATAATAAAACAGGACTAAATGCAAAATGTGATGAAATGGCACAGTACAATATCATGTTTTAGCCCATTTGCTACATATTTTGTGTACTTTTACTGTTTCACTTTTCCAAAGATGAGTTTTTTAGATAAATGCATGTGTTTTTTCTGTATTTAAAGATATTTTCAAGGCCTTCCAAAAGCACAAAAGTGTGAGGAATGGAATAAACCATGTGTTTGAGTGCTCAGCATGAAGCTATTCCCAAGACTAAGGAGCACAGGGTATCACAACTAGTTATTGGCATCCAAGTTATTTTTGAAAAAAGAAGAAGAAGAAAAATGAAGATGACTGTTTGTGATGTTCTGTATTTCAAGCATGTTTCAAGTCTCTGCAAAATGCTTTCCATATTCTAACAATATGGACTAAAATAAATTGCTGGGATTAATCTAAGGTTAATGAGTGATTTTGTACCTGGCTGTAAAATATGCATCACTTGTAGCAAATGGGTTAAAACATGTATAAACATTCATTTTTTAATAGGTATTTCACACTAACTTCATGATGTCTTTTCTGTGGCTTTGCATCTTATCAACACAACATTTCTTAAACTATTCCCTTTGGCTTTCTTTTGTCAAGTAATGTGTCATTTTTTTCTTTTTAAAGCAAACAGAGTGAAATGAATTTGCCTCTCTGCATGCCACAACTTTACACAAACAAAAACTAAAATTGCACCAGTAACATGTTTGAGTGGACGTGATGTCATAAATACCTTTTTATCTTCAGTTAGATTTGTTGTTATTGGACCAAATGACTACACATTTATTATAATTTTAAGTTACACACTCTGGTTTCTCTCTGAACTGTTGGACATTTCATTTCAGACTCAGCACCTCTAGAGTTTATATTCTACACAAAACATCTAACACATCCTCAAGCCTTTTTCTTCCTTCAACTGTTTCCAGTGTTTTTCATTTGTACATATTTACGACAAGATTTGGACCGCTTTTATTTTTTCTTGCCGCCCGCCTCTTCAGGGATGAAGACACTTACGGTGAAGTCCCCGCTCTCTGTGCCGTACTTGTTCTTCACCAGGATGCTGTACTTGCCAGAGTCTTGAGTGTTCACGCCGGTGATGGTGAAGCTGGCAAACTTGCCCGACTCGAACTTGAGGATGCAGTGGTCGTCGGATGTGATCTCCCTGTCGTTCTTCAGCCAGGTGACCTCTGGCACGGGGTCGCCCGAAATGTTGCAGGTGAGATTGAGGGCCTGGAAGGAGGACAAACATGCAACACATACAAAAGACTGTGAAAGTTGTGGACTGATTGAAAACACCTGTTTGGATCATTCCACAGGTAAACAGGTTCATTGGTAACAGGTGATAGCATCATGATTGGGTATGAAAGGTTCATCCTGGAAAGGCTCAGTCGTTCACAAGCGAGGATGGAGAGAGGTTCAACACTTTGTCACGTGATGGTACAAAGGAGATTAGTACATGGGCAACTACATGACTGCATTCTTTTTTATTTGTGTTTTCCAAGGCGTACCAACTTTTTTGGAATCGGGGTTGTAATATCAGAATTAGCTGAAACAGTTTACCTTGCCCTCCTGTATAGTGACCACATCAGGCAGGCCTCCTGCGACTCGAGCACGATCTGAAAGAAACAATATTAGCTTCAATAATTATAGTACATACATTTTATTTCTTTGGCTCTTCCAAAAACAAAAGTGCTTATAAATGAATTACAGTGTTTTTTGTCCACACCTGAGAAGAGCAAGTCTTGTCTCTAAATTGAATCTCTCACTTTTGAATATTTCTACTAATATATAATCTGGATCATTTACTGCAAAAAGTTAAAGTTAAGTTTACAGGACGTAAAGTATTAGTTGGAAACAATAATGGTAATATTGTGTGATCTGTCTTTGCAGTTTCAGTTAAAAATTCAAGTTGCAGCATTTGAAACTTCATTATACAGTATATCTAAACAATATATGAAGGACAGGTCTTCCTGATGATTCATCCAGGTCTAAAATATGCCAAACATAAAGAAGTTTTAAACACAACATCACTTACTTCTCTCTGCAATAGCAGCAGCTCTGATGAAGTTAAACAAAAGACAAAGAGAACAACAAATTAGGTCAAAGGTAATGGGAATCAGAAGTGAAAGTCAGGGCTTAATCTGCATAGTTTCTTATGTATTTCCTCAAATCAGAAAAATTCTGACAACAGTCAAGCAGCTAAGCAAGCAATGTCATGTAGAGCACTTCAGTGTGTGTTTCTGCAGCTACATAAACTTACTTGAGTCTCTGGAATTCTGCAAAAGCGTCATCAAATGCTGCAAAAAAATAATAAAAAGGTTGTATGCAAAACAAGAAATCTGAATTATGGAAAAAAATGTATAATATGTCTGTAAGAGAGTCTAGAGAGAGTCAAAATGTCTCACCTTGACCAGACAGCTCCACAGTCCTCCTCAGGCCACCTTTGCCATCGTTGAACTCGATGGCATATTTTCCCATGTCTTTCTCTGTGGGCTGTGTGATCTGCAGCCACAGCTGCTCTCCCACCACACCGCTCTTTATACGATCAGAGAAGGAGATGGCCGAATCCCTGTCAGCGAGACGATTCACACATTCACATTGAAATAATACAAAGTAGTCAAGTAACAGGTGTTGTGAAAGGAATCAGCTTAATTGCAGTAATTAGAGTGACTGCAACTAATTCATTTTAATACTAAATGTACAGATGCTTGCTCAAGCAGCAACATAGACAGAGATCGTACTTGTAGTGCCATGTCACTTGGAGTAAATCGTTATAGTAGCTGACAAAGGTGTAGAGTCGGATGCCCTCATCTGTGCTTGTGATCTTCAGTGGAGTCGAGGAATTGGCTGCAATTAAAATAGAAGAATTCAAACATGTATTTAGGGTCAAGCACAAATTTAAAGTGCATCAGGTGTCACATTATTTGGGGACAAAATGTTTATTCTCTTACCGATAAAACTGAAAACTTCATTCATCAAGTCTTTGAAACCTAGAAGAGAATATATATAGTGATATATTTGCTCCAGTCACGCGGTCATTGGTTTTCTTACTGTGTGACTCTGTAAGGTTACCTTGATCTTTCAAATTCAATGTGGAAGTGTCTTTTCCTCTGTCGTCCTTCAGAACAACCTCGTACACACCAGAATCCTTCTTGGAAATCTGACAGAGAGAGTAGGAACACGTCAGACTCAGCCATAAAGACGACACCAAACAAGGAATATGATTTGTATTCATCTGAACAAGGCAAGCTTTCTCTTCTGCTATGGGTGCTGCAGATAACACATATATGACGCAAAAGCAAAAAAGCAAACAGACAAACGAACAAACATCGATTTTTAAAAAAGCATTCTCAGGCAGAACGGCAAAACCAGAAGTGGCCGTCGGCCCATGATGACAAGAGAAAACTGTTCCCAACTTTAAGTCTTCTCCAGATTAGGCTTTCGGCACGGTCTGCTGTGTCTGCGGGGGAGTCACGCTGAAATGGGACACATGTGACATCTTGTTTATATACAGTATGTTAGAGCACCTGGAAGGATGTCATGTCGACACTCGGACAGACGTTTAGAGACGATACAGTGGGATGGGAGTGAGTTATGAGTGGAGAAGAGGGTTAGATGAAATTTGAAGGAAAAGTACTAATTAAAACAGAAGAAGAAGAAGAAGACAGAAGAGTTAGAGAAGTGACGATGGGGTCCAAAAATTTAGTGTGAACAAATTTAATTGTTATGTCTTAAAATATGATATGTTAAATTTATTTTAAAGACAGATAATGCTGGTTATTTATAATAAAAAGTTAAAGGAGTGTAATTAGGGAAAAAAAATGTTAACTTGTTAATTTGTTCATTTTTTTTTTACTCCAACTTACTCAAATCTTATGGACCAACACTGTGGTGACAGATCACAAAATGTGAAGGATCCATTTACTGCATCTTTGTGCAAGGTTTCCACAGTTTACATTCATATATGCAAATGAATTCAGTGACAATTATACAATACAGAAATATACATATACATAGATTCACACTTCACACAGGTGTCTTTCCTCATGTTCTCACCTGAGCAATTTCCAGTTTCAGCACTCCCTCTGTGAAGCCAAGGTGCTCGTCCGCCTTGATCTCACGTCCGTCTTTATACCACAGAGCTGAGGTCTCCTTCTTCACATTGCCAACCTGAAATACAACACAAGGATGCCAAAAGTTAAGACACTCACATTATTTCTTTAAAAGACTGCAGCATGAAAAATCTTTAAACTCCTGTCCCACCTTGCATTTCAGCACAACGCAGCACTCAGGTGTCACCTCATAACCCAAATACTCGATAAAGTGAGGACCTGGAACAAACATGACAGTTATTAAAAAAGAAACCAGGACATGTAATGCAGATGTAGATATGGAAGAGCTACTGGGATGAGCATTATTTGATGAGCAACTGTTTAATCAGCAATGAGCAGCAGATGTTAGTTGCAGCCCTAGATATGTAAGTAATATATCAGTATTTAGGGCTGAAATACTCAGTGAGTAATCCATACCTTGCTTTCTGAAAAATTCTTTCCTCTGGAACTCCGATTCCTTCTGCAGCTCCTTGAACACTGCAAATATAAAGAGATTACAATGTTAAACACTTAATAACCACAAAATCTACAGGATACTCAGTCTCTCTTTCTTTCTTTCTTCTTCTTCTTCTTCTTCTTGTAATAATAATAATAATAATATTGTTGAACTGCTCAATCTGGCAAGATCATCTGTGATGCAATTTTACTATGTGCTTTCTTAAATGTTTTTACTGCCCTCCAGTGGTCAGAACTTGTTGCTCTAAACTCTGCATTAGGACGGTACACACTCAACAGTTTTTGCAAGGCTGATATAATATCAATATATTTGTACTGAAGCTGCCATCAACTGAATTTTTGCACCACTTTTAATAATTTATATTTCTTTGCTAAAAAGTAAACCTCCACTGATTCTCTATGGGTTTTACCTCCAAAAAAAGATTTAAACTAAGCAAAAGTGCAGCTTATCAAATTTTGATTAGGAGGATCTTCAGGATTGTTTTGTTTGCCTGAACATACCATCTCCTATCAGTACCAAGCTGGACTGGTTAGTAGCTTTCCCATCCTGCAACTGGAAGGTGAAGGTGCCCTCATCTGCCGGGGTCAGAGACTCCATGATCATCTCAATCACACCCGTGTTCTTGTCAAAGTTCATCTTGTATTTCTACAAACCAAAGACGACACCTTTTACACACAAACACATACATTTAACATACAAATTACTGAGGGTTCATCTTGTGTTCGCTGACCTCCCCCTGAGAGAGAACGTTATCATTGAAGACGTAATCGACTTTGCCGTTCGCTGACATCTTGTCCGCCTGCAGCCAAAAGCGAACTCTACCCTTCTCCAGCAGCTCCACAGCCAGCTCTGACTTCAGGGGAATAACTAGTTTGAAGAGGGGAATGATGATGTCAGCTCAGTAGATACATACTTAAAAACAGCAGCAATGACAGGAGATGATGATACACTCACTGGGAAATTTGTGGTCATGACTGATCTCCAGCAGCCTCTTCAACTCTGACAAAGACAGGAGAAAGACAATCATAAACAGACTGGTCATTTTATTACATTTAACTCTTCTGGACTTTGTAACCTACCTTCTTCAGAAAGAGTGTAGCTGGATGAAGCACCATCAGTGTGAGTGACCTGACATGAGTAAATGCCAATGTCCTCCTCTCCAGGAGTGTTGAAAACAGCTTTGGACCTTCAGAGAAACACAGTGTGAGAGCGTTAAAGAAGAACACTGAGTGATGGTGGGTTGATCAAAGAGTCTCAGCGTCGTCTCACTTGTTTCCCTTGGTCTCTATGGTCAGGCGGGATGAGTCTGTCATGTCCTCGTAGTTCTTGGACCACACAAATTTGGAGTCGGGGGTCATGTCGCCGCATTCGAAGTTCAGGGAGATGATACCGTCATCGTCAACGTTCACAACTATCTCCTTGGTGCCTGAAACCCGGAGAAGGTAGAGTTAGAGGTTGAAATAATTAGCTTGTCTCCAGCGGTTCATCTTTTTCTTACCTGGTTTGGTCAGAGCTGGGATCGGCTCTGTCACGTCTGAGGTTTTTCCAACACCTGCTTTATTCTGAGCGCGCACCCGGAACACATACGTCTCTGCTTCCTTCAGGTTCTTAATCTGAAAAATGAAAGGAAAACACCCAGATTACACATGTAATTTAACCTCTCAGAGGAGAAAAAGCACTCAGCTGGATGATGGCGACCTTGATGTACGTCTTCTCCGTGGCCTTATTGTTGACTCCTCTCCAGGCCTCCTCTGGTGCTTCTGCCTCCTTGATGTCGATGTAGAACCCGTTGACCGGATCGCGGCCTTGGTACACGGGTGGCTTCCAGAGCAAAACCAGGGAGTCGCTTCGCACCTCTCTTATCTGCAGGTCATGAGGAGGTCCTGTGGTCCAAAACAGAGAGTTAAAAACACACACACACACAACACACACACACACAACACACATGTGTGTTGCTGGTTTTATGTTATGTGTGTTCTTATAGCGCTGTTTATTTGTTAATATATTGTGTAAGTGCATCAAAAACAAGAATTAAAAACAAATTGGACTTTGGAAATTGGAAAAAAATGCCTTTGTCCCACATCCAATTGTAACTATGAATTCAACAAGTACTTTGTATGTTTTCTATAAAGTACTTAAATATAGTATTTATATGATAGTTACATGTGGATTTTGAGCTCTGTCCCGACATGAAGATGTCTGAAAATCCTCTCAGTAGGTTTAATAGGTGGTCTCACCAACCTGGCACAGCGATGGTCCACTCCTCGCACAGGAAGGTGTCACTGGGCAGTGATGGGATGCCGACACCCGCCATGTTGGCCGCCCGCACCTGGAACTGGTACTTCCTGTTCTCCTTCAGGTCAGACACCTGCAGACCAAGGGACAAGAAGACGAAACCTTGCTTATGAATTTGTCCTGTAGGTCTTTAAAATCAGTTGAATTTGGGTTGAATTTAATATGACCTCACCCTGTAGGCCCTCTCGCTGACAGCCTTGATGTTGGCCTCGTGCCACTTCCCCGGCACGCCATCGACCACCTCACGGTAATCCACGAAGTAGCCGGTGATGTCAGCACCGCCGATGAAGGTGGGCTGTTTCCAGGCCAGCACCATGGAGTCGCGCACACACTCCAGGACAGTGATGCCATAGGGTGGAGTAGGGGAGGCTGAGATGACAGAAAACTCAAATTAACACCATAATGCCTCAGTAGGGGAACAGGGTGAAGTAATGGGAAACTGAAGCACCACAATGAGGTGATACTTTGAATTCCCAAACTGATTTTTACACCTCCAGCCAGCTTGTTTTAATTTATCCATGATCCTTGTTCTTTGAAGTTCTCATAAAATTGCAAAAGTGTGTAGATGCCGTTGAACTTCAGCGTCCCATTACTGAGATTTTTTTCCGTTTACAGCAGATATTGGCTATTTTACAACTCAAATTCCTCCATGGCCAAAAAATTAGGTCACCACTGGATTGTGTATAAGTTTAAACACAATAGTGGGTGAATATCTGCTGTAAAAGAATATTATCAAACCCTCAAGACAATTGTACCTTTAACCTTTTATATCAGGCTTTTATATTATGAATTGCTTAAGATTTTGGGAAATACAATGATTTGCTTTCTTGCTGAAAGTAGTAGTTAAATATAACATAAAATTTGTAGTAAGAAAATTTCAACAAAGGACACATTGATTTATAGGACTTGGATGAAGGATTGACTTTGAGCAAAAGGTCTCTCAAAAAGCAGGATCATGTAACATGGTGATAAAAAAAGTTGGCCTGTCGTAGACAAATAGTCATGTGAACTTGATACCTCCCCCTGTTCAGGAGTGAGAAGTTGGTCAAAGTGCCTGAGAGGTGGACATCTGAAGAAGTACACAGTGCGCTACCAGAAAGGTCTCAGGTCACAAGTGTCCTGCTCTTGTGTTGGTTGGATGACCCACTTTTCAAGTACAGGGTGTGATTAGCTGACATACTCATGTGTGTGATTGTGTGTTAAAGTGCTCTGGGCACTCGATGTGATGGCAGGTCCTGAGGTGCCAGGCGACTGATGCCGAGCCACTGAGTGAGGAGGATGTGGGAAAGTGGCGTCCAGCAAAATTATTGAGAAGCGTGACTGTGTTGAGTTAAAGTTCGGTGGTGACTTACCTTAAAGAGAAGAATACCAGTTGAGTGTTTCAACAACTGATAATTATATATCAAAAATGTGAATGTGAACCTTGCAGAACTGATTTAACAAGGGAAATCCTTCTCGTATCACTTGGTAAAGACAGGGTAGAATATAATCTGGGGGGGAAACTGATGTGGTTTGTTTTGGAGTTGATGACCGGTGCTCACCTGCTGAATCCCTCCTGGACCTTGCTGCCTCCCAATTAGCTGAAGCATCTACAGAGAACTTACGTGCCTGTTTGGTCTCAGGCTTATTGGCTGTCTTTGCAGCCTGATCCCGAACCTCAGCAGGGACTGAGTCTAATTGTGCACCTATGTCAGTAAGTGAGCCAGAAACTGAGTCTGACACAGACTCTGAGATCGGGTCTTTTGCCAGGTCAGGGGCCCAGGACACGCTGCCTCTCTTGCCCCCCTTGGTTTTACCCCCCACGGGTTCGGGCTGTGTGAGGCCTGAGCCAGCAGCCCCGGCCCCCTTCCTGGCTTCAGTGTCAGCCTGAGCTTTATTGCGCTTTTGCTTAGTGTCAGAGGGGGACTGGACAGTTTCATGCGTGCCCGTCCAGCGTGGCCTGTGCTCGGTTAGTTGGCCCACGTTACCCCCCGGCCCCATCTCCGGCAACACACCATGAGGGATGCCGCCCCCTACAGGAGTTAGCAGAGAAAAGCAAAGAAGGCTTTTTAAAAACAGGCAAAAGATCTGTTCATAAGATCCTCTCATTCGCACAACATTCAGAGACGAGCAGAAACACAGAGCACCATTCAGTCTTCAGCTTATCAAATACAGTAAAATGTCTTCATCTGACTGGGAGTGAAAATGAAGACAAGATGATCACAAGTGACATCCGTGTGTGGAGGTTTGTCAAATTTACTTGGGATCATGAGAGCATGCAGACGAGTGAAGTAGAACAGAGTGGATGTGCAGGCTTTGCACCAACCCTTTATGAAAAAACATTGTTCTTTAGTAAGAAAGCCAAAGGATTTCATCACCTCCTAAATTTCTACTTAAAAGATGAAGTAACTGGTGTGTTGAGATTGAATGCCACAGGACACCATGATCTAATTCGCATGAGGTAGTTTAAATTTCTAGCTGTTACTGTTTTCTGTCTTTATAACTATAAATGTACTGCAAATTAATATTAGTAATAGCAGAAGTAGTAGTTGTATTTTCTGACTTTACTAATACATCTGCATGAATGACTGTTCAAGTAATCCATTGGCATTTTTACTAAGTGTGTTTCATAAGGGAAAACAGAGCATGCTGCTCAGCACAAAGCTGGCCAGTGAATGAGTGACATCCAAAGGCTGAAAGTGATATTAGTCATAATGCAGAGAGACTTTAGGGAACACATGCAGGAGATCAGAAAGAGCATCACTGATAATTATCACTGCAGCTGGATTGGTCTGTGTGTTAGAGCCAGGCTCTAAATCAATATTATCATTGATTAACTTTCAGTAAAATCATATCTTGATATTGTAAAAGATGCTGAGTTATTGAAATTTATGATTCTCGACCTACTAATAAGCTAAATTGTTATAGGTCATATTTTTTATATGTGTGTTTAAGAGTTTTCTGAAAGGTTTAGTACAAAAGTTTTCTGTAAAGGATGACAGTGGGAAAGTATATTATAAGTTCTGTCGAAAGAAACTGCCCAGATGGTACAAAAATAGCCCTGATTATCTCATGCCGCCCAAACACAATTTTTATCCACCCATTCGCATAAAGTAGGTCAGTCAGGCGGCGCTGTGTGTGTGTATGATGTAGAGTGTGAGTGTTTAACTCAGTTCATAAAGAAGTTATAGTCCAGTCATTAAAATCTAGTTCACTATTGAACAGAGCAATACTACTGCCAGGTTAGCTGCTAACATGGAGGTTAAAACAGAAACTCAGTGCAGCTCAAGGGCACCGGAGGGGAGGGAGAGGTGTTCGTGGTGGTACCTTCAGCACCATGTGGGGGTTGCCGACACGTCTTGTGCCCGGGACAGATGAGGGAAATGGGGGGTGGTGGTGTGTGACATTGGGCTGGTTTGTAACAACCGCTGAATTGGATCGCACTGACCCAAATTAGAGGAAGTCTACAAGTCCTGACCCTGACCCCGCCTCAGGCTGTGCAGGGAGGGGCAGGAGGGGTGGGGGTTGGATGTGGATGTAGGTAGGTGGGTACATAACATAACAGTGTAGAACAACGTGACAGGGTGACAGAGTGGAACCATGGTGGAGAAAGTGTGGGACAATAGATGCTGATGATATAAAGACGTGAAGACAACAGTGGTAACCTTCAACATCATGTACAAACAAATATCTTAAATTCTTCTTGTCAAATTAAATATCACAGAAATTATTAACATAATAACGAAAAGAAGTCATAACAAAATAAATTCAGAAATGCAAGTTCCAACACCAACAGCTGATTTAAACATTATTAAACAGATCTTTTTAGGGTGGAGTTTTCCTTTAAACCACACATGAATATACAAACATCTGTAATTCTCAGTATCCTCTGACTCCTTCATTAGCTTCTCGTATTGACGTGTGAACCCTCAGTTTTACTCACCAATAGCAGCCTTCACCTCCACAGGCTCAGACTCCTGGGAGAACTGGCTGAGCCCTGCTGCATTCACTGCCCTCACCCTGAACACGTACTTCTCTCCCGTCATCAGGCCGTGGCAGATGAACCTGCAGATTAACCAGCAATACATTCCTGTAGCAACTAGCCTTTATAGATCTTGGTTAAAAAAGACAGAGGTGTGATTTTACCTGGTGGCATTGACAGGCTTGTTGTTGCATGGCTCCCACACGTTGCTGCCCACCAGACTCTCCTCGATGTAGTATCCCACCAACTCTTTAGCATCAGAGGACGCTTGCCAAGACACAACCACTGATGTGTCTGTGTTTCTGGTCGGGACAACCTTGCTTGGGGCAGATGGGATATCTGTGGACCAGAGCGTTGGACATTTTTTGGTTCATCAACTAAGAACTGCTGCTGTTATGATGCATGTGTGTGTGTTTCCTGACCAAGCTTGTCTCCAACTGTGGTGGCCTCAGTCGGGTCAGACGGCTCGCCCACGCCGGCCGAGTTGCAGCAGCGGACGCGGAAGCTGTAGGATTTCCCCTCTGCAAGATCAAACAGCGCAAAGCGAGGAGACTTGACCGGGATCTCTGTGTTCACCCTCTGCCAGCTGTCTGTGCCTGAGACACACTGAGAAACAAGGACACGAGGTCGTCACAGAAACACTGGTTTAACACGTAAGAAAATGTTGTTAAATAGGTTTAATTTACCTTTTCCACATAGTACATGACACCCTCAAGGCCTTTCTCTCCAGGTGGCTTCCAGCTCAGCACCACATAGTTCTTGGTTGCCTCTGTCACCTGCAGCTCAAGAGGTCGGCCTGGAACGATGCCCTCTGACGGTCAAAAGAATTAGGATTATAAACACAAAAGAAAAACAGGCAAACGTGACCTTGATGTCATATTGTGGTGGATATGACTGATATTAAAAATTAGACTTCCTACCTGCAGGCTCCTCCTCTGTGACAATGATTTGGCCGGTCCAGGGAGCAGAGGTACCTGACAACAAGTAGATGATCGTCATGTAATAGTTATGAATGTAATGGGACCAATATCCACTTATTTTAATTGGTCCATTTCCAGATCAAAAAGTGTCTTTCTAACCAGATTTTTTTATCTCAAGTAGTGGTTGTGGTAAAGCCTTTAAAACATTACAACATGATTCCTCTCACTGACCTGACCTGACACACAGTAAAGGCTGCGGTACCTCTCATGCGGGCGCGGTCGGCCGGGTCCATGGCGGCCACCGGCTCAGAGACTCTGGACGGGCGGCTCATGCCACTCTTGTTGACGGCGCGCACACGGAAGGTGTAGGACCGACCCTCCACCAGCCCAGTGACGGGGAAACGGGCAAACTTCACCGGAGTGTCATTGCACTGAATCCAGTGGGTGGTTCCAACCTCACATCTGCACAAATATTACAATATAAGTTTTACATACTTTGGTTTTAATTGAAATGTTTCATTTTTTTGAAATCACCCTCATCAAATCATGAGCGGAGAGAAGCAAAGTGTCTCAAACCATTTCTTTAACTCTTTGATTGTTCTTATCCAGATGACTGCTGTGAGATGATTGACAGATATTTTAGAGTAATAACAGGCAGCAGTACGACGACTGACCTGTCCACAAAGTAGCCCAGGATGGAGTTTCCACCATCGACAGCTGGCTGCTTCCAGGTGACAATAATGTAATCTTTATTGGCATCCAAACAGCGCACATCCAGAGGGGCACCGGGAGCTCCTTCGACCTCAGCATCAGCATCTAACACAAACAGCAACAACTGTCAGACATTCTGAACAAATCTGCTTTTTCATATTTATTTGACTTATTGCCTCTAACGTAGCTGCTTGTTTTAAGGTGAGCTGTGGCCTGTGCTGAACTGTGGAGCGGCAGGACTCGATGCCAGGAATGTTCCTGGTCCTCAAGTCAAACACAAGCCGAGAGCCATCAGCGGCAGGAGGACAGAATTAGCAGTAGCCCGCCCCGGAGTGAAAGGGGATAAGAGAGGTGACTCTTAAAGAAACGCAAAGGTAAAGTCAGGGCATCTGCTGTTGTGATGTCCACACTACAGACAGGAGACGAATTAAAAAGTAAGAGCATGTATCATCTGGATACAACCTGTATTTTATCACCTATAAAGGCATCTTACTTCCTTTTTAAATTATCTGCAAAATGACACTTTTGAAAGACGCAACAGGTAAAAAAAATTACAAAAGAGAAATTTTCTTAATAGAGCAGCTTCATCAAATGACCATAAGGAGATAAAACAAGAGGAGCTAATTATAACCAGGGAGTGTGTTTGCTCACAAAGAGCAGTAAGGAAACTGGGCAGCCTATTGTTTCTCCTTGAAGCAGATATTTACAGTATTTACCTCACAGCCAGACTCATTCCACAGCTGAGCTCTCTGAGAATAGCCTGACTCCAGCCAGGATCATACAGCATTTTGTTATGGAGACATGTACCTGGCCCTTTCTTTACTGGGCGACCCCGAGGACGACTGGGTCTATTTTCTGGCATGTTCGTACTCAACATGTGTAGAAGCTGAAGCTTTAAAGGTCAGATTGTCTCTGAAGGCAGCAAAGATAAGCTACACCGACCGCTTTTTCCACGGTATTCAAACAGATGCCAGGGAGTTGCCACCCGGTGGGGTCTCTATTAGAGATATCCTATTTAAAACCACTTGCTCATATTCAAACACTTGGACTATTAAATGTGGTATTGTCATGAGGTGCCAGAGGACGTTCGACCTTGATCTGATGACATGCTTGATAAAAACAAAGCTGAGGGAATCAGGCTGCATTAAAGTTGTGTTGAGTGGGATTGAAAATGTCGGCAGGGAGATATAAAACTCTGTTTCTGGAATGCGTGTATATGTGTGAGAAATGTGGGATGGTCGAAACTACAGTGCACAACATAAAGACCCAAATGAGATATTTTATGCACAATAGCAGCATTTTTTTCTTAACAAAAGTTAGAGAGCCATCTAACTTTTTAATGACTAGATCACTCTGAGGGAAGCTGTACTCACCTCTGACAAAGACATAGGCGGAGTAGGTTTCATATCCAGACTTGGTGGTGACGCGCAGGGTGTAGAGTCCCTCATCCTCTTTGTTGAGGTGTGTGAGTGTCAGCGTGGCTCGATCTCCACTCCAGTGCATGTGGTTCCATTTAGACGCAGACAGCAGAACATCTGGGGGAAAAAAGATGGAGGGTGGCTCAGTAACATGCACAAAATCTTACTGTATACAAATCCATTATAGTTGTCTGCTCACCATCTCTGTACCACTGGACCTCTGGCTGGTAGCGGTGCAGGGCAGGATAAATGATGACCGTACATCCCAGACTCATAGTCTCGCCCTCTCTTCCAAATGATACACCAAACTTCTCAACAATGTGAGTCTTGAAGGTGATGCCATACTCCGACACTGGGCCATCTACAGACAGAGCAGGAGGGAGCAGAGTCAGAGCTTGGACCAGCATCAATGTGCAAACAGTTTGCATATGTGTGACAGACAAGTGGAAGAACAAAACTTTGCTCTGTGAAAAAGACAGAAAATTATCTTGATAATAATATTCACAGGTAAAAAAAAATACAAAAACATGAACAACAAGCTTGATTAAAAATTTCAGGCAGAAGAAGGGGGAGGAGAGAACACATATCAATTGTGTAGGAATAAAGGATGAAAAACAAATACAGACTGAAAGAGTGACTCTGAAATGACAGTACAGTGCTCACAAAAAGAACAAGATGAAATATGACAAGTTGTTTTCGTGCATTAAATAGTGAAACACAATAGACACGGACACATGTAATATTCTGTGAATTCACTTGCTGAATTAGTTGGAAATACAATTAGGATACAATAAAATACAAAAAAAGGTTGTAACACTTGGCTGCTCTTATCAATACATTCTATTTCATTTAATGTCGTCACAAAGTGCTGGAAATGCTGAACAATTTCCATCCAGACAGCAGTGGTCATGCACGGACACAGTCGAAGTGGTCAGTGGAAACATCAAGTTCACCAAAACAGTTTCAAACCAGATTCTTGCGACCCTGTTACCTTCAGTACTGGTTCCTGTTTTGGCGCCGCAGCATCCAGAAAACAAAGAAGCTGTTAGTGAAGTAGCACCCACTGTTTTTTCCTGCCCACAACCCACCACATCCCACTCATCCCTGCAGGTCATGTATGAGCAGGTAACCCAGCATGAGTAATGTTAATATTTCAATATAGAATTATTATTTAGAAAGAACAATAAATTCAACATTAAAGCTGCATTATTTTAACATTTAACATGCGATGTGAAATCAGTCACTTGTAATGGAAAAACCCAGAGAGCATTATTATCATCCTTATCATTGCACAATGGTTTTGGCTCTGTGGAGCATTTTAGCCTCTTTTAGCTCATTGTTTTGCTTTTACAGCCAGAAAATCTGCTGTTCAGGCTCAAGAGTTGGTGGAGACCAAAACAGAGCTATAAGGAGAATGAATGTATGACTTATATTAATCTGGTGGCGAGAAGCGAAACTCCAAATGCATGTTGATGTTGCCCAGTGTCTGCTGGATGTGCAAATAATGTCAACATGTAGTAAACAAGTGCAACCACGATACGGCATTCAATGAAAAAAAACAAATACAGTGTAAATTCACACTTACGTCTGGGTGTTGGGAGGGACTCATCAATTTCACCTTTGAACCCTATGAAGAAAAACAGCAGTTGCTATTAATACAGTATATACAACACATGCATAGTGATGACCTGCATGTTAAATATTTGACTGACAAGACATTAAAACCATATGACAAGGGTCAGATGCTATGTTTCATGAAACTTTACACACTGATTTATGGTGATTTTCTTGTGATTTTAAATGTGATGATGAAAGCTGTTGTTGACAGTGTGTTTATTTTGAGAGCATTGGTTGAAACCTACTCTTAACAACGACGGAGGCAAAAGCAGACAGCTCCCCCTGGGCGTTCATGGCAGAGACGCGATACTGCGCTGTGTCATCAAAATCACATCTGAAAGAGGAGAACATCAGCTGATCAATGTCCATGATGTGCACATTCTCTCTCTTAAGGATTCACGTGTGCCGCGCCCTTCCCCCACCTCAACCTCAGCCCTCTCAACCATGTAAATAATACCAACTATGTGAGCCCTTGACTGTAAAGCCTTCCATGACTCCTGACCAGGAATACTCCGGCAATAAATAGACACCACTGGTGATGTCATCTGCACCAGATGGCGTTGGTCCCTGTACATGAAAGTGTGCAGTACATAACGGAAATCAACAGTCATACTATAGTTTACATATTCTGATAAAAGGTGATAAAGGTCGCTTGTTCCTCCGTGTGAGGAAGGCTTTTAAAAAGATCCAAGAGAAGCGACCACATTATACCTGTTTCAGCCTCCTTGCAATGCCTCCTCTCATGTTTTAGAATCGATTTTAAGATCTCACTGCTGACTTTTAAAGCTCTACACGGCCTCTCTCCTTGATATATATCTGACCTCTTAGTCACATACGAGTCAGTACATAGCCTGAGATCCTCAGGTAGAGGTCTTCTATCTGTTCCTGAGGTTGAAAACTAGAGGTGACAAATCATTTGCAGTCGAGAGCCTTGAAGTTACGGAATGAGCTGCTTGAGGTAAAACAGGTCTCTTTTAAATCTCTTCTTAAAAAATGCTTCTATCTGAGAGCTTTTCCTGGTTTTACTTTATTTCTATTGGCTGTTCTTTGCTGGTTTAATTTTACTACTCTATCAGAAATTGTTTTTATGCTTTGCTTGTTCTGAAGTTGTTGCTTTGTGTGACGCACTTTGCAATGTGGGTTAGGAAAGTGCTCTATAAATAAAGATTATTATTAGTATTATCATTATTATTCAATTTATATAAACATAACCATCTCACGCATAAAGACTGAAGCTTTAGTTCCTCCTGCTGGGTACAATCATGACTGAAAGATGAAGCCAATACCAATGCCAAAGAAGTCACAAGCTGAGTGGTATGCAAATTCCAGGACTTTCTGTAAGGACTTCTTTCAAAATCCATTGGTGTTCACATATTAAACTATGGCACAAGATGTTTCAGTGGCTAGAAGCTACACCTACCTGTTAATCTCCAGTGAGTGCACGCTGTATCTGCTCTCCAGTTTATACTTGCCAGGGCTGGCAAGAGGGTCAATTGCCACATTGTTTTTGTACCTTAAGGTTGGCAGAAAACATGAAAGAAGACAGAACAGACGAAACAGAAAGAACTTAAAGAGGATGAAGCAGAATTAAGAGGAAAACAAAAAAGCAATGAAAAGTAGATGGAGGTCAAAGGAATAAGCAGGATGTCAAGGGGACAGAAAGGACCGACATGAGGATGCTTGTCTTGTTGGTGATGTATGTGACCTACCAGACGACCCGTGGGTCCGGCCAGCCGCTGACAGTGCAATGCAGACGCACACACTGCTTCTCCCACACGGTGTGGGAGCGAGGTTTAATCACAAACTCCGGGGGGTGCATCAGGCTGTCTTCGTTCATGCGCTTGAAGTGTTCCTCGTGTTCATGGATCTATAAATAGAAAAATAGAAGAGTACTTCAGCCTCAAATCACTTCTATCATTTTCTATCAACTGTGAAACCAAACAAAGCATTTTTTCAAATCCTCATGATATCACCAAGAATTCACTGCAGGGTTGAAGCAAAACCAAAGCTTTTACACTCACAAACTGAGCAAGATCCCAACATATCTTGATTTGCACATGCATGATGTATGTACTTTTCAACAAGTGTTATGAGTGTGAGTGCGTGTTGTTCATTATGTCCTACAAATAGCTCGGGGTGTTTGAGGCCCCTTGTCGTTGTACATCCAGTAAGTCATCATAATATGACAACACCATGGGGACACTGCCTCCCTGTGTCTCAAGAAACACGATCACCTGAGGAATTTGTCACCCAGTAGTAAGGCTATCTGGCAGAGTGGAGATAAATACAGTGAGGGCGTCACTGTGGCTTTTATGATGCTCAGTGAATGGTCAGGTTCTGCTTCACATAATCACCCAGGGACATAAATAACTTCCTTGTGTAAGGAGTAGTAGTAACTACTTAGCCACAGGCACTTGGTAGTCTTAAGCAGTACTGCACTTAATTATGCTCAGTTATGCAAATTTGTAGATAAGATAATTGTGTTATGCAACCTCATTTTAAAATCAACTGATATTTTTTCCTCACTTTGATTTAGACATTTTGTGGTGCCATGAAAGAAATGATCAATTATACTGACATAAGTACCATAAGACAGTCTGCGATGCCATCAAATATTGTGATCTACTGTGACATCACAAGTGCAAAAAGACAATTTGTGATGTCATGAAGGATAAAGTCTATTGTGCTCTCCCAAGGAACAAAAACAATCTGTGATATCATGAAAGATAATGGTCTACTGTGATATTACAAGTGGGAGAAGCCCATCTGTGACGCAATGAACTGGACATTGATATGATCATGTCACATCATGTCACTGATGTTCTGTGAAGTAAAAAGTGTTGTTGTAAAAGTCTATGCCGTCCTGTATGACCTCAAAACAGCTCCATGTAGGATTCCCCCACTGACCCTTTTATTCAGAGAGATGCGTTCGGCCGACTCGCGCATGGCCTCCTTCCTGGAGATCAGCTCTGACCTCTCCATCTCCACGCCACTGGTGAACAAATCCCTGCGAGCCATGTACGCAGCAGTGTCCCTCACCCTTGCCTCCTCTGTATCCGAAAATCCCGTGGCAAACTCTTGACTAGGAGTTCGTAGAGCAGAGCCAGCGATGGATGTGGGGAGCAAGGTATATCATTAAAACGGAGATAACTTGATTTTGCAAAACATTCTTGGATGGATGTTTTTTTTTTTTACCTGCCCCTGAAGATAGGCACTACATAGCCGATGATTTGGTTCTCTTTATCCACAGCCAAGTAAGTTGGCTTGGCTCTCTTTGGTACGGGGCTCAGTCTGCTTGCGTCCAGCCCAGAATGTGAAGACACTTTAAGTCTGGGACATATAAAATACCATCAGCCCGGCAGCTAGACAGGTCAACTAATGACATACAATCAACATGTGGGGATGAAGCCAGGGTGAGGGGAGGTGGGTTGTAGATTAAAGTGGGGAAGGAGTGTGGATGGTTTAGTTTTGAATATTTCCACAATAAAGTCATCTGATACGAAACCACTTAGGTCCATTGAAAACAGTAATTCTATTATTCAGTCATTAACAGACCCAAGCTACTCTTTCGCTGCAATCTAGTATAATAAGAACCACAAATCTGAGAATACACCTAATATTGTAGAACAAATCCTCATACATACAGAAATACACAGTCATACTACAATTATCTCTCTATGTCCTTTCTTAAGATTAATTAGGCAAAGGGATGACAAGTTAGATTTTTGGTCCGACGCCACACAGATTGTTTGTGGCCACACTATCTGCAGCACTCATACAGTCGGGGGTGGGAGCTCAGGGTATGAGATAACAAGAACCTGATAAGGAGGCGGGGGCAAGAAGGGTGACAGGGCAGCTGCCCTCATTTTCCTCTATCAATCTGGGTCACTCTCCCTTTAGCTCTGACCATTTACATTCTCTTGACTTTCCAGGATCAAGGCTGCTGCAACTCCCATTAAAATGGATTATAATATGGGGAGCTTTGGTTTCATTACTGAAGTCCAGCAAAAGTTATCTCACATAACAAATCCAATGTTGGTGTCTAAATAAATGCATTTGTATCTCTGACATTACGACAATATCATAACCACCCTGACTGTTAAATCTTCATCACATCATAAGTCTCCTTTCCTCACCACAGTGCAGATTTGGTGGCTGGTGTGCTGCCCAGCAGTGAGTGTAAAGATCAGATGGTGTTAGTAAAACCTAAACCCTCTGACCTGTTCACACTCTCCAGGCCAGCGTATTTAAAGATTTGCCAGGTAGTGTAAAAGATAGGATCGCCACTAACTGGTTGAAAGCAACTTTCTAGTGACACATCAACACAGAGTTTGGGGAATCTGCTATTAAACCAAACTTCTTCACACTATCAACATTATTGTTGTGTTGCAGTATTTAATGATTTTTAATAATCATTTTACTCTTTTATTGCAAAATTGCTTCTTTCCTTTAACATATCACTCAACATTTAACAACAGACACATATACTGACGAAAACTAATGTGACCCATATATGTATATTCTTTATTAAAACCCAGCTGACCAACACAGGGACTGCACAAAGCTGGACAATGGAAACAGTCACTAATGAACAACAACTCTCCTCACATCTTTTGGAAATAAAGGGAAGATACTAAGTTTCCAAGACATAATGTAAATACTTACAGGGTATGAAGGTATTAAATCCACAACACAGGGGTTCAGACTTCAAGTGGAAAAGACTGACAAACCGTCACTTGTTACTTTCCCTTCAACAAGGTATGTACAGGGCAAGATTCTATTTCAGTCTATGCCATATACCATAACTCAGCCATTGCATAACAGTGCATTTCCTTACAGCTTATCTAACAAAGGGTTTTCTTCTAAATGGAATGGAAGTGGAAAACATTACTTCCCATGATCATTTCAGTTATTTGGAGATATTGGAAGTTAAAGGTGAGAGTTTGTCAGCGTGCATAAAAGCAAACAGGGCATCTTCATGCAAAGAGCTTCATGCAGGATTCAAAGCCATTATCAACCAGTATAAAGAGCAATGATCCTCAGGTGTGTGTGTGTGAGGGGTGATCAAAGTGAAAGAGAGGATGGTTAGCAGGAAAGATGATCCCAAAGCTGTGACAGGGGAGTGCTTGATCAGTTGGGTGATGGCGTTAAAGGGGAGCAGTAGGGCTTTCCTGTGACAAAGATTGATGAAGGTATGATCCTCTTCCCCCTCCTTACCCCCTGCTCCTGCTGGTGGCGGAGGAGCTGCTGGCAGCACTATATCTGCTGCTGGACTGGTACTGGCTCAGTTTAGACTCTGTCTCCTTGCTGCGGTAGCCACGGTCATAGTGGCGATGGTGCTTCTGGTAGAACGGTATAGATCCAGACATGCTGCAGGCCGCTCCTGGTACGAGCCCTGTTTTTGAGTTTCTTGCTGCCTATCTGTTTGTCTGTGTGGTTTGTTAGTGTTCAAGAGCAGGTGGATTAACTTTTACAATATACTGCAAGTTTCACTGAATTTTAAATGTTGAAATGTTGAAATCAGTAACTGGCTGAATTGAAAAACTGGCCATGCTTTCATTTACTTCAACATGTTCTTTATAGTTGAACATGGGTAGTTAATCTAGCTCTCAAGATGGAAAAAAAAATCAACTCTAAATAATATTTGGAGAAATTATGTAATCACCTTCATGCCAATATAAATATGTTAAAAAAAAGATATTCTAGCCAAAAACTGCATAATATTTCCTTGATCAAAAAAGAAAAACAAGAGGGAAAAGTCTTTTAACCATCATGAAATCTGCAAATTCAAACCTGCAACATCAGCTGGCAAGACATGATATAAGTTTCAGGCAGTCACACACTTTCTCAGCATGCTTGGACAGACATATGCAACATCTACAACCTGGCTTATCACATCTTATCCCTGCACACCAGGTGCCACTTACCCCGGACGAAAAGCCCCAAACTCCAAGCTTTAAAGGAAAAGATGGTCCAACTCCACACTTTAAAGCTTGATATCCCAGCAAACCTGCAGGTAGGTGCGTACAGGGCTGCGGTCTACACAACAAAAATAATATTGGCCCTTGCCAGAGTGTCCAAGCAGCAGTCACAGCCTTTTATGGTGACGGTGGAGATAAATATAGCAGAGAGCAAAGTGTGGGGGGCAACTCCAGTAGTGCAACACATTTATGGGTGCAGGTCTCTGCCGATGAGCCTGACATGCAGGTAAACATGGGCTTACTTTTGTATTTTTTGTCCAAATTATATCCTTTTTGTTTGATCTTTTAATATGAATTTTACCTCCTTTATCCATGTTATAGCCACATGTATGGAATTTATAAAATGTAAGCCTCTGTATGCATGGTATGTGCTGTATGTATGAGTTAATATACATATTTTTATGTCTTTCTGTTTCTGCCTTTGCTTGTTTGTTACTCTACAAAAGTAAGGGGAAATGATCAGTTACTAATATGACAAAGTCAACATACTTTAAATCAATCTCATAGTACAAAAGCACCTCACAGTTCAACTTTTACAGCGGCTCAGTGAAATAAATTTCTCATGTGGTCGGCTTCATTTACAAGCTTATATCCAATATCTGTTATTTTTCTAATGTTTTAAGTCCATCACACAAACCTGAAGGTCTTGCTGGATTTCAGCCCACAGTACGCCACGGCTGTTTAATCTCCAGCAGCTTTTGTCTTGACTTTTTAACACAGCAGTCTCAGCTGTGGCTGTTTCTAACTTTAGCTATGCTATTGTTACTTGCTTCACATACAACAAATGCCAGTTACTGTCTCTTGGTCACTCTCTCTTTCAGTACCTCATTTGTGAAAGTACACAAATGTCCCCTCTCGTCCCCCGTGGTCATAAACAGCTACTAAAAGAAGAAATTATATAAATCAAAGACTCAGAAACTTGCAGATTTTTAATTCCCTCTTCAGTTGATGAAAACACACTCCTGATGCCAGTATGACACAAAGATTAATTTATAAAAGTTATTTAAACAGAAAAGAAAGGACTTTCCTGTTTAAGTAAAGTTCGTTAGATGCCATTTGGCAGGTGAATTGAATTTGGCTGCCTCAGATGTTTGGACATTGATCTGGAAATTGACTGCAACACAAACACCTAGTAAGTTTCCATGGCAAACATATCATGTCAATGAACACCTCTGCGGCCTTTGTGCTGGACTATTTTGGCCCTCGCCCACCACCATCCCACGTGACACATGCCAGCATGGCGACATACCTCAAATGTTATGGCAGTAATCTAAAGTGTAAACCCATTAGAAGAGATCAACACTGAGGAGAACAATACAAGACATTAAGCAGGGTCGCAACACAACATGCTGTCTAATGAATATGGGATATATTTTACAAGTATAATATGATATGTCACAAGCCACTAAATCATTAGCGAGCATGAGCGCTTGAACCACTACGATTAACTGAGATGCAAGATGGTTAACTGATCATCAGAAAAGCAGCAGAGATATTTGCAGCCTGTTTCAGGACTGTCTGCTTGACTTTCAAGCCTTTCATTCTGTAACTCAAGTGTGTTCTAGCTATATTTTCACTTAAAGGACTAGTTCCACATTTTGAGAAATACACATATTCACTTATGTGATCTTATGTGACACTTGACTTATATAAACTATATAATTCTACATAGTGTAAATAATAGGTTATTGGCTTTTTTAACCTTAACAAAGCAAGTCAAAGTGATACATTGCCCACTGAGTATGTTATACTACATGACAGTAAATTGCATATATTTATATCATAAATTCTGTGTATTAGTACCCTGTCTGACACCTAGAGCTACAGTCCCCTCCAGCATTAGTGAACGTGACGTCAAAGAATAGCACAGTCTCTGTGGAGCTTTTATCAGAACTTACTTGGCATGACTCTAATTTGACGATAAGCCCCAATTACTAACCAGCTGTCAATCACAGCTCATATGGAAGAGCCCTTTCCTTGAAACTCTCCAGTTAAAAAACTCACGTACACATCTTTCCAGAAACACGATAACACAGTCGCCCAATGTCTTAATCCCATTGTACCCAACGGTATTTAAAAAGTATCATATACTAAATATATCTGTGATAGGCTAGCAATAGGGCTTGTCCATTGACAGCAGTGAAATGTATGGTCTTATAACAGGGATAGTAAAACTTATCCCAATCTTTCAGTTATTGGTTTATTACAATGAGTACATCTATATAATCTCATGCAATTCAATACAATAACCCAGCAACTGTAAAGACTATAAGGTTCAGTTTTGTTGACACTTTGTCAGAAAAGGTGTTGATTCAAGCCATAAATAGAGGTGGAGTTGTATTATAGTGCATTAAATTGAATAGTGATTCTAACATTTAGTCTATATTCCACTTAGATGAACTAGTGATTTTATTGTCTAAGTGAAAATGTATCGTGTCATATTAAATCATATTAATGTAAACAGAATGTCATTGTGTTCAGCTGTCCAGGAAATTCCAACTGTATGGGCTTCTCATGGGACCTATTAGGACTATTTTTATGCTCTGCTTCTTTTGGCTCCCACACATTGAAGCTATTTGAATGTTTAAGTTAACAGTTCTAATATGGACAAATGAAATGAGCTCACACACAGGATTGAGTTACAAGCTGACACAAACTATTAATGACCTCAATAAACAGGCTATGATATTGTCACTGAGCAAAATAAAGGTTTTGAATGATGCTAGCACCCTCTAGTGGTTTAAGGTAACACTACAATATAGGCTAAAACTAAGTCATTTAGTCTAAGCAGGACTCTCCATCAATAAATATGAAGGGATCCGGTTAAATTTGCAGAGAAATAAATTCCTTGTTTCCACTTGAAAAGTTAAATTTATTAGACCCACATATAAAATGCTTAATGCCCAGATATATGCAAGCATTTGCAGGTGATAGACCTCCGCTACTTTTCTTTGAAAGTTTAAAATTATGGGTTTAACCAATCAAAATTTTGTCTTTCTCGACCTCACTCTGGTTAATCACTCATATTATATTTTGCTTGACATTAAAGTAAACACAAGGTGGCGTCACATACACATTTCCCAGAGATATAAACCTATTTTCCTGTGCTGTTTTTCACTATACAGAACATAATAATACAGAGGGTTTTAAAGAGCAGACAACCATCAGTGAGATCTGTAGTTAGTAAAGTCATGTCATCATTCAACTCTTATTGTAACAATCATTAACACTAGTTTTGTTGTTTTAGGACTATAGAGCTCTGGACTGGTGGCTTGTTTGGTTATAACATATAACTATAACTGGCTCATGGCCCATGTTCTACCATGCTGTTTTCTTTGAAAGGGATATGACAGCTGGACAAAAGGGACAGATGTGTCTTGTTTTAACCTGTGAGTCAACAGTTCCATGTTTTCTCTTTGAAGCCCTGCAGCAGTAAGCCTCCCTCTACAGCAATGACCGGGTACCAACTGTTGTTTGACCCACACTGTATTGTCATATCTATTATTATCCATCCTATCAGCATTCCTGCTTTATTGTTTTGCTTTTAGTATCTCAGCTTTCTTCCATTTGTCTTTTCTTTCACTTAATTCAACCAGGACAAAGCCTCATTGGGGAAGGCAGCATGAAAACATTTGTACAGCAATAAATGCAATACAAAGAACATAAACAGGCTATGACAAGTGACACAAGATACCAAAGAAATTAAATAACACCCAGGTGAGATGAATAATAAGGAATCGTCAAAATCACAATCAAACATTTTCACTTTTTTGCAGCATTTTTACTAAATTAATTTAAAATCAATTTCCTGATCTGTTTGTCTTTTTGGTGTAACGCCCATTTCCCCTCATCATTTAAGCTTAATTGCACATGGACGCGGAATTCTTTCTGCCCTTAAAAGGGCAAATCCAGGAACTTCAACGCAGGCAAGGGAGTGTTTGTGGAAGTTACATTTACTCCACCGGGGGCGTCAAGGTAAATTATATACATATTATTACTACTAACAGTGAAACATTAGGATATGTTTTCTAATAAAGGCTAGTAGATTTATTTATCTAATGTTGTATTCAGACTGAATTAATCCATAGTTAGTTTTTCAATAGTGTAAAAGTGGATTCATACTTGATGACTCCCCCTGTTTCTCTCAGTTGGTTTGTTCCACTGCTCCGTACGGAACCTAACATTATTATCAGGAAGTGAAGGGCGGTGGTTGAGAAAAAGAGCAGCACCGGGCTAGTTGACAAGTATCGGGTTGTTGTCAGGTAAGACTGTTTTTGCTTCTACTTCTCTGTCTGCTAGAGTTAGCTTCATGTTAAATGCTTTATTATCGCGATCCCACTCGACTGTTGGCAATATTAATGGCGTACATGTGAAGAACAAGTCAAAGTGCCATTTTGAATGTTCGGTTCATTGCTTTGAAAATGCGGCTAACTGTTAGCTGCGCGGCTAATGGCTCAATAGCTAACGTAATGAGACCAATTTTGTCGCTAATAAGCGTTGGTTTTAGACTTGTAAAGCTAATTGTTAGCTTTATATATTGAAAATCTACCCGTGAACCTGGTAAATGAAGCGGCTGCTCGGTGTTTGCGGTTGCATTCACAGCTGTATTATTTAATACGGGTCAAACTAGGCCGCAAACCATTAAGACTGTGAACGTAAAGATATTTGATAGTGCGCAAGGAAATTTGATAAAATCAGGTCATCTAACATTAACATGAAAATAAGCTGGTTTTGTTAGAAGTGAACTGTTGGTTTGCAAAGTGCGCAACACAATCCAATGTTATATCAACGTTATATTTCTTGTGTTATTTGGATCATTTCTATTAATGATTTGACTATTTTAAACTTGATCATTAGTGCTTTAATAATATCAAGCAAATTACATTTTGAGCATTTAAAAAAACACTAAACGAAAAAAAAAAAGATATGATTATTTGTTGTTAGTGTCTCAGTTTTTTTTAATAGTAGCTCACTTATTTCAAGTACTAAACCAATTGACAGTTCAGTTTATACTTAAAATGATACTTAGTTTAACTTAACATTTGTATGATTCGACGTTGATGGAGTTTTTATAATTATCAGTGTCTCAGATAATATCTTGCCTTGTCTACAGACAGTACTTGGTTCCCAAGCTACTTGAGTCCATTTTCCATCAGCAGCCAGTGGAAAAACTCAAGTGTCTGTCAGCATGAAGATGTGAATGTAGGACGGTTTGAGTCCACATTGCCTGATTAGGGCATCTGTCCTCACATCAGTAATTTTCCTGCCCTTAGTGCAGGCGGTGAGCTGATCAACCTAGAAAGATGAGGAACATTTCCATTTATAGCTCAGTGAGGGACACCACACTGGGGAATCGCTGCCAGAGAATTAAAATACTCTGCCACAGGGTTCTGGGCATGAATGATGAAATCATGTTATGAGTAACAGCATGATCCACTTTACCTTTGATTACACTGTCTCCCTGTCTGTCTTATCAAGCCTATGGTTTCTCTTTTTCTTCTGCACTGTCCTTACTGTTGTTGTTCTGTGTCATTGGCTGAGGAAGCACTGTTATGTTAACATAAACTATAGAAGTTCGGCTCCTATTTCTAGCAATGGAAAGATGTACATTTTTAGTCAGCCACTCCGAAAGACATTTCAATGGGAGTGGAAGGAAGTGTTATTCCCACAAACATTTCATAATGTTTTTCTGGCTGTCATACTGCCCGACTACAGGGTGTATTATTTAACAATGTGTATGTATTGATTTGTGTCCACAGGTATAAAACAGTCAAAATGTCGAGCAAAAGGGCTAAGGGAAAGACCACGAAGAAGCGCCCTCAGCGCGCCACTTCCAATGTCTTCGCCATGTTTGACCAGTCTCAGATTCAGGAGTTCAAGGAGGCCTTCAACATGATCGACCAGAATCGTGATGGGTTTGTGGACAAAGAGGACCTTCATGACATGCTCGCCTCCCTGGGTGAGTAGGAGAGTCTCTGAGTTTTTACTTCAGGGTGTCAGTCAGAACTTGTAAACAGTTCTGCACTCACACTGTTTGCTGTTTAAAAACTAGTTCTGCAAGCAAACATGTTTAACTTTAATCAGTAACGTATGTAGCTGAAACCCTTCGAACATATTTTAAGTGCACCATACCTGTGTCTTTATACAGGGAAAAATCCAACTGACGAGTACCTGGAGGCCATGATGATGGAAGCTCCCGGACCCATTAACTTCACCATGTTCCTCACCATGTTTGGGGAGAAGCTCAATGGCACAGACCCTGAGGATGTGATCAGAAATGCATTTGCTTGTTTCGATGAGGAGGGGACAGGTAAATTCTGACTGTTATTTGTTTCTTTTTGATCTACAAACAATCCTAGTTTGTTGCAGTAAAATGCCTTTTTAAAGCACATTGAATTGCAGCTGTTGAATTGAAGCTTTTAAAGTTGTACCTAAAATGGTAATTGTGTTATTGCAAGTCAAAGGAAATTCTTCCGGAGATGATTCTAATGTTTATTCAAGCTGTCTTAGCCTTATCTGATTTCACTGTTCTTCCCCTCAGGTTTCATTCAGGAAGATTACCTCAGAGAGCTGCTCACAACAATGGGTGACCGGTTTACAGATGAGGAGGTGGACGAGCTCTTCAGGGAGGCCCCCATTGACAAGAAAAACAACTTCAACTATGTGGAGTTCACACGCATCCTAAAGCACGGTGCCAAGGATAAGGACGATTAAAGAGCCATGGCAGCATACTCCTTTCCACCCTCTTCGCATCTTCCATCAGCTAGATCACCGTGCTGCATGTCTCAACTCTCCAGTATAAACCCAATTTTAAACAAACCAAAGCAATAACTATCCACTCTTGTTTGCTGTGAACTTCCAGTATTGCCAAATGTACACATCTCTGATGAGAAGAAAAATCTGTAATGGGTTGTTAAATGTTTTTTTTTCTGTCATGTAAAGATGTGAAGTGGCAGCACCTTGGAAGCTCTAAGGGATAAGTCTTTACAATCCACGTGATCGGGTTTAGCTGAATTTTTACATTTTATAATATAAACTTTTTAAATAAAGCCCTCTATCAAGTTGTACTTTGCTGATTGTTTCCCTTCCATAAATGACAACTGAAATAAGCGTTGCATTTTTCTGTCTTTTTTCCTCTGACATAACTAAAAAGCTTATGCACCATCTTTCCCTCCTCAGGTTCTTGTCAAGTCCAGACAAGTTTACCCTCCCTCCTCAACAAATTCATTTAACGTGTGCAGACTAGCGCTAGCTGAATTCTTTCTGGAAAAGGGCAAATTCAGAGTTGGTATGAACACAAGGGAAACTGCCCAAATCCCACAATCACCTGGTGACACATAATAGAAATCCTTGCATGACAGACACATGAGGACAGCTTGAGTTATTAGACAAGCTTGATAAATTAATTTCATCCTATGACTGCATCAGGTCACGATGATGATGAGCAGTATATGAGGTCACAGTTTACACTTCTGAATGTCTTTAGGGCAGAGCAATGGTGGAAAATGAAGTACATTTACTTAAGTACTTTCCTTGTGTACAATTTTGAGGCACTTGTACTTTAGTATATCCTGTATGCAATTTTTATACTCCAACTACATTTCAGAGGGAAATATTGTACTTTTGGTATTAGTACATTTATTAAACTACTATAGCTACTTACTTTTACATGAAAAATAGGATCAACTTATTAAACATGATGCATTCGTGTAGATTAAAGGTATTGATAGTTATATTGCCCCTGAGGTCCTGAAAAGGTATCTTATGCATGACAATAACCTGCACAAAAATTATCTTGTGAGCATAATATTAAAAAAAACATCATTGAGACCTTAAAGCTTCCATATTGTGGCACTCTGAAAGGGTAAAAGAACATTTTGCTGGTAATACTTGGGTACTTTTATTCAAATAGAATTTCCAATTCCTTTTACTTGTAACGCATTATTATCAGAGTGTGGTTTTTACTTGAGTAAAGGATCTGAGTACAAAGGATGTGTCTGTGACAATTTGAGTTCAGTGTGTTAAAAGTGTCCTGTAGTGAACAAAGTCTCATGGCAAGTTGTCCTCTTTTGGAATAACAACACAGTCAAACTGCAGTTTAAATTACTGAGGTAAGTATTTTATAGTTATAGTTATATTTATGGGTTATGTCGCCCTCTAGTGTCTGAATTAAAGTCACTGGGTTGTGCTGCCTTCACATGCTTGTCTGAAAAGATACCACCTAAAGATTCTAAAAAAAAAAGGTTATTCAAATGACTTGTTATGGTCATGTTTTCTGTAATTTCCTGTGATATTTATCGTGATGAACATTTTTAGATGCTAAGTTCATGGGAGCGTTTTATGCAACGATAAAGGTTTGTAATTCACAGCTAAAGTTAATAAAAAATCAGGCAACACCTCTCTGTAGTACAGATTAACGTTTTATTCTGCTCCTGTTGAACCATTAGGTTGATTGATTTTTCAACAGTATTTCTGCTACATGGTCAATTTTAATTCAAACGAAAAATCGCATGAAACACTGCGTTACGAAATCATACGTCAACTTCCGAATTACGAGGTGCAGTGAACGCCACACGTTCATTACGAAACCACGTTAGGACGAGCGTCGTCACTGTGTGCGCTTCTTTGACCCTTTGCTGTTGTCAGAAAGTCCAGGTATGAATTTCTTCTTCTATTAATCTGTTCTTTATTTGTCACTCTGAGTTGAAGTGTCAGCTTTTAAACACGCCAATCCGAGACAGTACAACTCTTCTCGGCTATAGCCATTAAGCTAGCAGCTAAGTGGCTAACGTTAGCTAACAGGCACCTCAAGGTTGGTTAGTTAATAGAAGATAAACAAAAACAGGAAGAGGTTCTGATCACTGTCATTACTAGTAGTTGTGTCCTCTCGTTAAGTAGCATAGTGTGGATAAATGCAAGTAAATCATTAAAAATCCTTACTCATACTGTTCCAGCTGGGTCAGATGAGTCCCGGTCCATGGCTCTGAAGCTGATCCACAGATATCCCCTGCTCTCCCAGCTCGGGGTTCAACGTTACCCTCCTGTTGGACCCGTCTGCGCCTCCAGGCTCCTGAGTACCAGCACTGTGAGTCAGCCCTCATGTGTAGCCTGCCTGTGCACCTCAGCTGGTGGATGCATCAAGACCCAGGGCTGCAGGAAGCTCCAGAGGGACAGCTGGAGAAGGAGCCTGACTACCACCGTCATCAGGGAGCCGTCCTTCGTCTCCACCAGCTCTGTAGGACTCCACAGAGATGTAGGGCCTCGGTTCCGTCTGACCCAGCTGCACAGACCCACAGATGCAGAGGAGGAGGCTTTCCAGGAGCGTCTGAGCAGCTGCTCCTCATTCAGGCAGGTGTTCACGCTGCTGCGCTCAGTGGAGATCCTGTCTGACACCATGGCTGCTGCAGCACTTCACCGTGTGGCCGACCTGGAGCAGGTGGGGAACTCTCTGAAGGATCCTACAGTGCTGGAGAAGGACGCCATCAGAGCTCTGTGCTTCCAGCTGGAGCAGGACTCCAGGCGGCTGACGGATGCCGGGCTGGTCTCAGCTCTCTTGGCTTGCACACGACTCTTCTTGGATCCTTGGAGCACGCTGATAGTGCGGCTGGTGTCTGAGAGCCAGGAGAGGTTAGACAGAGGGCAGATGAGTATAGGGCAGCTGTGCACCCTGGGAAATGCAATGGTGGCTATAGAAGGTCCTGGCTGTGTGATGCTGGAGCAGGTAATGGAGCAAATCCAGAAGCAGGAGCCTGCCCAGTGGAGCCTTACAGATCTCATTGCTGTTTATGGATTCCTCCAAGGTGGTGTGGTCCAAGATGGGAAATATCAGGACTTGCTGAATGCCATGCACACCCAAGCTGTGACAGTCACCAACCGCATGAATCCTGCTGCCGTGAGCGGGGTGCTCAGTGCCCTTGTGACCCTGAATCAGACGCAGGTCATGCCTCTAGTGATCGGTCTGTGTAAGCAGGCTGTACGGCATGTACCTCGCTTCACTGATGAGGAGCTCACTGTTGTGCTTGGGGGCCTTATGCGCTTTGGTCACAGTGATCATTACTTTGTGGAGGCGATGGAGAGGTATGTGCCCACCATGACCTTCACTTCCCACCCAGAGACAGTAACCAAGGTGATTCAGTTCTTTGGCCGGAGGAACATCCTGTCCCCGACTGTGTGCGATGCTGTTGCAGAGAGCTTTGTGTATCGAGCAGACGACTACACCACCAGCCAGGTGGCCAGGCAGATCGTGGCGCTGGGAAAGCTCGGCTACCTTCCTCCCAACGCCAGCGAGGTTTTCAGGAAAGTTGAGACCATCCTGCACTCACGCTTCTCACACTTCCAGCCTCGAGTGCTGCTCAGCCTACTCCACGCCTGCACCCTGGTCGGGAGGTTCCCTGTTAACTTTGCCTCCAAAGTTTTCAGCAGTTGCTTTCTCCAGCAATTAGAAGGTAAAACACCCAGTCAGACAACTGCAATATGTACAAACTTTGCATGAGATATAATTGTCTAATGTTGACATTGTTGCTTGTGCAGTGTGTAATCCTGATTGTTCATGCTGTAATTTTATTTGTTTTATATATATATATATATTTGGCTACATAGATCTAATTCTCCAAAATAACAAATAAAAAGGATTTCTGTTTTCCAGAGCAGGGCACAGGGATTAACCAGCACACCCTGGCACAGCTGACCCAGTTCTACATGACCTTGAGGCTGGAGTGTCCCTTCTATGAGGTAAAATATGAAGAAACTTTGCCCAACAGTTGAATATGTTAAAGACAGTCAGAAACCTGAATACACACCCTCTTACTTAACATGTCATCAGTATGTAAGGTTCAGTGCATTCCAGGTATCTGTAAAAAGATCTGCACAGGCTGCCTCAGTGACTTTCTACATTTCAAGACACAACATATGTGTGAAACTTGCAGGAATTGAAAGGAATTGTGTGCTTTCATTTTGGATCAAGTGCATCTACTACTTGGTTTGGTACTCATGTCTTTGTGCTTTTATTGTGAAGATTGAGACCAAAACAGATCTTTCACATCCTGATTCCACTGTAGTTATATATAAAATAAATATCTTTTACACCCTCTGTTGTCTCCTCAGGCTCCCAAACTCCTTCCTAAGTACCGTGTCAAGTCTTTCCTCATGGCCGGTCGAGCTCTGGAGTCACCTGTGGACCCACATCTGTACAACTCTGTGAAATCTGGTTTGGAGGAATTGCTCGGGGCTCGTTCATACTTTGGGTCCATAGTTCTGACACCAAACTGCTACACACTCGGTAACATACACATCAACAGCTGGTTATCTCCTAAATGTTTTCTGTAGTCCACCGAACCTAACATGTTTTTGCTCATGTAGATGTGGAGATAAAACTTAATGAAGAGGGATACGTGCTGCCTGCCAGTAATGATGACGATGTACACAAAAGGTAAATGGTTTAGTTTATTAAACAAGGTTGTTCAACTAAAAAGTTTTCATTATACTAAATGTCACGTTCATCTTGAGAGCTGGACGGTCAGACTGAGTGTGAGATGTGTTTTACAGGATAGCTCTTTGTATTGATGGACAAAAGAGGTTCACGAAAAACAAGAGGCAGCTACTTGGAAAAGAGGCCATGAAGCAGCGACATCTGAGGCTTCTGGGATATGAAGTTGTTCAGGTTAGACCCTCACCTTCACTTTTATGCTTTAGAGTCAGCAATTTGTTCTTTGGGCATTTTTATCTGCCCAAATGTTAGATCTGTTTTTATTAAATAACTATAAATAATTGTTTTTTCCTTTTAGATTCCTTACTATGAATTTGAGAATCTGAAAGACAAGGCCAGTGTGGTGGAGTATCTGCACCGGAAGATCTTCCCTCACACTTACAGACTGAGCTGGTGATGATAAGATGATTATGCCTTTTCTTACTGTAAAAAAAAAATCAGTATTTATTTTTTCGAGTAACAGTCATCACCAAATGAATGTTGGAAGTTCTTGATTGTGCACTTTGGCCTGTTTAACTTGACAATAAAGCGACTTTTGTATAAATAATGACTTTTGAATGACTTCAATGTATCACACCAAGTTGAGTACTGTTTGAAAAATATAATTTATTTGGTTCTTTGCAATGCTGCAGAAACTGTACAGAGTTAAGAGAATCCCAATTCTAACAATCACCTCAGATACATGACATGAGCTCACTCATACCTAGAATAATAATCAGAACTTGTAATTAAAGATGCCTGATTTACAGTTATAGTTTCCATCATTGGCTTGACAGAAGATGCTTTGATTTTCATGATGCACTTTAAGGCTGGGAGTGTCAGTTGGATAATAGAAAAAAGGCTATGATACATGTGTCAAACCAGGCTGAGTGTTCTGATTGCTTTTTATGTAGCGGGAATCTGAGGAAGGCCAAACTCATCCACCAGAACACCGTCCTGAAACATAAAAAGAGGAATGGTCATTAAAAAAACTCTTTGTAAACGAATGAGAAAACTCATAAAACTTTGAAGTACCCTGTTGGTCGACTTGTCTCCTGGCAGGCCCTCTGGGATGGAAGGAGCTGTTGAAGCCTCGTCCAGATACGAGCTGTCGTCATCCATTAGGAGCTCGTCTCCCAAAGCATCCAGCTCTGTGGACACAACAAATGACATCCGACATTGGCACTATCACCTCATGTGGAATCTCAATGACAACATATTGTTTTTAATAAATAGTTAGCAAATTAATCATTACTGGAAGCCATTGGCATCAAAGTAGAAATATATACAAACTACAGTATAAAATCCTGACATAGAAGTATTTTACTGACCCGCTTCCAAGTCGTCTTCATCAATGTCAGGGGTGCCATAGCTTCTGCCCATTGCCTCCTGGATTTCGTTGGCATCCTCCATCATGTCCTCCAGCTGATCTTGAAGATCCTGGATATTTAAGAAAATATAAAGAGTTGAAATGTTTGGATTTCAAAAACACTTATTGTGCTCAATGTCGTACAAAAGGGTAATGAAGGTCCAACACACTGTCTCAAGCTCACAACTAAAACACAACTAGGGTAACATATTTAACTTCTATGCCATTAGATGACTCTAACCCTCGACACTCCTATACAAGAGCCCGTGATGATACTTTAAAAGTGTGGATGCCTTATTAGGAGGGGAATAAGGGGGTATTATCTTTAAATACATACACAATTATCTACTGTGACACCATCTTATCTGCTGATATTAATTATTTTCAGTGCAACCAATATTAGATGGCTACTGTAGCCTTCCTATTGTAGTAAATCTGTATTCAAAATACCTCGATCTTGTCAATCTTCACGTTCTTGTATGCTTTCTTCATGTCTTTGAGGCCGACCTTCATGGCATCAACCTGAAAAGAAAAAACAAATGTTAAAAGAAAGCGACACCTCAGTTCTTATAAAATTTGGAAGATAATTCACTCTCTTACTGTGGTTTTAGTGTCTTTAAGGGTCTGGATTGTGTAGTTTGTTTGTTCCATGTTGAACGACTGCTGCATGAGGTTATCTCTCTGGCCCTCATACCTGGAAGATGAAATACATTTAGACAGTCGCCGTAGAGAATAACTGTGATTGATGAGGAAAACATTCTAAACTTATAAAGTCAATTTGACGTCTTTAACAAAATTAACTCTCTTACTTGGGGAAATAAAATTACTTACATTCTCTTCTGCTTCAGAACTCTCATAGCCTTTTGCTTGACCATGTTCTGGTAAATGAAAAAAAAAAAGATTCGGAATACTGCACTGCCTCCTTAAACATGTGTGTGTTATAATAAAAAGAAAAATGTAAGTTTGTGAACGCCCACTTAACAATTATATGTGAACTGAATGAACTTTTTTTTTTTTGTCCTGGCTGGTAACACCCTAAAGGATTTCAAGAGAAGAGCCTGTTCCCTTTTTTGTTTTACAGCAGCACTGGAACACAAATCTCACCTTTGAAGGCCCATCTCTCATCTTTTTCATCTGATCCTTGTATTTCACAAGTTCAGCATCTAGTCTGGCGATCTTCTTGTCAATGGACTCTGTTCGAGAATCAACCTTAAAGTAAAACACAGAGAACAGGACATTAAAATATGTGTGACTATAGATCAATAACAGCAGGATAATGTTTATTGAGGACTAACTGATGAATTTCATGTAAGGCTTTTCCTTTAAGTACACAAATACAGTAGCTTAATTTAGTCTAGCTGAGTTCCATTAAACATAACATAGATCATATATGTTTCTCCTCATTACATTGAGCTAAGAATAGCTCTGCCCAAAACCTGTATAACTGGTTGATGTCAGCCATTTGCTGAATGATATGGCTTTTGTTGTGACTTATGCCAGTTAAATAGCTCAAATTCCTGCTCAAAATTACATAATTCTGATTCATATTCTGAACAGTCAAACTCATTGTTTTTATTTTAATACCCTGATTATAGACCCTGACTATATGACACTATCAATACATTGTGTTAGGTAGAAAACGCCCAAAGTGTTAATCCTGTCTGCTGACAATAATCACACAAATTATTAATCTATTAACTATATCAGATGGTTTACAAGGACAACATAGCAGCTGAATATGACAAACTGTTTTCTGCTCATGAAAGTTAGCTAACAATTAGCTAACCGAGCCGAGAATGGGCTCCATCTTTGTTTACTTTGTTCAGCCTTCAATAAGTTATTTCAGGATCATACTTACGTTTCCTATACAGTCCGCCAGGTTCGGTGGAGGAGCTTTGGGCTTTCCGCTGCCAAATATACGGTTCATTTTGATAAAAGTTAAGGTTTGAACACTTCTAGAAAGCTGCGATAGTTTCTATGTCACCGTCCGAAGGAAACACCCGGAAGAGGCTCTGGGGTGACGTCAGAGGAGACATGTGATCATTCCGCAGCCACGCCCCCTGTTGTTGTTTTTTCATTATCTTTCTATTTTTAAATCATTTGTTTGCTATTGTATCTTTGAAAAAAAATTTTATCTTTATTTTTTTGCAAACAGGAAGAGACAAAACACAACGAACAAACATTTAATCACATCTAAACATTCAACATAGTACATTTACAGCCACACACTGACAGGGGTGGGGTCAGTGGTTCAAGGTCCTTATTAATTCATTATTTATTTTTATCCATGACCTCATAGCTTTCTCTTTTGTTGGAGGGTATAAGCTGCTTTCTCCACTCTAAGAGGTCCATATATTCTTTATATTTATTTCCCAAATTCATTAAGATGGCTGGCATTACTGGCAGAAAAAAGTAATAAGACACTGTTTTGTGGTGTTTTCTGTGTAAACATATCTGGACATTTAATATTTATGACAGGAAACCAATTGCATCCTTCCACAAACCTCTTCACCTCTGGGAAAAGTGAAGAGTTTGCCAGCCTCATCACAGCCATCACAACATGCTGCTGATGTAGTTTGGTTCATTTTATTTTATTTACACGGAGTTGCCCTCAAAGAAAACAGTAATAATGAATAAACTAAAGGCTACAAAGTGATTTGCAAAAGGCAGCACATCAAAATCAAGTGGAACAAAGAAAAAATACACCAGGATAAAATGAGTGACTACTCAGGTAAAGTCAAGTAAAGAATAAAAAAACAGGATAAAGTCACAGATTAATGTGCCTTCATAATATTAGGGTAGGATGGGATTTTTTTATTGCAGAAATTTGATTTGATATTGAGATTATAATCCAAAATGTCAGTTTAATTTGCATTGATATGAGGAGGAGAAAAGCAAGCAATTCTTTGCATTCATGAAAGTATGACTGAAGAAATGTTTTATTTTACTTATTTATTTACTGAAAAACTTCTCTTGATTAGATGATCAATCATCAGCCAATAGTGTAAGTGTTCTGCTTATTTTAACTTATTGTGAGTGCATGCGGCTATCAATCATTGAAGAATTTCTTTTTTAAGCAGACCACATATATTTTATAATTACATGTTCCTTCCTCTGGGGGGAGCTGCTGGCTTGTATAGTAAAACACAAACTCTTCACAAAAATTACATAAAAACTAAAATTACTCTCCTCCTATCAAAGATGCCACAGTGAGGCCTTCTTTAGAAATAAAATATTCAAAAGTAATGATGCAGAGCAAAGATATTTCTGGCAGCGTCTGAGGAGAGCATCACTTCCTCACACTGCACTTCAACCTCCACGAATTAAAACTGACAACAAGAAGAGCTGGAGAGAAGAGAGTCAACGTGGATTCGTCAAACTTGCTTTAATATTAAGCACTTTACACACAGGATGATTAATCAATACATCTCCTGCTTGGCTGACAGCAGACAAAGCCAATATACAACAGCAGCAGCAGATTTAAACAGTATGCACAGAAAAACAATGAAGTCTTGATCACAGTGTAGTTTCTTAGAATAATGTCTCTTGTTTTTGTCAAGTAACAGAACTTCTGTGCTATATTATTTTTATGTCAGTATACATGATGTGAAACATTAAAAGAAAGTTTCCCCCAAATCCACAGAGCTTTAGTTTAGGGACATGAGTGTTTATGGAAATGGGTTTTATTACTGAATGACTTAAATATTAGCTCTCGTCTAATGACATATATGAGTTTATACCTTAATACAGAGTCTATTTGCAGTACATTCAAAATAACAGCACAGTCCATCAAGCATATAGGCTGTCGATGTTGCATTATACTATCATAGCAGTGATCGCTGACATGCTACAAATACAGTATATCTCACTGATGTCTGTGCAAAGGTTGTTTTTCTTGTTGTCTATGCAAAATAATGTCATATACATCATACATCATACTGTACAGTTGACAGAATAAATTGTATTTCACAATGTGCACAACTCGTTTAAACAGCTATTCATGTTTTCAGATTGCACTGATCGAGCATTGCTCTACAATAACAGCATGGGTATTTCAACAGGACTATGTGTATCATGGTAAAAGCCATAAACAGCACATGTGATGGAGTTATACACCGTAAATTGAACAACTTATCAAACTGGACACAACTCCAGAGTCAAAGCTGATAGAGAGCCCTCTGTCAAATATTAAATGCACATTCAAGTCCAGGATTTTCCTTTTAACTCCTCTCACCAATAACCTTGCTTTGATGCAACTGAGTGCAACTTTTTCGTTGTTTACCTCCCAGCGACTTCAAAGTCCAACATGGTTCAGTTCTCTCGCATTGTGGTCAATCAGCACACTTCAGACTCTTCACAGAGGTGAAAAGGCTTTTGGCACATATCTGCTGTCAGCGATTCATGCAGCTACCACTGACACGTTAACTGCATACAAAAACTTGATGTATGAAGTGCTGTTGAACCCCATTCAGTTGTCATTACTGGAATCATTTTCCGCTGCTGCAAATATGTATTATCCTGGACTGTTGAAGGCACTTTTGGCAATAGAAAAAAAATATATAGGAGGAAATGACAGGAATACATAACATTTGAGAAAGAAATGGACATAATGCACTTAAGCATAAAAACACTGATGTAAGAACTATATTGGATGAAACTTCCAATAATGTTAGATTTTTTTAATTTTTCCATTAAATAATCAACAGTTTTCCTGAGAAATGTTGGCATTATATTCTCATCGACTCCTATGCATTAATGTTTGCAATGAGGACTATTTCTGTCTTAGTAATTTACTATCTAGCAGGACAGGAAGTGGTTTTGGAAATGGAAAGAAGAGAAGAAAACTTTAATCATATTTGGCCTTTTTCCTGCTTAAGCAAAATTCACATCCACCTGCATCTTCAAATAAGGAAAACAATCTGTATAATAACTGAAATGAGGGGGAAGTGAAGTCACAGCTGAGGGGAAGAGGATGACGTTCATGTCATCTGGAGGGGTTTGGTGGTTTTGATTCTATGTGGATTTTTGAAAAAGATGGAATGCAGTTTTTATAATGTCTACCTTTCATTTGATCTCTGAAATGAAATCATTTTGATGTTGGCACTGGTTGAACCCCAGGTGATCATGAAAATAAATCGAGTCAGCTTCTGTAATGGAGCCAATAGTCGTCTACATTGCTGATGTGACGTGGGTTAGGCCCAGGTCATGTGAGTCTTCCTTTCCAATGTGGGAAATTGAAGACAGTTCCACTGCTAGTCATGTGGGCTTACTAGTCCCGTCCGGGTTCTCCAGGGGAACAGCGGCCTCCCTCACATTGCTTGGGGCCTTCTTGCTCCCCGACACCTTGTCCCCCTTCAGTTTGGCTGAGAGGCAGAAGTCTTTGAAGCAGCGTTTGAAGTTCTCATCCAGGAAGGCATAGAGGACGGGGTTGAGGCTACTGTTTGTGTAGCCCAGAGCCACGCAGAAGAAGTAGGCGGCCATGATGGCAGTGGTTTCAGGGATGCTCACGAGCGCCTTGACCAGGATGAAAATGTGAATGGGCGTCCAACAGACCACAAACACAGCCACCACGACCACCACCAACCGCGTGATCCGCCGCAGGTTGCGGTCCTTCTCCCGCGAGCCGGACAACATTCGGACGCTCTTCAGCCTCAGGACCATGAGGGAGTAGCACACGGTGATGATGAGCACGGGCACGACGAAGGCAAACACAAACACACATATCTTCATCAGTGTGTCCCAGTACACGTAGGGCTCTGGGAACTGTAAGGCACACTCAGTGATGTCTGCAGGAGCAAAGGAGAGAGGGAGGACGTGAATTAAGTGATGAAGTGCACTTGCGCTTTATCATAAATAAAATTCCACTCTGTGCCTTTCTGTTATCAGTTTAGCAAGCTGTTATGGAACAGTTAATCTGCACTCAAACAGGAATATTTTTCTCTAAACTCTGTTTTTTTTTCTTACTTCATCTGTATTCAGGAGGAACGATGCACGATGTGTGGCTAATAGAAAACTCTGCACTGATGGACTTGATAGAATATATTTCTGCTTTTAAAATATTACTGGCACATGCTTTAAGTGAGTCTCCTGTGCCGAAAGAATTGGCTGAAATTTTTCAACTTGGAAAGGAAGATGTTGCTCACCGCTCTTCGTCTGGGTGCCACCCAGAATAAAAGCAGGTATCCCTGCGGCCGAGGACAGGATCCAGATGCACACATTGATCATCTTGGCTTTGATCGGAGTGCGGAAGTCCAGGGCTTTCACCGGGTGGCACACGGCCACATAGCGATCCACACTCATCATGGTGAGAGTAAAGATGCTGGTGAACATGTTGTAGTAGTCGATGGAGATGAAGACCTTGCACACCACCTCACCAAAGGGCCAGGTGTTCAACAGGTAGTCCGTGCTCTGGAAGGGCATCGTGGTGGTGACGAGGGCGTCGGCGAGGGCTAAGTTGAAAATGTAAATGTTGGTGGCTGTCTTCATCTTTGTGTACCTGTTAAACATGCAGAACACAGGGTTGTCCTGTAACAGTGAGTTGGACTGAGGTGACCAGAGCTGACCATTCGTCCAGACTGCCCTGGCAGCTGTACACGGCTTGGCTGACTCCTTAGAAGACCTTCTTGGCTCATTATGAATTAAACATCGTCCATTAGTCAACACTGCTTCCTTGAATGTGTAATGTAATTTTTCTGACTCACGCTTCATTGTTATGTATAGTATGCTGCTGATTGCAGGCCACGCATAATCAACTTATTTTCACTTCATTAAATTATAATATCATTAAAGTAGTTTGTGATGATTTTTGCTAAATTTGATTTTTAATTAAAGTGTTAATTTCCTACCTTGGTAATGCCTACAGAATGTAATGAAGCATTGAGATTAAAATAAGAGCCTTCAGAATGACCTGTTCTCATTCATGGCGCCTGGCCAACACTGTCATGGCTCACAGGAAGTGATGCATTTTTTTGTTTATAATAAACACTACAAATAAAAACAAATAAAAAGTTTCTTTATCAACTGCAAACATGAGGCTGTTTAGTGTCTATTGTCACTAAAATTGCATTTGTGATTCTGACTTACAGTTTGTCCTGGTTGCACCAAGTTGTCACATAGAGCATTAATGAAAATCAAATCTAAATTCATTGTCTTTCCACTGATGAAATCCTTCGATAAAATTGTAAATGACAATGTTGCTTTTTAGATATTGAAAGCCTTAAAAAATAGTTCAACATTTTAGAAAATATGCTCATTCACTTTCTTGCCAAGAGTTCGATGAGGCTGGTCACACTCATGTCTGTATGTCAAATATGAAGTTACTGCCAGCAGCTTAGCTTAGCATAAAGACTGGAAACAGGGGGAAACAGCTAGCCTGGCTCTGTCCAAAGGTAACAAGATCCTACCAGTAACTCTAAAACTCATGAATTGTGTTAAATTAAATGTTAATTAAATGTGTTGTGTTTCCTACAAGTCCAACATTCATTCTCCTTTTAGCTCTGTTTTTGGTCTCCACCACTTCCTGAGGGAAATATCTGGCAAAAAACCAAAACAATGACCTGAAAGACACTAAAAACCAATTGCAGAGTTGGGTGATAATTAGCTGTGAGTTCATTAATACGAGTGACTCCTTTCACTTTACAAGTAGTCATTTGATCTATTGTTAACATAAAAATATTGATTAGAGCATCTTTAACAATATAAATCATGCCGATTCAAAGCACTGCCATGTCAGGCTCTTTTACTAATAGAGTACAGCTCAACATCCAATATGTGACCTATTGACTTAAGTGTTTGGAAGAGTGTAATTTCAGATATTTGTTTACACTAAATCAACACAAAACCTCTTTTCACTTCAGCAGAATCGTCCTCCGCGGAGCAACAAAACAGCGAAATGTACAGTCTTGTACAGGACCTGGAGTGATAAAATTGGCTCCCACCGACAGACAACGCAATCAATCTGATTTGAGGTAATTGTTGTCTATGGGCCGAAGCATTCTGGATGGCACCGCTGCATTTCACATTGCATCAGAGGAGATTTGTGGCTCTCGCACGCCATAAATAATGGCCAATGAGGTGCAAGCAGGCTATCAGCTTGATAAAGCACCACTGGGTTCAACTCTGATTAATATCATGCCCAAGAGACTGGGAGAGATTTATAGAATATTGTTATTACATTTTGGGGGTCTTGGGGATATTAGATTTATAAAACGAGCCACTTTGGGCTTCTTAACCACTGAAGGAGGCAGAATCAATACCACATTGCTGTACTTTACACTATTAATGCAGAATTTAAAATGACAACGCTATTAACCCTTTCTTAGTCCAAAAGCAACTTCAGTTTTGTCTCTTGTGACACTCTGGCTACAAATTCATATATATTATGCTGTTACAGCCATTTACATGCACATTAAAGGCTCATTCTTTGGATGAGCTGCATAAGTGGACTGTCTATCTGCGAAGGCTCCCTCTCTAGAGAGCATCAAAGAACAAAATGCAGTTATTAAGGAGAAGTATGACAAACACCAGATGGCCTAGAGGTCAATGTGAAAGCCCAGTGATTGATGCCAGTGCCTCCTCCACAATACTAACATTTACAGTGAGTGGAGAGAAACACATTCCTTTACCTCTGTTGTTGTCTGTATTCCTGAAAACAGTTTGCATAATTAGGCTTCCATGCATGTGCAAACAGGGATTAGATCCTTCTTTTGATGATGCTTGAAGTTCAAACTGCAACTTGTTCTGCTACTTTAAATCATCCCCATATATTCCTCTATAATCTCACAGTGTATTTCCTGCACAATGAACACCCCAGACAATTATTGCATTTATGTTAAACATGTGAGCATCCTCAAAAGGACCTACCTGATGATCACATACATGACGAGGCAGTTGCCCAGCAAGCCCACCACAAACACCACAGAGTAGACTGCAGTGATGATGGGGATGATGGGAGACATGCCCTCCTGCTCCCAGCTATCATCGTGGGTCACATTGCGGCTGTCTGAGTATCCGGACACCCAGGATGAAGAATTCACTGGACAGTCCTCCAGCACTGTGGACAGGCACTTAATGTCTTCTTTGAAAATTTCAACAGGAGTGCTTTCCATGATGACACCTGTTTGTGAGGTGGATTTAAAAAAAAAAATCAATGTAAGGTACTAAATTGGGGAAAATGCTGATGTGCAGTTGGAGATGCAGGTGCGTAAAAATGGTGCCAAAATTACGCACGAGAAAAGCAGCTTAAATCCTGATTATAATGAAGAAAAATACGTGATGATGCTACTGCAAAAGCATGGCAGCTTCACAAACTTCACTTCCCTTCTGGAGACACTTGCAGATCACGCAAAACATAGTGGGAAACACACGCACAGCAGCCTGTCAGGAAAATACGCGCACCGTGAACGCATCAGTGTGATTTGGAGCTCGCAGGTTACTCACCTTGATCAGCACGAATTAGCCCGTAAAATTTCCCAAAAACGTATTCTCCCACTTATCACTCAGGTCCTTTTGTTGCCTTGATGGAGGTTGCAGCTCCTCAAAGTTTGGGGGTGATGATTTCTGCGCGCCTGGAGAGGAGCAGCGGCGGCTCTGCGGACACTCGTGCACACGCACTGATGGAGAGGTGGCGCGCAGTCAGGCTAGACCCACACATGCACACACACACACACACACACAAAACACATGCATGCACACATATACACACATGCACACACACAACCTTCACCCAAAATGTGTGGTGGCAGAGTGGTGACAGTAACCTGCAGGCAGGCACAGCTTCCTGCAATCTCATGTCACAGTGGAGTGAAAACTGTTGAGCATCATTAACTAAGACATCCTTGATTTTCCTACTGGAGAATAAAGGGTTAACACAGGATAGAAAAAATGAAAAATGTCTTCTGTAATTGCCCTCTTTCATGATGTGCAAATTTTAAAATATACATATTTTTTAGAGGCACTGAGACACATTTTCTGGTGCAATTTTGAAACTAAATTTGACAATTTACTCAATTTTTGCTTTGCCTCTGTTATTCAACTCGACACTGGGGGAGGTGAGAGTGAGACAGGTGGGAGGAAAATGCAGGAGAGATGAATCTGGTAGCGTTCAGCCCTGGGTGATGGGGTCATAACCACTTTCACTGCAGAGAGCACTGCACATTTTGCGGCATTTCTGCTTTAGTGGACAAGAGGCAGAAGAACGGGAGATGATATATGACCAAGGTCCAGTGCAGGCAGGATACAAACCAGCCAACCAACAAGCAGAGTGACCCTTCATTTCACCTTTGAAGGCATTTAAAAAGTAAAAGTTCATACACGCTCCAGGCTCAGATCTGAAGCAAACAGTTAATTGTGTTATTTTTAGCTTTTTAAAACTTGTTCAAAAATGCTGATTGAACTGTTGAGATCTGAGGAGCATGCATAGATTTTGTTCAAGGGTGCATTTGTACTCTAATGAGAGCAGAAACATATCTTTATACACCTGCTGTATGATGTTGCTTTAAACTCTGATGCCCTCCAGCCTGATGTATGGAGCTGACTTCTCTTTCCCCTGCAGTGCCCATAGCAAAAGACACAGCTCTCCTTCATCCTGCAATACCGGCACCACAGGCTGTTAGTGAAGTATGATGATAGCCAGTCAAGTATGTTAGATGGCAGAGTTGCACAGATGTGTGAGGAGCATCTGTCTCCAGCTAAATCCTAACATTGTGTTTGTAGTCTCTACAACAGCTAAAAACCACACTGTTTCATCTGCTTGATACTTCATGAATTTTTACGAGAATTGTCACAGAAAGCTACTGAAAAAATGCATACTTCCAGCTGTAAATGATGCTTAAATATAATGGATTTTAATATATGTAATTGGTGTTGACAATGCTTCGAACACAGTTCAACCTCTCCCAAATCCCCCCAAAGAGTATTTATACAGCCCTGATTCCAAAAAAGTTTGGACTCTGTGTAAAACATAAAACAGAATGTGATTATTTGCTAATCCTTTTTGACATATACTCACATGAGACCAACGCATAAACAATATATTTACACAGCATCATGGCTTTTTTTTTTTTTTTTTTTTTGGATCAGGGTTGTATTTCTGTTATTGTGGTTTTATATGCTCAGGATCCATCAATTGATCATTCAAACTTTAACAACTTTCATACAGGTGATTGCAAGTCAAATTGCTTTACACATGACTGAGAAGCTAATAATTAGGCAGCACAAATATAAACACAACTAATGCACATGAGAAGTAGAAATTATGAAACCAATGAAACAGTTAAAGCAATTAAATATATAAAAGAAAAATGCATGCATGTAGAACAATGCATAAGAGGCAATACAATATTTAATATTAAAATAAGTAACATACTATAGATTTTTTTAGTCTGTGAGCAAAGAAAAGGACGACAGTTATCATACAACATTAAACAGCCCCTTGTTTGTTGTAACAACAATGGTTGGTGGTAATTTCTGTACTTGTTCACCTTTATCAAATGTACAAGCCCAGTTTGTGCCAAAAGGAAGAGTTATCACTTCAATAAATTCCCTCATACTGGGATTTAATAAGGTCAGAAGAAAAGAGAAAAAATGGTTGTTTTTGCAATTATTGTTATTGTTTTTAGACGTAGAGCAGCGAGACTCGAGGGAGGATGGCAAATGTCAACAAACCAGGATTAACTTGTTTACTGTCACCTTATTTGTACTTGGATTTTCTATTTTTATCACTTCTACCTCTTTCTTCCTCTTTTAGAATAGTTGTATTATGTTTTATTACATTAGCTCATATTCTTCAGTTGCACAACAAACGTGAAGGCTGCAGCGACTCCGGGGTCACATGATGCAATCAGACCAAAAATAAGAAACCTACAAATGTTTACATTAGGACGACTCCTTATGTGAATATTATGCAACACTGTGATTTGCAGTGGATCTTAATGTGACTCATCCGGAGTAACCGATCTGCTGCGGCGAATGTTTGAGGATATAAAAAGGTCTCATTTGCTGATTCCTCCGGGCCCTCAGGAAGTCGTGGATCTGTGAGCTTCTGTCAGGAATCATGGTGAATATGAGGAGAAAAAAAACAAAAGAATGAAAAGTCAAAAGTCATCACTTCTGCAAGAAAATCATTTGAACAGTTTTGCTGCTGACTTGAACTAAGTAATGAATGAGCTCATTTCTGCTCCGGGAATCTGCCTCCATTACATTTCTTTATAGTCGGAAATGTCTCTGTGCAGCAATCAGGTCAATTACTTGGAGTTATTCAAGTTAAGGAAATGGAAAAGAATCCACAGAGGCTGCATATATTTTCTTAACATTAATTGTTTTAATTTTGTAAACTGCCTCTTTTTTATTTAGAACCGGTAAACATTACAAACAAGAACCAGTGTAAACATGCAGCAAGTTTCCCCTTAAGCCAGAAACTGAAGAAGTGATTTTTGAATGTGCTGAATGTTAATTAGACAACTTCATTTTGGTGTGAATGTTCAAAATTAGCATCTTCTGACTCCACAAAGTCATTACTTCATTTCACTTCCACGGAGTGGTTTTATATCCCAGCACGTCGACAGCACACATTCACTGACTTTATTTTGGAGGTGATGCTGGAGCAAGTTCACAGACACTGACTGAACTTTGTTGGGACTCAGAAGAAAAAGTCTTGAAGGAGGAGAAAAAAAAAAAAAGCTTCCACCTGGTCAAAGTGCAGTGTTTCAGCATCCGCAGTTTCCCTTTGAGGAGGGGGAAATGAATCTCACCCAGAGCATGCTGGGATAGGCCTGGAATAGCAATAAGCTGGTATAAAAAATTGATTAAATGAAAGACGAGAAATGAAGTCAGATGAGGGACAGAAACTATTACATTACATTTACTCTGAGGGTAAATTAGATTGTTTTGTGTAATCTGTTGTGTACAAAGAGTAAAGCCTATATTGAAGTCTGAGAATTATATTTACAAGGCTCCACCTGTCATCACACAGGCTGCGAACAACACCTGTGCTGGTGTTGCACACAGAATGGAAGAGGCACTATAGAAAATTAGCATAACTCATACAGGCCTGAAAATGTCGTATAGTAATTATATTAATGTGGTGTCACAATTTAATTGCATTTGGAATATTTGCATTGTGGGTATTCAAATTAATATACTTACTTTCAAAAACACAAATTAAAAACATACGAAGTAATTTTAAATTTTCAAATAAAAAATGTAAAAAATAAATATAGCAGGTATAATATTCACAATGTTTGCCATCTTAGTTTTGTACAGATGAGGCTCATGGGAATGCCATTAGTTTTGCAGGTATTTGATCATAAACTAAAAAAGCATATTGGACAAATTGAATTTTTCCTGATGATGGTGCAAGAGAAAAAGTCAGAGGATTACCAGAGTTATTAAAACTGATCCTCAGGGGAACATGAACGTCTGTAAATGTCAAATCATTGAGCAGCTGTTGAGATATGTTACCTAAAAACACAACCTGATGGTGGCGATAGAGGAAAAATCAGTGGATTACCAATGTCATTGAGGTTCTTCCTCTGGGAACCATGAATGTTTGTTGAAAATAAAAAGAGCTGTGCTACTATGGCAAAAAAAATCTTACTTTAGAATTTGCTTGTATCTGAGACAATTATATAACAGATCAACATGTGAATTTAATTTTAATTAATCTTAGACGATGTTGCTGTGGAACTAGATGCTTTAATCTGCTGTAGACCTCTGCTGTAATCGTCCGCACACATCTGTCCAGGGATGAGTTGCAGAGCGGCGGTTTGGTGAAGAAACATCCTGCGGAAGAGTCACTGAGTCTGTACGACCTCCGGGGCCTCGGCTCTCAAACCGGCCCTGACCTCAAAGCCTCGCTGCAGAGGAGCAAACTCAAGAGGATTTCACCTCAAGAATCAATACAACATCGCATTAATATTCTAATTCAATCCTGTCCTCCACACCGAGCTTAAGGAAAACACTCGTCTGTATGCGAACAGACACAATCCTGTCAGTGTCTCTGAGTATTTCAAGTGTATATCCACAGCGAGGGATTAAATAGATTTAGAAGATTATTAGAAAGTCTGCTCACCAACAAACAGCATCAGATGTGACTTTGAGCTTTGTGCTATTTTGAGTGCGAATACAGAAAACTGGGATTTGTAGCACAAGTGTTTTGATGCGATGGTCAGCGCCTGCTCCAAAAAAAGATTATTTTTGTCCATCTCCATCCTAATAGCTGCTTTCAGTATGACAGCTCCAACTTACTGATATTTTTATCCTGAGTACTGAGAAACTGTGGCATGAAAACTCATTGATCCGGTTCTGACAGGATGGATAATTGATCTTTGCCAATGTTCAACAGTGATGATGACGATTCGGCTCATAATTTGCAGCTCCTGCGAAGAAGTGTGGGAGGTCGCTCACAGCTTCGTCTGAACTCGCAGGCCTGAAAGGACAGATGGACGCCATAACATGTTCGCCCGCGCAGAGACGCGAGTGGGTCAAAGAGGAATCTTGGATCTGATTTGAGTTTCGGTCCTTGAAATTATGTAAGCAGAGTGATGGATTTATACTTCGCAGCCCTGCATTTTGTTTTAGTCTAAAAGGATTTCTGAGACAGAGCAATTGAAGGATGGAAGCCAATTTCCCAAAAAGAGACTCAAATTAAACTTGACTGAAAATGAAAACACGTAAGAAATATGCAATTACTGTTGTTTGCAAAGTCCCTCGAAGTCTGTCAAAAGTTTATCGCTCGGCTTGTTTATGTCTTTTGGGCATTGCTGTGTCCTCACGCACGCTAACCGTCTTCATTTTGGTTTAATCAGAACCTTACTTGTTTCTCTCTCACGTAATCTAATCTAGTCTCCATAAATGAAAACAACTCAAAAATTTAGGTGCATGTCATGAATTGCATGTGAATCATTTCCAACCGATTACGTTTTGCTCTTTTTCTAAATCACCAGTTACCATAATAGAGGTCATCGCTATTTGGTGCCTGGTAAAACATCAGCTCTCTTGTTTTTTTTGTGTCGTATGAGTGAGCATCTACCAACAGAGCTTCACTCGGTAACAAGAGGCAGAGATGGAAAATGTGTAGGTTCAGAGGAGAGAGCAGCTATTTCAGGCTGGAGGTTTTCCCTGCAGGATTCATCGAGTATATCTGGGAAATTGAGCGTGTTGTTCTCTCAGTTACACAGGTCCTCCATGGAGTGGTATTGCATTTTTGTGTTATTGGAAAAAGTACTCTGCCATCCCCAAAGTCAAAATTAAACTCACAGAGGAGAAACCTGATGGTGTAAATTTTGTCCTCCAAGCTGTGCTCTTCAGTCTGTGGCTTTAATGTTTGAATACGTGTCTCCGTGATTCAACTTGTTAAATAATGGGTTGTATTTGCCAAACACATCAGCAAAGTCCAAACTCTGTTTGTTTGCCAAAATGGATGCTAAAATCTGGCAGAGACTGGTCTGTTATCATCCTGTCAGAGTCAGAGCGAGTTTAGAAACACTGAGGCCAAGAGTCCTAATTATCACAGCACAAACCAGTCGACGACAAACGCAGGAGATTGTTTGTTTCCTGTTCGTTACGTGGTCGTCATTCATGTCATACCTGCAAATGTTATGTAGGTGCCAGGACTGATTGTGAAAAAACTCAAAATATATATTAGTATTATTTTATTTCAATTAAAACACCTCCTCAGGACAGTCACATTTAGAGATAGTTATACTCCAAAATGTATAAGTTTAGAGTAATACAGAAAACAGAGGGAGAGCTACTGTCAAAACATGGTGTGAAAAGCCTTTAAATTTACATACAGATATGTGAATGCAACAAACGTCCCCTCTAAAGCGCATCCACGCTGTGCTGGAGGTGTTTATGTCATCCACCTTGAGGCGACGGAGCCACAACAGACTCGCTGTTTTTGATCGATGACCCAGAGGAGCAGCCGATCATCTCCAAAAATGCTGAGTGTGCACTGTGAGTAAGCGGCACATTTACAATCAGGGGGCCGAGGGATTGGACCGTGCGACGGAGGTCCTCTACATCAACGAGAGCAGGGACAAAAGTTGGAGAATTTAGGGGGTGATGTAGTGAAAAAGTTGGAGGAGGAGGCGGGAGTGATGGACAGAATCCAGAAGCGATGAGGCAGCTGAGGACAAGAGACTTTCACTGAGAGAAAAATCATTACCCATAATCTATGTATGTATCTATGTGTCCTGGTGTATGGACAAAAATTCTAGTTTATACATTATATAAAAAAATATGATCAACTTAAAAGCTTAATATTTAATCATAGACCAGAAATGAGTCTGTTCTCATGAGAAATCTGTATTTATGAGAAGCATATTTTGACATTATAATCAACTATAACCAAGAATTTATCCTCAGCTTTACTTCTGTTTTTCCTGAACTTAAAAGAAGATTCTGTTTTATTAAATCTTATTTTACAGCAGTTCTATAATAATAAAAGATATAATAATATTTTAAGCAGCAAGTTAATTCTGAGCTCTGGGACGTTGACGTTGTTATAGGGTGAATTTCCTTAAAGTTGGGGACTTCTCATTATGACACTCTCACATCTTTTATTAGACCCTCATTATTATTAGACATTATTCAGCTGTGGAGCAGCGACTGTAAAACTGATTTTCATGTGTACAATCATTGGTGTGCCCCTTTAAAAAGTGTGACCAGTCACATGATCATACAGGTTAATCAAACCTAAATCGAAGACAGAATGAAAGTGACTTGCTTTAGTTGTGTGCTTCTGGTCTTACCTTCAAATAAAGTGGTTTATATAATTTGACAAAACTCCTGACTGAACTGGTGTGATTGCCTGAACGCTTCGTGTTTCATGATAATATGGTAATAGGGCTGTAATTTTTTTTTGAGGACTGTTGCATAAGAATATTTTTAAAAACCTGCTTTTTAAAAACTTTTTCTGTGAAGAGCTCGTCAGTCTCTCAGTTGTTGAAAAGCACTGTCCTCATGTGAATATATTACAATGCTACATTTAAAAAAAAAATCAAATCAAGAGACGGATCACAAACCCACTGGAGCCTGATATTCCACAGAGAAAAACACCAACACTGTGGAAACCTTCCTGTCTCTCAGTGGCAGATGTGCTCTCTGAATGACTTGCCCTTCGGTCTTAAAACTTGTTTAAGATCAGCGGTCTGTGTGGAAGCTCCCTGCGTGTTTCATAAAGGCACACACATGCATTCACGAAACCTTTACGCACTCTGTCAGATATAATCCTGGTCTATTCTGCAGGGAGGCCTGTGCTTCCCATAGTGCGAGGTGTCCCGACCCCCTCTGCATGTCCTCCACGCTACACTAAAGCTCCTCGCTGTGATCTTCCACCAACAGCCAGCAGGGGAACCGCTGGCTTTTTGATGGATGCCTACAACTTAATGAGAAGTGAGCGCTGTCAATAGATAGGATCGATAGACAAGCTGAGGCATATCTCAGCAGCTTCACTCCACAGACCTCACATCCTCAATTCAGAGGCGTGTAGCGCTGCGCCCTCCACCCCCGCCCACCATGCACACACACCCCCACCATGCACACACACCCCCACCATGTACACACACCCCCACCATGTACACACACCATGTACACACACCCCCACCATGTACACACACCCCCACCATGCACACACACCCCCACCATGTACATACACCCCCATCATGCACACACACCCCCACCATGCACACACACCCCCACCATGTACACACACCTCCACCATGCACGCATAAATGCACACACAATGGCGTTCACACACTTATAGAGCTCTCAGCAGACGCGGCCTTGATTGCCGTGTAGCTGAATACATCAATTGACCTACAGTATGTGATTCATAATGTAGCAAACACATGTGGTGACAGCTAAAATTCACAGTCACTACTGCATCAAAAGTTTCTATATTTAATGAGGAGGTGTTGTAATGAACCTCAACAATGTAGTAAGAGCGATATGCTGCATTTAAATTCGAAGGGTGGCATCTTTTTTTTTTTAGCCTGTCCAACACCATAAACACAAGTGTGAAAGGATTAAGCAGTGTGTTTGTCAGCTCTATTGTAAGCTGCAATTATAAGCTTGTATGACTAACTAAATTAATATCTACACTAGAAACAGAGGCTTCGAAGAAAGAAGGAATAAACAGCTCTACAATACAATACATCATAACCTGGTTGTAACGTTTTGAGACATGTAGCTGTAGTGATGAACAAGGCTTTTTAAACAACTCGTGAATCGTGTTCTACATGTGATCAGCAAGAGAAACGTGTTTCTCTTATTATAAAATAATGTATTAGTTTGTTTGTCGTTTTTGACTACATTCCACTGGGAATATAAAACCTAGCTGCCCATGTTTGCACCAATCCCCAAGAGACATTACTTTTTTTATGCATGCCATTTTAACAGCTGATGGGTGACAAGCTCCTGCACTTTCTCTGCTGGGAATATGTTGACAGCAGGGTGTCTTGTTAGTTCTGTCTCTCTCTCCAGATGTGGCGACGGCAAATGTCCAGACTGTCAAAACTCACAGCAAATATTGAAAAACCAGGCAGTCATTATCAAAAATGTACATCCAGTGGAGAACACCAACATAGTGCTGCTTCACCTGCAGAAAAATAAATAACGTCTTCATTCTTGGATTGACAGTTTTGACCAAATACAAATATACATTAATACATAATATACAGTCTGTCACATACTGTAACACATGGTGTCTTTTTGCATTTGGCATCAGGTGTGTATCTGTCCTGTGTTTGAGCTTTGATGAAGATGTCAGTGACGGGAACAGATGGTTAAAACATCAGTCACTTGTTATATGTCCAGATGCCTCTTTGGCATTCATCACATTTATTGGTTAATCTTTCTGACGAACAAAGTGGAAACATGATTATGATTTTTCCCAACTCATTAATATACTGTGCGCAGGAAACAATCCGAAGCAGTTTTTCTATGAAGGATGACACTAATTACAACTAGCTCTCTGTGAGCTGTAGATTTTTTTTATTAGCAGTTTACAAGGCTTTTAATGGTTTTACACCCTCAGCTGACTGCTTCTCTGTCTATACACCAATCGCTGTGTTGTCGGTTAAAGTAAAGTCAGCAACACCTGCAATTCAATGACTGGTCGGATGCGTTTCTTTGCACTGAGTGGTAGAAATAAACTAACACATCATTTGTTTGAACTAACTAATCCATTATTGTGTTCTATAGTCAGCACAAGTGATTTCATTGCGTAATATTAAGATTATATAGTTGTGTTTGCAGCGATATGTTGAGATATGGACAAATCATTATTTCCCAGGATGAGGGGTCGTGTCCCCTCTGTCTCCCCTGTGGTTTCCACCTATGGTGAAAGCTCAAGTTCTTTATTTGTCACACGCGATGAAGCAGTCGCTGGCAATTAAATTCTTGTTCTCAGGCTCCCTTCAACAACGCTCATACAATATGTATAAAAAGAAATGTATGTAAATGAGAAGTGAGAAAAAGAGAGAATCTCAGACAAAAGGCATAAAATTGTGCAGAAGCTAAAATATGAACATGATAAAATGTAATATAGAATATAATACTGTGATAGTACTGGTGCACAGTAACGATAAAGTAAAATGTAGACAGGTTGTGCAGTAATGAATGAAGAATATATTTATACGCTGCGAAGGCTTCACAGCTGGAACCAAAGAGCTTTATTTATATGCTGTGATGTGTGATGGGGTGATCGAGGTCTTTGATGAACCTGTTGGCTTCTTCCTACATCACAGTGAACCTCCAATAACCAGCTCTTATGTAATACACATGAAAAAATATGTTTGCACATATTAACATCATGTTTACTGAAAATGATGTATTCATGCTCTGAATTCATCTTTTTAAACGAGCATCACTTTTTCATGTGAAAGGTCTTTTATTATGTTTAGTATTTTTAATTACACTCTGTTAATGACTTCTTTATGTATTGCATACACCGTGTTTTCATGTTCAGTCGGCCTCATCTGCTCAAGTTCAACTTCTGAATTCCACATTACAGTTTCTAGAGTCTGATTTCTGATGTTCATTATTATACCTGGTTTTGTTAAACATGCTCTCTAGTGCAAAACGAGAGCTCGGCACAATTGAAAATGAAATAATTATAATAAAAGAAACTTGCTTCTCTTGTTCACAAGTTAATATGTGGAAAGTCTCTCCTCGACGATATCAGATTTAATTTTAGTGCGAAACAAATCCTGTATTACGCTGCTTCATTTCAATGTGTAAACAGATACAATCTTAACATTGTATTGAAATTTGTTTTATTACTCTCAGCAATCAAAAAGCCTGAATTTCAAGCCACCATTGCTTGATGCTGTTCTCTGTATTAAAGTAGTTCCACATGCCAGGTTCCACATAAAAATGATGTTCAGATGACTGCCTGAAATAATGATGTCTGCCTGAGAAGAACAACAAGTCTCTGGGGTGCTTCATGACATTTCTCGTAACAAACAGCGAGTCAGACAAGACAAACAATTACTTCTTGCAGCTACTCTTGTTCTCTGTGGGCAGTGAAGTGTCACATGAGACAACATGGGCGCATAACAGGCCCAAAGTCCACAGCATCCACGCTGCTTGTGCTTGTTGTTGTGTCTCTTTTTGGTGACATTTGCAATATTAAAAACTGCACTGCAACTTTTAGTTTTGCTCCTGCTGGACATGAAGAGACATCCTCTCCAAAGTTTTGTATCAGACAAGATCCACGCTGACACTCTGCAGACATTACACAAAATACTGCGAGGTGCTATTCACAATATTACAAGGAACATTCAACCTGTGGGGCAAGTTAGATTTTCTCGAAACAGAGCCATCAAACACATTCGAATAGCTTCAACAAGTTTAATTTCGGAGTGCTGTTTAACAGAGTCAGCATACTTCAAATGAAGTGCTTATTCAATGTTGAACAGCCCCAAAGCTTTCTCACATAAAATCAGGGAGGCTGATCATTTTTGTAACTTTCCAAAACTGACACTCCAACATTCAGCCACACTTGACACAGTGATTGTCCAGGTGTGGAGTGGAATAACATACAACAACCCCCCCCCCTCCTCAAATCATTGCAAAAAATTAAAGCGACAAAGTGCAACGGAAACAGAAGTAATAAACTATGAACAAATAAAACAATGAATAAATCATAATGTACATGGTGCACGTGACTTGCAAAGAGAAATTTCATATCTCCATCATATTTTCCACATTGTTGTCCACTGTTTGAGATTTGACTGGCACTCTTTTATTTACATCTTCTTGTTGCACCCTCTGCATTTGCAATGGTGCAATGGCGCCTGAGAATTAGCACCACCAACCTTCCTGATGCACTAAAATCTGAATATTTAGATGGAAACATGCATGCATTTACATTTTCTTTTGCAAATAAGCTGTTAAAATGTGCACTGCATTTGGATGGAGACCTGACTAATGTGCTCTGTTTCCCTAATTTGCCCACCAGACCTTGGAGTGCAGCTGATTGGAACCACCTCCACATGTGATCAGAAAACATAAGAACTAGTTCATTTCATGCAACTGTACCAGGAAAAATCCTGTTTTGACTGAGTTCTTTGACTTTCAACAACAGATATTAATAACAGTCACTACATAGAAAAACCGTCCTACTGTTTTGGTTAAATTGCTAAGAATTTCCCACAGTGTTTCATAATTGCCAATCTTCCGCCCACCTTTGCTGTCTGATCTACTCGCCTGCTGCCAGACATATCATTTATAGGCCAGACACCGTGAATCCGACCTAGTGTGATGTGGATTTTAATACTTTTTTAGGGAACATGTGTGCATCAGAGCTGCTCCCTCCTTCTTCTGCAGACGGGCGCTCGCAGTCGCTGACACGCCACACAGATGGAGGTGGTGGTGTGGTCTGTAGGGTGTGAGGTGAATCACCATGTTTCCATGATATCCAGCAGTCCCACCAAAGTGAGTGCTGACCTTTAGAGAGGATTACTTAATTTAGATAAAGGTGGTGAGTGAGTAAAGTATAAAAAGAAGCTACACAAGCCTCATAAATCAGAAACAAATGAACAAATATGAACATGAAATTAGCACAGTTTATCACGGCTGCACCATAATTATTGCTCCATAATGTGGCTGCTTAATAGTTAATGCTCTGTTACACATGCTTTAAGAGTAAATGTGTGTTTGTTGGAGGTGGTTCGTACTTCATCACAAAACGAATCGCCCCGTCAGATGAATTAACATGATAAATCACCCTGATGCCGAGCTGTGAGGCTGCAGGCTGTTTTTTTCCAATCTGCTCTTTATAACATACGGCTGGAGTAACACTGATTTGACTTTACATTTTATTATAGAGGCACTTAGGCTAATGCTGCTGTGCATTAGGCCAAGATGATAAGTGATCAGCCTGAAAAGCTTTTGTGTTGCCTCATTATTAATACGGTTTCATCAACACCTCTGTTGATGCACTGGAGCTTTGGGGCCATTATCAGGAACAGTGAAACGGATGAATAAGAGTCTCAGAGACATTGTCCCGCTGAGGATGTTAATGGCCCCATTTCATTAGATCAGTTACCTGGGAGAAAATGAATGCAATTTTAATATTTGTCCCAAAATGACCTTAAAACCTGAGGAAAAGAGCTATGTGATCAGAAGTATTAATATATATATTGTTGCTGTTTTATTCCAGCTTAGTCATCAGGACAACACCAAAAACAAGGTGTTCCTTCAATGCTGCTCTCCTGTTATTGCTGTAAACAATTAATGGTGTTGATTCGTTTCCAGCTCAGGAAGTTGGTCCACCGCTTTGGTCGAGACTGAAATATCTCATATTTTCTCAAACTATATTGGATGGATTGCTGTGAAATTCTGCAGATAGTCATGTTCCCCCAAAGACAATAATCACTAAAGACCTCAGCATTTAAATGCACATATGCAAATGATGCACTGAAGTTGCTTCCAACTAAATTTGAACATATTGTGCTGTGTCTGTACTACAGGATATTTTTCTCACTTGTGCTCGCTTGCTGTGCTCCCGTCAATACTTAAAAACACATAATGAAGCAAACCTAATGATCCTCCTTGCCATATGGATCATTACAGATTGGATCCAGAAGAAACTGACATTTCCATGTGTGACTTTAGTCACTTCCCGTCATTCATTAGACAGCTGCCTCTGGGAAACTACAGGGAACTGGACAGGCTTTTATCAATAAATATATCAGGCAGAGAGGGATGTTAAAGGTGCTGGAAGTGCATTTCTATTAAGTCCTGCCAGCTGCACCTAAATTATCGGAGCATAAAGACGGGCAGCAGAACACAGTGAGGGCTGGTTTGGTATGTAGCTATAGATTCATACTCAGCTTTATAGCCACTAATATCAGAGCAGAGTGAAGTTCATTGATTGCCATATGGAAGGAGAGAGTGCAGTACATTTGGTTTAATTTGTGCATCGTGAATGAATTTGAACTGGTAATGGCAGAGGGAGACGTCGAAGTCAGAGGCAGCTCTTACCTTACTCACACCAATTAAAATATACCTCAAGCTACGGTTTAATGAAGCACCTGCTGTAGTACAAATAGACTTTATAGCGTGGAGTCGCCGTATGAAGTTTGACCATGAACAAGCTTTTTCTCCCCAGCATCCAAATGCTTTGATCCTAAAAGCCCTGCAAATGACAGGCTCATTAAATACACAGTACACTTTGTACGCTGCTCCTCAGCCAGAACAATATGTTACAGGCTGCTTTTGTGCTCATAGTCACAAAAATATTTTGAAGGTTTCGAGGACACCTCTTTAATTTACTGAACATCCTCTCCAAAAAACTGCTGTGTTGGTTGACTGTGCAGCTTTTGAGGCAGCGATGTGTCGTGGCCGCAGTAAATATGATGGGAGCAAAGAAGGAAATCAGGCGACGTAACAGTCGCTGGTACTCTCCAATGGTCACATATGTTGTTTTCGGTGTCATCAGCAAACAGCCTATTCCGTTGTTCAGGTATGAGGTTGTGTTGTTAATATGAATCAATGCTTTTACCAAGTTGTTGTTTTGTTTTGTTTTTCTGGAGGAAAGTCCCTCCTCATTAGCCTCAGCACAGGGTGAAGCTTCGACGTGTTCGGTGGCTCACTTCGAGTTTGAACCAGAGCTGAACACACGAGTCAAGATCCAACCTGCTGCCTTTCTCTCGCCGCAGGGCTGTCAGGCCAAAATCCAATTTGAGCCTCATCTCTGTCATTTGTAACCCTCCTACATCCTCATAATCCTCCATCTGAGCTCCGTATATGACATTGATAAATCAGAGCGAACTGCGTCAGCCACACAGAGACAAATTAAGGTCAAGGTATTACGAAATGTACATCGTCAAGATGACTTTCTCCTGACCTCAGGTTTGTCCGTCCACCTGAGCCAGATCAGCCGCAAGCCGGACGAGGACTGAGGAATAAGAGGCACCAGCGCTTAAAGGTCAAATATGTGGTGATTGAGCGGGACTGAAATTAGCTGAATTAGGGATATGTAATATTTCAAATGTTTCCTCTGGTCTGCTTGGTGCAGCCTGTTAAATATTTTATTCATTATTTTGTGAGCAAACCGGTGGATGATGGATGTATTCAAATTAGCAGGAGATCACAAGAAAGATATTAGACAGAGAATAGAAGCACTGTGTTTTGAAATGGATTTGGAGTGTCGATGGTTTTGAGGTAATCATGACCAGCAGGATATTTGCAGCAAGAAAAATAACATTTTCCTGCTGAATTATTCATATCATGTACTGTATGTATATGTATGTATGCTCAATCAGAGAAGGCATACAGAAGGAACGAATGATGGCTGAATGGAAATATCCAATATTTACCTGCCGTAATTACACAGAAGTTGATTTCAGTATGAAAAGATTTAAATTTGCTTCTATTCTTGAAGTGCAGCTCAAACACATTCAACACAATATAACACATTACAGAAATGTTCAGTTTACACATGTAGTCCACTATCAAAACCTGATATGAGTTGTAGCTGCAGAGTTTGGCTTTTTGCTCAATCTGTGGATGTATTTTAAAAAAAAATGGCTACCACGTTTCTGGTTGCAAACTCAGCTGACTTCCAGCTTGACTTTTCAAATGTTACTGAACTGAATGGATGAAGTGTGTACAAGCAGGTTTTTTTAAATAGGTAAAAATAGGAGATTTACTTTTCCCATTGCCTGTAGACAAGTTTGCCAACTGATCTGTCATCATTAATAGAGAGCAAACGCTACTGTACATGTTTTTATTTCTACATTGATAGGCTTATTTTATGTGTAGAAATATTTATTTTGGTTGAAAGATTTGCACATTTGAAAGTTTAATTTGCTGGTTTATTTATTATACATGCTACTAAAAGAGAAGTTCTGTTAAAATGCGATTCAGTTAACCAGATCGGATGAATAATCATCATAATTCAAAACACGAGCAAAATAAATTATTCCATCCAATTAGTGCCGGCTTGGTTTTTAAAGTAATTTACAATATTTTTTCAGGTTATGCAAAGTTCAAAATCGTGATGTCTTTTTCGCTAAGTGATCGGCCTGCGATTCGACTACATGTGTTCATACTGTCTCGTTATCAACAAAATTAACATCAGCAGAACAATGTGACTGCTCCAGAGCATGAAAGCAACACACGGCAGCCCAACACAGCCCGACTGATCTCAGGAGGGGAGGAGGAGAAAGAAAGAAAAATTCATCCCCCTGTGAAATATTCTTTGAAGTTACAACAGAAGGATGAAGCAGAGGCCTCCTGGGAATCCCCAATGCAGTGTCTTCACATTTATTTCACTTTTTACAGAGCTGCTCCGAGTGAGACATTACCTTTCTCACAATGTGATACCCCTGCACATTTTTTCACTTCACATCCCCTCTGGGCTAAGTCAAATTATTATTTTTGCTCCTGACAGGAAACTTTAAATCGGGTCAGAACGGACAGTCACAATGCGATAAATCACACTGAAAGCAAACAGAGAGGTCTCCACTTCCTGGCATGACATCTTTTTGAGGAGGCTGCAAAAGTGCTGATGTTGATCTCGCTTGGAATATTTTCAGCATAATGTTCCTTCCTAAAAGCCCAGCTGCTCCGACAATTAAAATCCAAGCGTGGATTCGACACATCAGCTGCATCTGCTGCTGAGCGGTGAGGAGTTTGGCTCCGATAGTTCTGGCTCTCATCTGGTCATTTACAGCTCACAGCACCGTTGCAGAGAGCGCTCGTGGAGGAGTAATGACAGCGTGTGTGTGCTTCTGCGAACAGAAAGGCTGAATAGGAAACTGAATACAGCAGAGAAGGATTCAAAGATCTGAAAAGGTGACATTAAAACATGGTATTTTTTTTTTTGCAGATGTCAGAAAATAGTTCAAAATAACATGTTCTAGTCTGAAGAGTAAGCCTAGTGAGGTGGCATTTATTTTCTATTTTAAAAGTATAGAAGGAGTTTTTTATTTACTACACAGTTGAGTGAATTTTATATTGCAAAACTTATAGGTCATAGTATGCTGGTCACGGACTGTGAGGCGTGTAGTTTGTTAGAGTCACTGGACTTGAATCAATAACAAGTCTCGCCTTGATTTGTTATCGCTCTCAGATTTATTTACTTTGCATGTGTGGTCATGAATTAGAAATACTGTATGTGCATGTGTAAAACCAAGCATGTGAACAATGTTGTGAGATATAAACCAGCACACTTGTGGAGTCCTTCTCGAGAACTGGGAGGCGTCTCATGTGAGATCCTGACTGATTGTTATTGTGGTTTACACAGAAGCTTGTCGATGAATCGGGGAAAGCACTTCAGAGTTTTTGAACGTGTCACATAATCGACTTCTGTGAAGACATTTTGGATGATGAGAAACCTGAAATAATCAAGACTCCGGCGGCTCTACACACAGATGGCCTGTTTTCATTAGGTGTCAGGTCTGATCAGGATAAGGTCTAATTTTAAGCCCTTAGCAGGTCACTTTCATTAAGGCCACAGTCGAAATCAAGAAACCCCTGGAGAGTTTGATTGCTGATTAACAACCTCCACAGTCTTTGAGGTGCTGCAAAATATTCATATACACAACACATGATTGTATAAAGGAGATTACTACATGGGCTCAGGAACACTTTGTGAAACCCTTGTCCCAACTTTTTTGGAATCGTAGTTGTATGTCTTAAATTTTACTTTCCCCTATTTTTAATTGTGACACTTCTAACAAAGTGCCACACTTAAGATTCCTCTTAATTCAGCTTTGCCATGTGGCAGCCTGAGAGCTTGTTCCCATTTGTTTCTAAACAGCAAACTAAGTGGAGGCTTCCAGAGACCGGTTGTGGTTAATCCATCATTGTGAGCAAATTGCAAATCCCCCTTTGTGAAGCTGCATCGCAACGGCATAATTAATCTGTTTCCAAAGGAGCCGACTGTGCTCAGAGTCATGACAAGACTCTCTTTACCTCTGCTGCCTGAGACCTTCTCTGATTTTCATGGTTGCCTGTCCAAAACAAATCTAACAGCAAATACTATAATGTGATTAAAGCACTTGAAATTGAGACAGCTGTTGATTGATTGACAGCTGTCTAAGGCAGTGAGGGAATGCAGGGAAAACCAAGAACTGGAATCACGTTGGAACTGAAAGAAATGACAAATAGCAACAGACGGAAACATCAGATCTGTGTGAAGTGATGTGAAGGAGACAAACAAACATAAATGCCATATTTGCATCATATTTCTACATGGTTTTCCACTATTTGAGGTTTGAGGTCATCTCGTTGTGCCCTCTTCACTTTAATCTAAACCTGCTGTTTCTCTCAACGAACCAGATCCTAATATTCGCATAACATTAGCAGATGGAAATGTGCATTAATTTGCATTTTCTTTTGCTGATTTTCTGGGAATGCAGTTAAGATTCATGCAACATTTGGATGGAAACCCGAACACAGTTAACAGCACGTATCAGGAACATTACAAATACAATTTGATATAAAAAATACGAAATGGGTAGATAGCACTTTCTTGTTTTGCTGGTGACAAAATGGGAACGACAGCAGGAAACTGTCGGCAATTTGCAGAATGAAGAGGCCTGTGAGGATGAGATGATTTGTGCTCACTGAGTCATTAATCATCAACAAAATAAAGCAACACATGATTGTTTCTCTTTCACATTTTTGATGATTTAACATTCCAGCTCCAACGCCCAGAAAAAATCAGTAAATACTGATTCAGGAAATTGTTCTTTATGCTATTTTTTATACTGTTCATCAAAGAAAAGATATTTTATTGTATTCTTGCATCAAGTTGATATCGTATGTATTTAATTCTGTGTGAAATCTCTTCCACCACACTTAAAGTTGCATCCTTAAAGCAATGAGGAGAGGGGTTGTATAAAATATTAATATCTATCCTTGGTGTTATGTCAGATAGTGTCCTCTGCACAAACCCAATCTACACTTGTGAGGACAACATCAATCATGCACTGAGCTATGAATATTGCAAAAAGTGAAACCAGATTTCATTATAGATGCATTTCTGCAGAATATGGCGGCTCTTGCTAACTCTGCACGTGAAGCATGTGAGCAGGAAGCGAGCGGGGTGGAGGCTGAGGCGAGGGCCAGGTGCAACCCGTGAGGATAAAGAGTCACACCTGTTGCCAATTAAACTCTTTGCGTATGTGTTGGTGGAGGAGCCTGATGGCAGGAAGACATGTAATCATACACCTGAAAGCACCAAGTGTGGCTTCACTGTCGACTAAACTGTTGCACCGACAGCACAGATTTGATTATGTTTTGTTATTGATTTGTGTTGAGTAAAGATTCACAGGTGCAAACCATTGATTTTCCTGTTTAAAGTTATACATTTGACAGAGACTGGATTTCAATCTAAAAGGTTTTTGTGGGAATTCGTCTTTAACTTGATGAAATCACGTGACTTGTCGAGTGATTTTATCAAATTATGGCTTTGGCTTAATAGAATCAACCTGATGAATCCTTCATGGCATAAAATGAGGCTTTTATGCAATGTCAAGTGGCCTTAGAGTCATTTATGTAAATTATTTTTCCACCACATGACCATGACCTCACATTACTGTCACATGCAATGCTCTGGTCATGTGGTCATTTATTGTACTGTGTGTTTTTTCTCCTCATACTCGAAATATTGGACATGGTGGGTCCAAAAAAATGGACAATGTACATCCATGGTTTCCTATAATTTCTTAGAAAGGGACAGACAACTGTAAATTTAATGGAAGTGTTCTTAAAAAAACAAGATTCTTTGGTACTTGAGTCTTTTAGTTTTAGAACACACTAGTTCTGCGGAACATGCAAAAAATGTAAAATTTGTCTATGAGCAAAAGTACAATTTATTCATTTTCTTCTGCTTATCTGGGGATGGGTTTTGGTTGCAGGCTAACCAGGTTAATCCCAGCAATGTTTTCCAGCTTGTCCTCAGGGATCCTGAGGTGTTCCCCAGCCCGATGACATATGTAATCCCTCCGCTTGTATGATTGTATCCGCAATCTCAATCCTTCAGCTACTACCCACGGCTCATAACCACAGGTGAGGGTTGGATCTCTGATCGACTGGTAAATTGAAACTATGCCTTCCGGTACGACACCTTCAGTACTGCTGAGGCTGCACCAATCCACCCATCCATCTCATGCTCTATTTTACCGTCACTCATGAACAAGATCCCAAGATGCTCACATTCAATGTGGAGAGAGCCGTCCACTGTTTTCCTGCAGGTGTCTCACTCAGTTTTATATATGAATAAATATAACATGTTTATACACTTAATGTCAACAAGCCAGGTATTTTAAAAGCTTCCTTTTAAAATCATTGGAAACATTTACATTTAGTTAAAAGTCAAGGTCATTTTGGCTGCATCCTGTCTCAACGTATAATTTCAGTTTGAAACAGAAGGTTGAAGGGAGGAATCAAATGTAAATCACTGGGATTTCCATTTGGAGAGAGAAGACCAGATGGGCTGGCTTATTCCGAGATCTGTGACGTTTTTTTATCCGGGTTTTATGTGGATGAAAAAAAGAAAGCATCACTGATTTCCAGGGCATAAAGGTGATGGGATTTTGAGATTGAAATATAAAGACTAAAGCTTTATTCCTTAATTATTTAAAAGGATAGATCTCTGCTGTTGTAGTCTTTCATCTTGTGTGTATTTTGTATCTCAGTAATATTTATAGAATAATAATAAGAAGAAGAATTTTGTGACATTTCTTCTCACAAGACAATTCAGATATTTTCATTGATGCTATACATTCACTCCTACTTCAGTTGTGTCTTTGTCGTTTGAGAGGTGGGAACAGATTTTCCTGTGATTTGTCGCTGAGGTATTCACACTTCCACCAGCAGGCGTGACACGTGCCCCTATTCTTAACTATGATGAACAAACCAAAGCAGCACATCCCACACAATAACACATGTTATCAGTCAGAGGCCAGAGTTGGTCTCGAGACAGGAGGCATTACTCTTACTAATAAGCCCTGTCAAAGTGGAACACACCACACATCCATCAGCCAGTATCAAAACTGCATACATCGAATGTCTAAACCAGGCAGGACGAGGCCTGTTAATCACCACACACGGCAAAATAAATGAACTTTCAAGGAATGAAGTTTGTCTGAGTGACTGCTGCTTTGAGTCACCTGAGATATTTCAAAGATCCTTCTTTACATGATCCAACTCCAAATGCTCAAAATGGACTCACGCACAAAATAAATCATCTAAATAATATGATATAATCCCTGCAGGGAAAATAACATTGCATTGGTTTCCACCCTCTGTAAGTCTTTTAGGATGAATTCATCCTCATTTAGTTCAATGCCATTAAAATGTAAACTCCTTGGACTATTTCATAATTTATTGTTTTACAACACTGAATCTTACCCTGAACCCACAAAAGCCATATGAGCTTTGTATATTATTCTATTGTGTATATACTGTACATATACATAATAGTAATCTTTAATTATAGAGCACTTCTCTAAACCCACATTATAAAGACTAATACAAAGCAGTAACTCCATAACAAGCAGATAATGAAAAAAAAATCCAATAGAGTAGTAAGTCAATAAAATAAATGAAACCAGCAGAGGTCGGTCAGTAAAAATCTATTTGAATCAGAAAAAGCTCTCAGATAAAAGTATGTTTTAAGAAGCAATTTAAAAGAGGTCACTGGTTCTGCAGACCTGATTTCCACGGGCAGCTTGTTCCATAGCTTCGAGGCTTTGACTGCGAATGGTCTGTCATCTCTAGTTTTCAGCCTCAGGAACAGATAAAAGACCCTGACTGACTTCACGTGACCAAGAGGTCAGACATATAGCATGGGGAGAGGCCATAAAGGCCAGAAGGAGGCTGTAACAGACATAATGTGGTCACTTCTCTTGGATCTTGTTAAAAGCCTGGCAGCTGAGATCTGTACAATCTGGAGCTGTTTGATAGATTTTTGGTTGAAGCAGGTGATGAGGCTGTTGCAACAGTCGAGGCACGAGGAGATGAAGGCGTGTAAAACATCTCTTTGTCTTTGACAGATTTTTTTTTTTAAATCGTATTTTGGAATTATATCTAAAATGATAAAGACAAGCCTGCACAGGTTTTGTTTCTACTCAAAGCTTAAATTGGAAACCTATCAAACTAAAACCTTTGCAACAGGCTTGATGTGTTACAACAAGGAACCAGTAGATTGCAGAATTTGCTTTTGGCTATGTGCTGGGAGCCAATTACAACAATCTCTGTTTTGCTAGAGTGAAACTGCAGAAATATTTTGGACATTCAGTTTTCACACTGGTGAACTTTAACTCCAGGATCTAACAGGTAGATCTGCATGTCATCTGCATAGCAATGAAAGAAGACAGCATGTTTATGGATAATAAGGTTGGTCCTAAAACTGACCCCTGAGGGACACCATGCTCGACTAGTCAAATACTAGCAAGAATCACCCAGGGAAGGCTGTTCTCAGTGATATGATGTTTGCAAATGTTTGACAGATTTTTTTTTCTGCTGTTAAAAGTAATTGCTTAATTAGTTTTTTCTAAAATGTTATTTGATATTAATCGTACTTTGAAGATGGCTAATTTTTGAGGGAGGGTAGGATCCAGCCCAGGTTTTTAAAAAGAGATTGTACACAGGCAGGTTTGTGGTAATCCTGGACACAACCATCAGATAAGCACTGTTAAAAACTGACAGCAGACAGGGCCCAAGAGATTCAATTATTTTAATGAAAACCTTGGTATTACATCAACTCGACTGGAGGACACTTTCATATGAGATACTATTTCTAAAAGCTCCAACAAGGAAAAGTGATTCAAAATGTTCTGTGGTGGATATTAGAGTTTGTGCCCTTCGGGATAACAGCGGCTCTGATGGACTCTTTTCACAATCAGCGTCACTTTCTGCCGGGGCGCAAGGAGCGTTCGGATTTACCATCTGATCCACAGTCTTAAATAAAAATCTGAGGCTATGCTGGTGGGAAGAGATAAGTTTGGAGAAATACTGTGCTCTTGCATTCTTTACCATGTCATTGTAGTGGAGTAATAACTCCTTTATAGTCTCATATTGGGAGACTTCATTTCTTCCATCTCTGCTCTGCTTTTCCTACACTCTGACTTACAGCTGCGAATATTATAGTTTTTCCAAGGCTGCTTTCTTTTGTAGGCTTTGACTTGGCTTTAATGATGTTTCAAAATCAGCAGTGTGAACTTCTGTGAACAATTACATCATAGTTCAAAACAAGTGCGTATAAAATTTTTTGTAATATTTTATCATCACAGACACTTTTCCGAGACACCTGCTCTTCAAGGCTTTAAAATAAAAGCACAGAGAGACACTTATGCAAAAAATTTTAATCATGTTTATATACTGAACATCAATGATGGGTCTCAATAAATACCTGATGGTTCTGCATGCACGATGTGGATGCCTGACATTTTGAAAGATTTTGAGTTGCAAACATCAATTTCAGACTACGTTTAGATGAGAATTCACCAATATTGATGTTAATATACTTCTTACACATGCATACTTCAGAGATTGGATCTGTAAATGCTTCATCTGTATTCAAATCACAAGTGGAAACTGCTGAGGTTTGCTTTCTCACACCACCAGTTGTTTATTTATTTTATCATTTGGTTATTAAATTTTTTTCAGGGTCAAACTCATGTCGATCCTTATGGTGGGCGAAGAAATGAATATGTGAAGTTAGCATCAGAGTATCAGAGTTATTCTCCACCATCAAGCAGCTGCATATCACTGAAGACCTTTTGGGGCCAGAGGCTTTTCAAACTGGCCTTTAGGCTAATGGAGGTGACGACCAGCAGGTACCATCGAGCTAATAGTCATCAGAATGACAGGCAGCCTGCTAATGGGGGCTGTATCCCTCATCCAGATACCTGACTGACCTTACATGCTCTGAACTACACGCCTGAGGCAATTATAAGACCGTTATCATTTTATCCAAAGTATGTGGAAAACATTTATCTCCCAGAAATACACTTAGGAGGACACATTATAGTCACATATGGGCTTAGATTAGCGTGAGTCATCATTTAAAACATTATAAGTGATCAAATTGCCAAGAAAGTGAAGAAGTTCAGGGCAGCAACATGATTCCTTTAATAAACTTTATTGGGCCAATGTTTTCAGAGAGCGGTGTCAATCCTCAGGGCACACCAAAATCAAATATTTTAAAGCGGTCGTTCAGAGGTCAGAGGAAGGCAGCTCTGTGTGATTGAATTGGCAGCATCTCCATGATCTTTATTAACCTTTTGAATCAGCTTGAATAATAGAATATGTCTTGGAGTGCTTTAAAAATGCTTGATCAGAATACGAGATTCGATTCAAACTTTTCAGGGTGGAGATTTTTAAAGAGAATGTGATCATTTGCTAATCCTTTTTGACATATACTCAGTTGCAAACAGCACAAAGACAATACTTCATCAACTTCATTGACTTTTGTAAATATCAGCTTATTCTGAATTTGATGGCAGCAACATGTTTCAAACAAGTCGGGACAGGAGCAACAAAAGACTGTGAGAGTTGTGGACTGATCCAGAAACACCTGTTTGGATCATTCCACAGGTAAACAGGTTCATTGGTAACAGGTGATAGTATCATGATTGGGTATGAAAGGTTCATCCTGGAAAGACTCAGTCGATCACAAGCGAGGATGGAGAGAGGTTCAACACTTTGTCAAACACATGATTGTATAAAGGAGATGAATACATGGACTCAGGAAGACTTTCTAAAACCATCAGTAAACACAGTTTCTTTGCAAATGATTATATTCTGTTTTTATTTTACACAGCATCCCGAATTCTTTAGAACCAGGATTGAATAAGGATGTTTGTTTTGTTCTGATATTCTTTGTGTTTATTTCCTTCTCTAAATCACCGCGTGGACAAAGACAGTCCCGGTTGATGATCTCATATCGTTATTCGCAGCCGTTTTCAGCTCAGCGTACAGTGGACATGAGGAGTTACTGCTTCTATTCGTGCAGAGTTAAATACATTTTCTTATCTCCTAAGAAAATGAAGATATAACAAAGTGCGGCAGGAGACTTTTAGCAACAAACAAGCGGCGATAACTCACTTTTGTGGTCTTTTTACAGCTTGTTTAAAGCACTAACTGTCCCACAGAAGCAGCACCACTCTGGGCTACAGCTGGCTTCAGTGCAGAGGAGGATGTGTTTGTTTTCTATCTCCACCTACAACAACTACTATCAGTGGCAGGTTAATGGCTGCTCCGTGCATTAACCCGTGCAAAGCATATATTAAGTCCCTGGGGCATTTGCTTAAACACTATTTCAGATTTTGAGAGGCAGTTAAGCAGCATTTGCATGCGTTTACCCTTCTCTATATCACATACGTGTTAACCACCCCATGTTCCACCCAGCCTGCAGCTCCAGTGTCAGTCCTGTGCGTTATAACTGTCTTTTAATGTCACTACCAACTAATCAGCTCCTGCTCCCCGCACAGGCGTAATGAGAGCAATCACATCACTGTCACCACCACTACCTGTTTATCCAAGAGAAGTACCTGAATGTTTGTTTGAGGAGCCATAACACAGCATCCCTGCTGCTAAAAACATTTGTCCATTTACTGTAATATGGAGCTAGAAAGACAATAAAATCTGGCATTAGAGCTAAAAAAGGAAACACTGGCATTGAAACGTTAAAAAAATGCATGGGCACTGAAATGATTTCATTATATTTGAATATGTTTTTTCTATCCTGACGTGAAGTTCAGCTGAAGTTCACCTCCCAAACCACAAGTGTGTTCAGTCAGTTTTGCATTCTGTTTTTGTGTTTTACACAACGACCCAACTTTTTTAGAATCGGGGTTGTTCTTGTGGTTTGGGAGATCCAGGTGAACTCATGAAAGCCATCGCTGAAGGTGTGCTGTCATGTCAAAGACTCGGTCAAGCCAGTCGCTGTTTGGATTTTGATTAACATCTTTTCATGCACACGTCAGAATATGAAACACATCAAATACAATGAAACCTTTTTTCATATCTGTGTTTTATTTTCAGTGGAACATTTTTCAGTGCCAGTACTTGTTTCAGTGCCATTACAACTTTTTCCCAGTGCCAAGTCTTTCAGTTCAGAGTTTTGGTTTCAATGCCAAATTTGGTTTTGATGCCAAAATTTAAACTGTTCTTGCTCCATCTAGCTCTCTTCTGTTTCAAATGGGTGGTTAAAATCCCATTGGTGGACTGAAAACAGTCCTAATTATTGTTGGACTGCTTAGATACACGGAAATAATACATGTAGATTTGTGTGGTCAAAACAGATTTTAAAAAAAATGACGTGTCTGTTTTTGTGTCCAGTCTCATGAAAGTCCAATGTTCCACCATCATCGCTGCACTTGTTTGCACATGTGCAGGGTTATTCTCAGACGGCTGCGCCCCCTCAGTCCTCTAAATCAAGCCATTATCGTCTGATTGATTTTCTGTATTTGAAGTACGGCCAGTGGAAAAGAAGGAAGCTTAATTATTCAAATATACAAAAATCTGAATTATTCAAAGCCGGGCTGATTCGCTCTCCGTGCAGGTCTGATTGTAAATGGACGCAGCAGACAAACATCTCAATCAACAGCGAATTATTTATTGGTTTCTCACACGAAACTCATCAGATGTGGACAGAGACGCACGATCTTCCACGGATGATTTACAGTAATACTGAAAATTGCATTTTTTTTCTCCACTGTGTGATATTGTGCTTTTATCTTTGCTGTCCCAGAGGTCAGCAGCATACAGAAAAAACCTCTTCTCTGTTTACCTTTTCCCACTGAAGCGTGTTATCCCTGAAGGCTGGGGTGTGCTCTGGAAGAAGAACCAGCTTTTTCAGAATACTACATGCAACCAAGTAAATCCCTTCAGAAAGTAAAAGCAATTGTTCCCCAGCACAAACAGCAAAGATGACTTATATCAGATCAATAAACCGTGTTAGTCTTTCTCTTTCCCCCTGTTTTAATTACACCATCGCTATCCCGCCGCACCCCGCGCTCCAATGGGTTCGCACTCAGCTACTCTCAGTCATGTCATGTCAGCTCATTTGGAAGTGATTGAAGTTGACCTCCTAGGTTTGCTGCACCAATTGGCCTTTCCTCGGCACGGCGGAGAGGAAAATCAAACGGCTACCACGATGCGGGAGGAGAGAGGTTTTTAACAGATCTGCACATGCTGGCTGAAGTCCCATCAATAGACCTCATCTCCCAGTGGACATCAGGAGCAGTTTGACAAAGGTTAATTAGAAGCTTTTTTGTTTTAATTGTCTTTTAAAGATGATGCTTTGATGATTTATCACCCAATTCATCATATAATTATGGAACCTTTTATGAGGAGAAGAAAAGATTATGAAACCAAATATACAGTAAACAAATACAATATGCACATTTATAATGATGGTGTCTTTAGGATAATACAAAACTGCCTTGGAAACTTAAAATGCAGTCAAATGACGAGCACAAAGTGGAGCCAAGAATTTCTTCTTTAAACACATCACACACTTCTCGGAGGGTTTTTCTCACAAAGGAGCTAAGTCAGATATCTTTGGTCTCACAATGGTTGTTTCCTTCCAGCAGGATTGATCACTGTGGTGGTTTGTGCTGCACGCTGAAGCTGCCACAGGTCAAACTGAGTTCACAGGATGGAAATACATAAAAGAGCTGTCTACTCTGTGAACTCTTCACTTTTTCTGCCCTTTACTTAACCAGGTAGCCTCTTGAGATACAAGTGATTTTACACATTTGCACTCTTCTATAGTGTTTTACATATTTTTACTCAATAAAACTGCCGTGATATTTCTCCTGTGGATCCGAGGAGATGCAACTGTTGTGCTGTAAATGATTAATGGGAATCTAAATGAATTAACCCGACCAAAATGGCAGCATGAAATACAAGTATGCTTTTCACACTGAAGCATAAAATAGTGGACATAGACATATATTCAGAATCTCAATGGGATTCTTGGAGGGAAACAGACCGAAAAGCCCATTTACTTTTAGGAGATATCCAGATGAAAGTCTGACTTGCATGTTGTGCAATGTTTTATTTAACCAGGAATGTTCTCATTGAGATTCCAAGATGTCCTGACCGAGACAGCAGCATAAAAAGTTTCACATAAAAGAACAAACATAAAGCAAACAGCAAAACAAATCTGACAGGGAACAGTCCCCCAAAAAAACAGACAAGGTCTAAGAAAGCATAGCACCAATCCAAAGAGGAGGACACAAGGATCGAACACTACACACGGTATGAAGACAAACTGGCACAAAGTGAAGGGATCACGCTCACTAAATACACCATGATGGGAGGATCACAGGTGAAACCAATCAGCAATCTATGAGCAGGAAGTAAATTAGTAACACACCTGAGGACACACTCTTTCAACATGAAATTGGAAATAGCAAAACTGAAACCCAAAACCATGATATAACCTGCTTTTTGGTGCAGAGAAGGTTGTGTATAGTTATAGACAGCTGTGAAGTAAAATTACTCTTTGAAGTATGAAGTGAAAAAACATTAAGGTTCAACATTTTTACAAGCCACTAAAGAGCTGTGTTCGATTATTTTCATGTCATTCATATGTGTCAAGAGTTGGGAAAAGTCCCTCAATGTCCCCGTAAGGCAGAAAGTAAACAGGAGGTAACTGGGAAGTGTCAAAGTGTTTTTGGTGTGTGTGAGTAGGAAGCTGTCATTGGAGTAAATGGCCTGGAAAGTTTGGACTTCTCATCCAGAGTTCAACAAACCGATGAAACAAGCTTCCTCGGACTCAGTAAGACAGTTAATATCCAGACTGGCTGCACAACCAGGACCAGCAATTTCATTTTAAACTTTAAAGTGTCCCAGAGGCTTTGCTGTGTGATCACAAAGCTAATTAACTGCAATCTGATTAGACTTCAGGCTAAATAAATTGGGTGACTGTTTATCGAGGTGGTAAATATTTCAGAAGGTTCCTCACAGCTCGCTCTCTTCCTTCGCTCCCTCGCCGTCGCTTCAGTGAGGCCAGTATGTGTGAAGTCTGGTGTTTCGGCAATTTATACTGTAAAGTCTCTCAGAACTCTGTTTCGTACTGTAGACAAGTCCAAACTATAAAATCTGATTATAGACCACTGCTCAGTGATGGAGGGAGTATTCAGATCCTTTACTGCAGTACCACACTGTAAAAATACGTTATGCATGTACTGTATGTGAAAGTATGTAAGTATATTCAGGAAAATGTACTTTAAGTATTAAAAGTAAAAGTACTCAATGTGGCTAATGATTATATTAGATACATGCTGATATCTGATAAATCAACTGATTGTTTGGATTTTTAAAATTCTAAAAATAGTGAGAAATGTCATCAAAATTATGCTTGTTTAATGAAAATAATTAAAAGGACAAGATGACATGAAACGCAATTTAAATGACTGTCAAAATAGGGGCCAGTTAATTTTCTGTCTTTCGATTAATCAACTAATTGTTTGAGCTGTACTTGTTCATTGTCATATATTTTATACGCAGTAACCTTAAATTATAAAGTAACTGAAGCTGTCCGATAAACGTAGTGGAGTGAAAAGTACAACATTTGTTGTGGAGTACCTCAAATTTATACTTAACTACAGTACTAGAGTAAATGTACTTAGTTACATTCCACTACTGCTCCTGTTGCCCCATATGTTTTTCTGTGAGGGATCATTTGTCCACTGAGTCCAATTTTTCATATTTCAAATTTATGTTTTAGCTTTAACCAATTTTATCCACTGGAGTTTAAAATTCAATTATAACTTGCAGGAATGACAGAGGTCTCTAAGCCCATCTTCAATCTTTATCATATAACACAACATTTACATGACCAGACTTGGAGGTACATGGTTGTCATAAAGCAATAGCTATATGGTCTTTTGTACTGATTTGCATATATCCTCCACCCTCTCAGTTATTACTGTGAAAGATTTAATCCTCACATGGCTGCAATTATTTTTCTACTTTGATGTAAATTGTGTCAGACAGGCCCGCCTGTATGTTCGACAAGATTGAAAGACGAGTCAGTGCGAGCGATTTAAATGACAAACAGAGCGTGCATAGGTAGAGCCTGATGGGGGAGAGAGATAATTTTGATGTGACTCAGCACCTGGAAATGATGTGGGACAAAACTCAAGAGAGATGCCTGATATAGCTCATCAAAGCGCAGCTCATCAAACGGATTCAGCTGACAGAAAGGACCCAGAATCACAAAGACAACAGAAGATCAAAGATGTCCTGATTACAGATTTTAAGATATCAAACATAGGAATTAGTGTGCCATGTTTCTATACTGATACAGCCTGTGTTTGAAAAAAACTGGAAAAGGTCAATTTTGGTCAGGAAAGTCAACTTTGCATGAATTGCAAGTTTATTGATTTTATAATATTTCAAGAGGGTCCAACTATTATCAATATCTGTTAAAAGAAAAGTTTCATTGTCGTGAAATAAGGTTATTCAGATTCTTGTAGAGAGTCCGATGAGAAGATCACTCTCATATCTGTCCATTAAACACAGCATGAAGCTGAAGCTATGAGACAGTATTAAGAATGGAAACCAGGAAACAGCCAGCATGGCTCTGTCCAAAGGTTAAAAGAATATATATATCATTTATATACAATCTGATTTCTTTCATACATGACAAAAATGTGAATAAATGTCAGTTATAGCACTGCACTATATCTTGGCCAGGTGCAGCGATTTCCTGGAGTCTTGTTGTCGTCAACAAACATGATATAATTATTAATTACTGAGATGTAGAGGTGCTGCTAGGTGGATTTTGTTTCCTCTGTATAGAGCCAGTCCAGCTGTAATCAGCAGTATTGGTAATCGATTTTGACCTGATGATGATGTTTGATTAAAAGCCAAGAGATGATCAAAGTAATTACAATTCATCCTTGAGAGGGAGCTTGAATATTTGTACAAAATTTCACAGTTCAATAGCTGTTGAGATATTTCAGTCTGGAGCCAAGTGGCGGACTAAATCGTCCAATGTTTCTTCTCAAGCAAGTGTCCACTTCAGGAGAAATTCATCAAGTTTACAACACTTAAAAAACAAAATCACACCTTTATTTCATAACAATCCTCCAAAGTCTAATTCTATTCAACTTGGAACAAACTTCTCTATTATTATACTTATTTTCCATTTTATCTTTGTTCTTGTCTTTGACTCATCTTGATTGATGTTTTAATATTGTACTCCACCTTTTATATAATATTCAGTGAGAACATTTAAGTGGTCTTAAATGGATTTCACCTAATAAATGATCAAATCTAATATTATTTCTTCTCTGCTCACATGGGATATCTTCACCCACACCCATATCAAAAGGCTGCTTTAGTTGACACTTTGTCAATGTGAATGATGAATGGGACTTGATGATGCTGCTCTTCCCCTTTCACCTCTTTGCAAACTTCATAACTGAACAGTGAAAAATGCAACTCAGTCATTCTCGCTCTGGTAAATCTCTTGACATTTTCAGTCACTGACACACATGCACACACATACACTGTCAACCAAGACAATCCGTTTGGTAATAGAGATTTCTGCTGCATGTTTAAAACCAACATGGCGTCTTATAGCTGTGAGAATCTCATTAAATTAGATTATTTTTATAGCTCACACTAAAACCAAGAGCAGTAAAATCAGTGAGTGGATACAATCATTTGAACAGTCCAACACTAACGTCGCCCCTGGCCTGGCAGTATTTTTAGACAGCACTCAGCTCGAACAGATACGTAAAACAGATCTGACAGTCATGAGAGCAGCTCCGCTCTGACAGCTCCTCAGAGTTTCCCAGGTGTGCTGGAGTTATTGCAGATTATTACAGATCTGGCTCATCGCTCACATGCGTTCACGCGTGAAGAGGATTGCTGACAATAATGATGTAGATCGATAAAGACGGATTCACTTTTAAGCAACAGAAATGAAAGACATCTGTTTCTTTTCAAGGTAAAGTGATTAAATGTTGGGGGGAAAGAATCATATCTTCGAGGATGCGAACAGATCAGGAAGGAAACAAAGGTGAGAATATACATAAAAAGAGAAAACTGGGTACTACAAGGGAGGTCCAATGGTGTGAAAATTTTAACAATCAAATGCACCTGGCCTGCTCTGAAGAGAAAATTGAAAGATTTCTCTAGCTTATAAAATAAAACTTTATCCATGCATTGTTTCAGAAGGTTAATTACAACAGCCACATCGAAATTCCCCAAAAGACCACCTCATCCCTGAAGTCTGTGCAAGAGAAAATAAGATGACAAAAAGTATGTTATCACCTAATGTTAGTTTATTTATTATCTATTATTGTTACAGTCTTCTATTGCATTTTGGGAGATGGTAATCACTTTTCCCTGAATTCTTTCATTCTGAAAATAACACAAGAAAAAAACACAAAGCAACGCATTATAACATCTACCACTATCTATACTATTGTAGTGTTTGCACCCGGCCCGCCAATATTGTGACACTTAAATCGACACTTAGGGTGAAAACTTTCACTCAATCCCGTCTACTCAATAAATCAGGTAAACATGAAACAGGAAGAATATTTACATTTTAATCCAATCAAAGAGGACACTGTCACACCAATCAAATACAAATAGTGTGCATTGCAACCAATGCATTTTTTTTCAATGTAGTGTTTTTCGCTTTGTTCTGGTTTAACCCAGCTATCTGACCTTTTCTATGAATATTGCTATAAACTATATAATAATCTTCAGTGTTCTTACAAAAGAATCATAAATCATTTTTTCCATGTTTTTCTGTGTCAAGCCCTCTGTTGTGGTCATGACACAAAAACTACCATGTGTTTTTCCAGGACATGATATTATCCTGCTGCCTCACACAGTTTGTTTGTCTGCGGATTGTAGGACACACATTGTGAGGTGAAAACCAGAAAACGTCACCAGCTTTCTTCTTAGCAGAACCCTCGTGCATTTTTAGTTTAACCAGGACAATTACAAAAATATCAGCATAATAAAGAGTAATATCTTCTTTCGTCTGCATGGAGCAGTGGTGATAATGGTCTGTTGAGCTGAACACAGATATATTGTATATCTGCATCAATTGACCAGTTCTCACTCATTGAACTGTAAGCTGTGCATCGCCCTGAATGCTGGTTATTGAACTGAAACTACCACATGCATTTCCATGTTTTGACTGTTGTGTTTAATGTAAAAAACAATCCTGAAATTAAGAAGTGTGTGTGTGTGTGTGTGTGTGTGTGTGTGTGTGTGTGTGTGTGTGTGATGACTGCCTGGTGTCACTGACTTGTCTTGTTGTAACGTTGCATTTCTGTCATTTGTTCTCAGGTACATTTTATAAAAAAAGGTTCTTGAGGTTTATGAGACTTCCTGAAGCTTAACCGCATAAGAGAATCATCTCTGTATCAAGTGATCCGTAAAAGAAATTTCCTCTCTACAACTGAAATCATTCAGTAAATTAAAATTATGGAGATTTTTTAAATAGCAATAAACTGTAGAGAACGGTTTGCAAAGGTCTTGGATGATGTTTAGTGAAATCATACCTCAAGAAATAAACAGCCTGTCTCTGCAATTAGAATAAAAAATCAAAAGAGGACCTTTTGCTCTGAATATTAATCACCATGACTCACTGTGGAGGATAAAAACCATGAAAAACACTAAATAATCATGATAGTGGACTTCTGGATGCAAAAAAAAAGCACTAAAGCATATTTTGCATCCATAAATAGAAGAAGCGAGCGGCTGTGAAGTTATCCAGGAAGCCACATTACCGACTCCTATCATAAAACACTGCAGCAGAACAAACTTTCTCCACTCCACCACCTTCACCCTCCTCACCTGCACCTCTCTCTGGAATAATTAATGCACCTCTTCAACCTCTTGAGGAAAGATAATGGAGGAAAATTGGTTCAAACAACAGCAAAGAGCCGACTCCTCTTTGTGGAGCTTTAAAGAAGTAATTCATCCATTTGTGCTATTTTTGGAGCAAAACCATGAGCTGTGATTCAAAAGGACCTCAACAAAGAAATAATACTTTTACCTAAATGATGTATTTATAAAAAAAATTGCATTTCTGTCGTTGAAGCCATTTGTTGCTGTTGTGATGTAGAGGCGATGGGCCGTCAGGGAGTAAATGACCCGTCGCATGTGTGTGGGCATGTATCTGCCGCCCAGAGGCCGCCTGCTCTTTTTGTCATAAACAAACTGCTGAAAATAAAAGGAAAATGCCAAATGGTGTTAGCTGTGAGTTACCTACTGTGCTGTGGGCGCTCGCGATGATGCAACGAGGCGGCTCTCCAGACAGCAGAATAAAAGATAACAGAGTGGTTGAGTGCAGGAAGGACCTTCAAAAGAAAAGTACACCTTATATTGCCAAAGCATGTTTGGTAAAAAAAACTGATCTCAGGCTGAAAACAGTTTTACTCCATAGCCAAAAATATTGTGCCATAGAAATGAAGAATTTCCTTGAGTCAGGATGTTGAATTTGCAGTAACAACAGAATGGAAACGCCGAACTACAGTAACCGAACTCCTGCTAAAGATAAATAACTAAGCAAGCTTTGTCTCTAATTCACGCAATTTAGTGTTGCTAACCTTTCAAAAAAAACACATTTAAATGTATTAAATTGTAAGTTTATTGATTTCAATATAAATTGCAGATGGATAACGAGCACAAAATTCACTATGGGCTGTATATAATGAAGACGAAGTTTGTTTTTATTAAAAGGTGAATCTTCTCTTGCATCCTGTGCAAAGCAGAGAACAGTATCTGCATTTTTAATCATTATTCAAGCCCAATGGAATTTTTTTTTATAAATAATCAGCCTAAAGAAGGTATTACAAGAAAAATTCTATTTCCATACTGCTCTCTCCATTCGTCATATATGTAATACAACCATATATCTGCTGGGGAAATGAGAGTAATCCTCAACACGTGCAGCTTCTGATAATATAGGAGGCTGTTTTACATCTCTCTCTGGTAATGAACAAAGAAGATGGATCCCTGACAAATCCTAAAATATGAGACCAACAGGCATGAAGTACAGTAGTTGGAAGGGGAGGCCGCCTCGGTTCAGCAGTATATCAGCAAGCCATCACTGTCTCAGTCCAATTATTTTTGAGGAACATGTTCCATTTCCCCCAACCTTCATTTTATTCCTGAGAGATCTCTAATTAGCTGCCGTATTTTCCGAGTCGCTGTCTGCGGGAGACGAGTTAAGCCTCGAACTGGAGTAATGGACGTGGAGGAACATTAAACCGTCACGGGCCTCAGACGGATGTTAAAAACAGCCAGCGCCCACCTGACGGGCGAGATGTGTGGCGTGCACAGGATGTATGAGCAGCCAGAGACGGAGAGGAGGTGGATGGAGACCTTCAGTTTATCATCACAACTAATGACGTATCGGTTTTATAAATAAGACTCCACCAGGAACCAAAGGGTGACCCACGATTTCAGTTTCCCAGGTCTGTGCAGAAAGAGCCAGTCCTGAGACCAGCCTTCTTTTTCCCATGTTGTCTGCAGACACTGTTGCTGTTTGGCGGTGAATGAAGCGTGAATATGAGGTTACTCCATCCTTGTCACTCCATTACCTGCTCTCTGTGCTTCTCATTACGGCCCCGTCCCCCCGGGGAGTGCACGAGCCACATGCACGCTGGCTGTTGTTTTGGATCACATTATGCTAACGTCAGGTGTTCCCGCCCATGTTCACCCTCATGCGTATGTGTGAGAAAATGGCACTTTTAAATGCTGAGTGGACAGAGCATTTAAAATCATATTACACAATCTTTATCAGTATTGGATGTATGTCATTATTTGATCCTAGCGACCCCGAAAACATCTGAATAACTTGAAGCTTGAATTGATTTAAACACTGCGGCTGGATTATTGGAAGTATGTTGATTCATTTTGTGCCGAATCAGCAGATGTGTCGACATGATTTATTGATCGTACTGTATGTTGGAAAGTTTGAGTTCAGTACTTTTGGTTTGGGGCTGAGTTCAAATAAAGGGAAATCTTAAAGCTATACCATCTTTTTGACATAAATGAAGACAATATATTTAATGTTTGACCTCATCAACTTCATTGATTTTTTTTAAATATCTGCTTATTCTGAATTTGATGGCAGCAGGACAGGAGCAACAAAAGACTGTGAGAGTTGTGGACTGATCCAAAAACACCTGTTTGGATCATTCCACAGGTAAACAGGTTCATTGGTAACAGGTGATAGTATCATGATTGGGTATGAAAGGTTCATCCTGGAAAGACTCAGTCATTCACAAGCGAGGATGGAGAGAGGTTCAACACTTTGTCAAACACATGATTGTATAAAGGAGATTAATACATGGACTCAGGAACACTTTGCAAAATCATCAGTAAACACAGTTTGTTTGCAAATGAATGCATTCTAGTTTTATTTACACAACCTTTGTAGAATCAGGGTTGTAGAGAGAAAGTCTAAACACAGGGATCTGGCATTATTCATCGTGCATGCAGTAAGAGCACACACTGTACAGGCTGAAGTATGGAAACATGTATTTTTAATTCAACTCTTGAATGAAAAATAAAAGTTTAATGCTCTACTGCAAGTCCTAGAAAGGTAACATTCATCACTGTGATTCCACCTCCCTGCTGCAAAGCATCATATGGATGATGTTCACTCAGAGTTCTGCTTTCCACAACATACTGCGAACAATTCTTTGGAAGTGACAGCTGTACCCTAAACTTCAGACATCTACAGGGGGCTGAAAACTGGAAAACAGATTATGACACACTCAAAATGGAAGTGAATTAAGTTGAATGATGACGCCCTTCTGCTGAGCTGTATGCAGTCAGAGGTTTCTGTTCCTCTCTGTTTCCCCTTCCTACAGACAAATGACAACACATATGGTCGCTCGGGGCTGGTTGAAATCATGGTGAACCGATTTCCTCCGGTATGAGAGCTTTGCTCTGAATTAAATTGGAAATTAGCTGCAATTCACTGATGGTGGCAAAATTGTTTCTATGTGTGCATTGAAGTTTAAATTTTAAAAATAACCACAGCTGATCAATTAATGATTATGAGTCATTTAAGTAAAACTCGACTTGAGGGTGACGCATGTTACAGTGTGTTGTGCACGAATTGTTTATGTGATGCTTATAAATACTAAATATATGGCTTTAAAATAAAGTGCACAACACATTTCTTATCACAACTATAACTTTTTGTCCTTCCTTCTCTTCAAATGTTTGATGATCTGATTCTGCAGAGTCAAACCGGAACAGTTGGTTTGGGAAAAAAGTCAGATATGTCTCCAGTGTGAGTTACCTGAGGACATATCCAGGTGTCCTCACCTTCCAAGTGTGAGCCCTGAGGTGACCTGCGGGGACCTTCCGCCTTCCCTCTCACTCTCATATGCAGCAGTCAAGTTATGGAGCGGTGCAACAAAGGCATTTAATCAAGTGGATGAAAAATGAAGAGGAGTCATTACAGCGGAAACCTCTGTGGCTGTGAGATAAACTCTGCAGAGAAGTTCACAGTGTGCAACTCGACTTTAAATTACAGAGCGAAAAAAATGAATACTGAGGACTTTTTTTTTTGCCTTTGTTGGACAGTTTGACAGCTGAGAGACAGACAGGAAATGCGAGGAGAGAGAGCTGGATATGACATGCAGCAAAGGTCTGTGTCATTCGACGACCAAGGATCTCCAAACAGACGACTTTCGAGCCTCAACTCATCAAAAGATCTTTGCTGGCTGCCAAAGTAGGAATAATGACTTGTAATGAATCAAGCTCCAGACTGGGAAAATGGGACACATAATAACCAGAGTGAATGGAAGTGCACATCTCCACTCAGTTGTAAACGGCCTCAGCAGACAGTTGGGTGGGTGATTTACTGAATGTGTTTTGGATGGCAGGATCTTTTTTCGTTCAAGGATGCAAGCTCTGAAATTGATACCTTATTGAATTTAGGAACGATACACATATAGTAGAACTAGATTTGCTGACAGTTTATGGGTGAAAAGATTAAAAGATTCACACATGTGCTTATGTGTCCCGGCTATAGATCACAGGAGCAGTTATCCCACCACAGAGCAGGATCCATTTAAGAGGCAATTTCTCTCAAAGATTACGACGGCTACAAGATATGTGATTTATTATACGGCGCGGAGAGAGACTTTTCTGTTTATTGAATTTGTTTCACGGCTCGCACGTGCAAAGTGGAAGGGGTTGGACGTTCCTCCTCTGCTGCAATCACCATTTAGCATATTTCGTATTTGCAATTTCAGCTGCAATGCATAATCTCATTCCACAATATGTGCTGTGCAATGAACTCTGGGAGCGGGAATAAGAAAATGTATTCAATTTGATTAGTCTTCCTCCTCTGTGTGCGTTTGGGAGATATGTGGCTGCACTGCAGTGAGATACTTCTGTTTTGGTCAGATTATGCAATGTTAGAAAATTTATGAGCGGATTGCTGAAAGGACAGCTGCTGTCTGTAACTACGGACACGCTGCATCTAAAATAAACCTTTTTAATTTGTGACCAAGTTCAATTTACTGTGAGAAGGACTTTCACATTCTGCAAATACACAGAAATTACATATGACTGATTGATATTTTGTACTCTATTTTACATTTTGGTCATGAATAAATTCAATCAAAGCATTTCAGTAGTGGAAAAATATCCTTTACTTGAGTAAAAGTACCAAACCCTGAATGTGATAATCCAGTGAAAGTAGAAGTCCTGCATTCAAAATTTAAGTACAGAAAAAAGTACAGACGTATCAGCAAAGTATACTTAAAGTATCAAACACAACTGGTTCTGTAGAAACTGATTTACAGTACATTCTCATATATTATATCATTAGATTGTAGCATTTCAGTGTTGTAGCTGGTCGAGGTGGAGCCAGTTTGAACCACTTTATATACAGGGAGGTACTTTTGTCCAGTGGTTCTCAACCTGGCGGTCGGGCCCCTCCAAGGGGTCACAAGATAAATCAGAGGGGTCGTGAGATGGTTAGAAAGAAAGGAAAGCAAATGTCTTCTATGTGTTTTAAGTAATTTGACCTTGTTGGGCCTAAACAGTTCATTGACACCATGTGAGATGTTTAGAAGGCAAATGTCTCTGGGATGTAACTGCTGACATTTTGTAAACATCTCAAGTTTGACAAGGGGCCAAAACTAGACACTGCACTATTGTTCTGGAGGGAATCACAAGCCAAAAAGGGTCAGGTGTGTTGTGTTATATAAAGCTTATCATATGTAACGACAAACTTTTCAATTCATTGTGCAATGATAGCAATAATATTAATAATAATAGGAAAGATTTTTGGTGGCTGCTCAGAAAGTTTCCTGACCTGCATGAGGTCGAGCTGCAGCACATGTGCTCACCTGGACTCGCCTGGAGAGTCTTGAAGGCCAAACAAAGACCCTGCAGGATTTGGTTTATAATTCAGTTTGAAGAATTTCTGTTTTCTGGACTCTTTAGCTCTCTGGACTTGCCTCCACTTGTTTTCATCCCTTGGGGGGGGTCACAGCAAATGGATCGCTACTGCCCTCTGGTGGACACACGCGGTACAGGGCGGAGGAAAGAAGAAATTGCAGATGTGGGATTCGTTTTTTTTTTTTTCCAGATGTTTGATTGAATTATTCAGAGCTTTAGCGTCCTGAACGTCTTTCCATCTTCACAAGTCATCCATTTAAAAAAAAAAAAAAGGATGCATTTGCAAATTGGAATCTTGGCAATCAAGAATCAAGAATTTACTTTGCAATATTCAAAATATCTTTATTTTTGTGCAGGTTTATGAATGATTACTGATGCAAGAGGATGATCCCAATATCTGACATTTTATCGAGAATGCAAATAAAGAGCTATAGATGACTAATCAATAACATAAAAATGAATATTCTGATCCATGCATGAGCCTCGGTTTGTGCACAAGGAGCCAGTGATGGAACAAACCGTGCACATTGTGTCCTGGACGCAGAAAAATCTTTTCACACTTGCAGGAAACGCATGCGCGCAGAGGAAACCAACTGGTCTGTGTCAAGTCGAGGCAGACGGATGTGATCGAGCCAAAAATCACATGTATTCTGGCATTAATGGTGACACAGTGAGTACACGTTTGTATTCTGTATTTCTGGACATTGTGTGTTTGTGCTTTATTTTGGAGAAACAAGGCGGATGAATTGAAGGATCCTGCGAGCGTCTTCATGTGGATATTCCAGCAATCAGATTTAATGGGATTCATCTTCAATTCGTGCATATTGTGATGTGCACTAAAATGACAATATGGCTGATGAGACACGTAAATATTTGCGTTTTTTTTTTAATTGTTGCATTGAAAGAAAGAATCGTGTGACTGTAAATTATCAGCTCATCTGATCAAATAATTTCATCATGCTTCTATAAATGGAGGCATGCTGCTTGCTTCAGGGTCTTGAATCGACCATCATATGCGTGTGTGTGTGGGTGTGTGTGTGTATCCTCCCCTGAATGCGACTGATGGATGCGATTGCTGCGGTCCAACAGTAACGCCTTGTCGCTATCATTACTGTTCATCCTTCATAGACTCAGAGAGAGAGAGAGAGAGAGAGAGAGAGAGAGAGAGAGGAGGGATGTTGTTGCTCATCACAATTTGGTTTTTCTTACATTCAGCATGATCCAACACACCGGTAGGAAATTTGCAATTGGCTTCTCCAGCTGTGTGCATGCAGATATCTGAAGCTAAATGTCTCTTATTGTGGTTGCATTGCACAGAAGTTGACCCTGATCATGATGTGGTCGTGCAAGATGTCAAGTGATGTTTCAAATGTGCAGGATCCAGGATTATCTTTATGTCTCAGGTTTAATTCACCCTCTTCTCGCAGGCCTTCTTGGGTCTGCACCACATCTCTAATCTCTTGTGATTTCTGGGATCTTGTGATGATGTGCCAGTCTTGCAGTGAACCGTCTCCCTTCTCCATTCGCAGTCCATGGGCTCAGAGCGGGTGGAGATGCGTAAGAGACAGATGCAGGTTCATCAGGAAGCAGCTGCCAGTGTCCTCCAAGCTCGCCACAGAATGGGAAACACCCCCACCAACGCCTCCAACGCCTGCTGCTTCTGCTGGTGCTGCTGCTGTAGCTGCTCCTGGTAATGACACTCCACCGCTTCCCACGCAGCAGGACCGGAGACAGCAGATCTGTGGGCTGTGGGGGGGGGAGCAAGAGCCCTTTACTGGATTCTCTGAAGCCTTCTCAGTATCTAATTCATGGTTGAAATGATGGTTCTGGGTGATAATTTGCTGTCATCCATCCATCCATTATATATATTCAATTTTTCCTCATTTGCTGTCAAATACAAAAACCCCTTTATCTGATTTATGTCAGATTATGCAGTTGCTGTATTTCTGAGAACATGTAACTCAGAGTGGTCTAAAAGGAAGACCAATCGGAATCTAAGTTAAGGGATCAGTTGGTCGATTAATCAGTTAGTCAGTAAACAGGAAGTTAATCAGCAACAATTCACTTTCTTAGGCAAGAAATGGCAAAAAATAAGGGATTACTAAGTCAAATATAGTATCATAAATATAGTATAGTATTGGACAAAGCAAGACGTCACTATGGACTGTGGTGACTTTGCTGACATTTTTTAAACAATATGATCAATCAGTTAATCAAGAAAATTATCTGTAGATTAATCGATGATGAAAATCATTAGTTGCAGCCCGACTTACTTGAATCCATATTGTAGCTCATCAGTGATGGTGTGAATGTAATGCAGCAGATTTTGAGTCTTTTGTTCTTTTTTTAAAATGTTGGCTCTAAGTAAGATGTTGCAAGATGAGTCTACGCTGGTGGGTTTTATTTTTATAATGTTTGAGTTAAAGGCTGCAGAACAACACGCCATGCATTTAAAAAAAGTCTGGTCCACAGATTTGTTTTTTTTTTTAAGGCCAGTGGAAAATCACACATTATGTACTCGTGACGCAGCAGCAAACTGCATAATTTTATAATATGAAGATATCTTTCTTGGCCTCATTTGGCACCAGCAGCTTAATAGTGGATGCTACTTCCTTTCTGCCTCCATCCTCCCACCCTTTTAACAACACCGCCGCCCACGCCATCATCCCAGGAAAACAGAAACACAGTGGTCTTGTGACCCACACTGGATCTCATTGGATGGAGGCCTCAGGGGTTTTAATCTGTTTTGGACTCATCAGTCGTTTGCTTGCGCTTCCTCTGAGAACAGCCAACATGTTGTGTGCAGAACATGGCCATGTTAATTCACTCCACCGGGGATGAGTAATACGTTTTGTCTCTACATCTATATCAATTCAATCTAATTGTTGCACAGCTACAACAGCCACATTCCCAGATGGGATGGCTCACAGTGGACTCTCACCTGAGCCAATTAGTCTACAGCCAGCTGCTACATCAGGTGTTGGGGACATTTTAATTACGTACAGGCAATCCTCACAGGACGATGTGGACAGTTGACACACTTTACACAAACGCTCCCAGTAGATCATCCTGGATCTACTGTAGGTGTTCTGTTATTTCAAATGTGGAACAAACAACCTACAGTGCCTCCTATATGGTGTAGCAGGTCGATAGAAAATCAATGCATGATTGATTGTTGTGGTTGATATGCAATGTTACCTAACAAACATACTGTTAGTGTGGATGTTTTTCAAGGTTTGTGCTACATTAATTTCTTCTACTTTAAGGAATAATTGGACATTTTGGGAGCTTGGCCAAGAAGTAGTCCGGTACATCACCCTCAAAACCATATATGTCATTTTTACTTTTTGGTTTTTGTTAAACAGATGTGATATTACATATTAATCACTGAGCTTTCAGGGTGATGATACATGTCTTTTCTTATCTTTAGGCAGAACCAGCTGTTTACCCCATTTCCAGTTTCTGTGTTAGACTAAACTAAGGATCTGTTGGCTCCATACAGACACCGTCATGGCATCAACTATGAGTCAGGACTTATCGCCCAAAATTGGCACCTGACCTCATGTTCTTGTGGCTAAATGGGAGCAAATCCCTACCACCAGGTCTCAAAATCTTGTGGAAAGCCTTAAGAGAAAAGTAGAGACTGTTATTAACACCAGTGATTCTTGAACAAGATGCTTAACAATCACACAGGTTTAATGTCTGAGTGTCCACATACTTTTGGCCATGTAGTCTATTAATTATCAGATACAGCTTTTTGGCAGGTGGGATTTCACATTTTAACCCACTACAGTAGTTTTAGTAAGGAAGGCCGACATTAAAGGACTCCAGAGTCATTTTAAATGTTCGGTTTCTGTATCCTGGTGGCAAATCAACACTGGATGCAAAGCTATTTATGGCCTGTTAATCAAAGCACAACCAGTCTCATTGTGTTTTTTCTTCCAGTTTGACTGTTCGGAGCGAGGATGAGACAATACAAAGATCCACATTTGAGCGCAAGACAGAGGGAACCACTAACTGTGAAGAAAGGTACAACGCTGTGACCCTTTCACCTGTCGACAGGAACACTGTCTTCCATGTGATGTGCCATTACTGAGAGAATTAAATAACTCAAACATCCACTGTTCTCTTATCTTTTAGTCTGAAGCCGACTCTGGAAGACGCTCGCTCCTGGTCGACGTCATTTGAAAAGGTGATGAAAAGTGCAGCGGGTCGCAGCTGCTTCAGGCAGTTCCTGCGGACAGAGTTCAGCGAGGAGAACATGATGTTCTGGCTCGCCTGCGAGGAGCTCAAAAAGGAGACCAACAAGACTGTGGTGGAGGAGAAAGTCCGTCAAATATACGAGGACTTCATCTCAATCCTTTCCCCTAAAGAGGTGAGCCACCAAGGGAACGTGTTTGCTCAAGAGATGTTCGTGTGTGATGTTATGGCTGCAATGCTGAAATTATTAGAAAAGTAATCGGTTAGTCAATCAACAGAAAATTAATCAACTAATGAATTAGCCTAATTTTTATCGATTAATCATTCAAGTCATTTATCAAGGAAAAATGTTTTCTGGTTTCAGGTTCTGAAATGTGAGGACTTTTCTCTGTATTATATAATTATAGATTGAATATTTTATGAGAATTGACTGTTGGTCGTACAACATAAGCAAATTTAAAGACATTTTATGAGGCCTTAGAAATTGTAGTGACCATTTTTTTAGGCATGTTACAGACTAATAAAGATTAATTGAACATGAAAATAATCATTTGGAGCAGCAACTATTGCAACTAATGGTTATTTTTATAATTAGTTCATCTGTATTTTCTTGATGAATCACTTAGTGTCAATTTGTTTTGTCCATGTTATGTCCAAAGTTAGTTATTGTCCGACCAACAGTCCAAAACCTTGAAGAATCTTTAATTTTCTGTCACTCAAGTTATCGATTAATTAACTAATCATTTTAGCTTCATATTCTTTCTATATACATCATTACTTCTTTGATCTGCTCATCTTCTCCAGGTCAGTTTGGATTCACATGTTCGAGACGTGATAAACCGCAACATGCTGGAGCCGACCTCGCACACGTTCGAGGAGGCCCAGCAGCAGATCTACACGCTGATGCAGAGAGACTCGTACCCCCGCTACATAAACTCAAGTGCGTACACAGATCTGCTCAAGAGCCTGGAGGAGCCTCCCCCTGAGCCATAGACTCTCCACTGCCACACACTTAGCTTTTCAAAATGGCGCATGCGTCCCACCCGAAGGACTTTTGTGTTCCTGTTGGAGTCCTGCTATTTAGAGAAAGACGGACAGGAAAATGAACACTTCTTAAAACCGGTCTTTATCCAGCTGTAACTGCTGTTTATTTACCCATGATTAGCTTACCAAAATACTTGGAGCAAACAAGAACAAATGCTCGATCCAGCATCAGTTACTTGTTCGAAAACATATCTATATTTTTATATATTCCCTAGCGCTTGACATTGCACTTTTCTACCTTGTTTAATGAGGGAAAGCATGTATCTGTGAGCACTGCATTTGTATTTAGGTATATTGTGAGCCTTAATGCATATCCAGTTCTTGTAGAAACAAGTAGGTTTTATTTAACAGTAACTTATAACCCTGAAAGCTGGGACACTGTGTAAAACGTACGTTAAAACTGAATGCAATGATTATCCTTTTCAACATATACTCAACTGACAACAGCACAAAGACAATAGATTTAATGTTTGACCTCAACAACTTCATTGATTTTTTTAAATATCTGCTTTTTTTTGATGCCACAGAGATGTCAGAGAATCCAAAAAGTCTCTGCACATCAGGGTGCAAGGCCAAAAACCAACATTGAATGACCTTTGATCCCTCAGCATTAAAAACCAACATGGCTGTATAAAGGACTTTACTACATGGGCTCAGGAACACTTGGGAAAACCGTTCACCCCTGTCCCAACTTTTGTGGAACATCTCGCAGGCATGAAATTCAGATTGTTTTTTTCAGTTTAGACATTAAATATCTTTTCTTTGTACTGTACTCGATTGAATATTGGTTGAAAAGGATTTGCAAATGATTGCATTGTTTTTACGGTTTACACAGCGTCCCAACTTCTTTGGCATCGGGGTTGTAAGAAGAAGGAAAGTGCCTTGGAATAAGATCTTCTACACTAGCACCTTTGTTCTAACATGAGTGGTGCGACAATGACTTCATATGTTGGTGCTTTCAGCTCTTCTCAAAGACTAAAGTTTTTACAACTCAATGAGCTGATACCCGGAAATAGATCTTGTCTGTGTGTTTCAATACTGTGATATTAGTCATATTATATTTAATTTAAACAAAACAGGGAAAAGGAAACTGAATACATGACCATGACCACTGATATATTTGTGTATTTAAAAAGGAATTTGTGTGAAATAGCTATTTGAATTCTCACAAATTAAATAAAGCACAATCGTATGTTGTTTTTGCTGTTGTGTGTCAACATTCATACAATATTTCTTATTGTACTATACATTATTAGAAATTCTTCAAATGTGGACTGCATATCAAGCTGCTTTAATGTTATACTTTTAATATTTTTGCATATGTGCTTTGTTCAAAAATGCTTTATGTTGAGATTTGTGTAACTAATGAACAGAATTAATTGCATTACAATTAACTGCTGATTATTTTTGCAATTCACTGTTTAGTCTTTAAGATGACAAAAATACTGAAATCATGTTACGAAAGCCCAGGTTGAAGTTAGTTGTTTTGTCCAACAACACATTCAAAATCCAAAAAAATTAGATTTACAATCGTTTAAAAAAGACAAACAAAGCAGATAAGCAGCAAATACTAAAATTTGAGAAGCTGGAAGCGACAAATGTTTGGCGATTTTTGCTTGATGAAATGCCTTAAATTAATTTAACAACTAATAAACGTGTTTCAGCATTACTACAAATAGGCTACATTAATAAAAAAAATTAACAATAGGCCATTTATTGTGAGATAGTAAGTCTTAAACCATAAAGTATAGCCCTAGTTATTCCAATACATACCTTTCCTACAAGAAATGGCTTGTTTCAATGGCAAATAGCTTAAAAACAATCAAGCAACTAATGTTACTCTACTGCAGTGGTTCTCAAACTGCGGGGGGACGGGGGATGACCAGGGGGAAATATGGAGCGAAACAAAGTTGAATGAATATGAATTTTGTAGAGGAAATAAACAGGAGTTTGCTGATGCCATCATGCTGCCCTTTAATTCAGTAAAATTTAACTTGGATAATTTTTTGTTAGTTGCTTCCCCAATTATTGTTCATGACTGATAAAAATTGTGGGGTGGGGGGCATTAACTTTTTTAGCTTCTGAAGGGGGGCATGTCAGAAAATGCTTGAGAACCACTGCTCTACTGTAACACTGAGGACTGTGTGTGGCTCCAGGTCAGGATGCAGCATCGTTACGGTCATGCCTCTCCTGGGCTAACGTGCAGCCCAAGTCCCATCTGGCTCTATGAGTAGCAGCATGGTTTTATTGTCAAGTAAGTCAGTGGTTCCACGGAGTCTCACTGGACTCAGGCCCAAAGGACTCTGATGGTACTGTGTGGTTGTGCGGCTGCTCCCGAGTTCACTCATCACTGAGGGGAGGAAGCTGCTTCTCTATGAATCGTTTGACATCCACCATTTCCTGCACAGATACAACATGAGACAAAATATATAATATAGAACGTAACTACAACTCTAGAGTCAAATGTGACTTTTCTCCACACTGACCTCTGGACAGGCGCTGTGAGGTAGACCCCGGTACGACTTGAAGGTGATGTTGGATGGATGGACGAGGCTTTTCATCTTCTCTGCTGTCTGGCTGCCAAATATAAAGGGGACCAGGGGGTCGGCATCCCCGTGGCACTGGAGGACATGCATGTCCTTGTTAGCACTGTTGGCAGAGGCCTGAGAATAGAAGAGATTAGGATTATTCTTATTATCTAATTATGAGAGATTATGATTTGGCTATGGGATATCCCTAAACAGTTATTCAATTAAAGGAATAGTTCACAGTAAAATGAACATTGGGGACATAAGAATTTGCATTTAACAGAAAATCTGGTGCATGTCTTGTTTTTTCTACCTGAGGGAAGGAGTTACGGAGAGGGAGCCAGCAGCTCAGAGCGACCACTCCAGCTAGCTTCTGCTGAGTTGTCAAAGCCGTGTAGAGAGACAACGCTCCACCCTGGAAAAAACAAACCGACACTTTTGAAGAAAAATCCTTGTCACCTATCTCCTGTGCCTCTTATTAACAGAAACAAAAAACCTAAAAGAATCAGCATCAGAACAGCAAATCATTGTTGATTTATGGGCTTTACTTTAAATAACATAAGATAGCTGTGGGCTTCGATGGAGACTGAACTAAGTGAAAGGTGTCCCTCTTGTCTTCAACTGTACACAACACCACCTACAGATTTTTGTGCCCACCATTAAGTGAACATATGGCCTAAACAGTTTTGTAATGGAAGTCACTATAATATTCTCATAAATAGTCACAAGCATATTCTGAACCTCAGTTTTCTTCTAAACATGCTGCTGCAAACCTGTGTTCTGGAGCATTTAACTAACTGTGCAAGTCCTGTTTTCCAAACATCTGCATTTATATTTTAGACTGTGCCCCTTGAAAAGTGCATTTATGTGTATGTATATTTTGGACTTGGTTATTCAAATACCATGTGTACAGTACAGAAGCAATGAATCGCAGTAAAAACAGTGTTATGTAACCCATCATTTGCAAACCAGCCACACTTACCTGTGAAAATCCACCCAGGATAATTCTGTGGGAAGGAATTCCATTCTTCACTTCTTGGTCTATCAAGGCTTTAACTGTGGACAAATTAAAGAAGACACTTGCAATTGACTCTGACTCACAAGTAAATAAGCTCTTTATGCAACAAACAAAAGGGCATCACATTCCTAATTGAGTCTTTGCCACATTGTATAATGAAATACGCAGACATACTGTTCTCTGATGCTCTTTTAATACCAGCCTCATCTTCATCTGCATCTGGGCTCAACCCGTAGATATCGAACCTATACATGAGGGGAAAAAGCATGTAAGGCTCATTGTTTATGTTACAACTACCCTATTCAAATATGTTCAAATATTGTAACACTTACCAAGAAGGCATGGACATTCTCATGTTCAAAGAAACGGGCATGGTGGGACTGTAATCATTGGAGAAAAGACGCACAAAACATATAAGCAGAGTGTCATCAAGTTTAGAGATTTTCACACCCTTTAATGCTAAGTTTTATAATGGGAGAGGAGACATTCAAGACTATATAAGGCACTGAAATTATGCGCTTTCACACACCTGTATAATATTAAAGCTGCTGTGAAGACTTACGCGTGTGGGCAGATGTATTTCACATGTGGTATCCTGATGCCTGCAAAAGCTTCAGCCCAGCCATGCCTGTCATATTGGACAGCCAGTTTAAATACAACTGTGAGAGCCAGACAATAATAATTGTGCACCAGGAGGAGGTAAAAAGCTGCCTTCACTTACCCTGTATCACCAAGGCCATGCAGAAATATCACCTGTAACAACCAAACACACCTGATTGCAGAGGCAGAAACAAGCTAACGCATGTCTGGATTTGGCAGCAGTTTTGCATGTAGTTAGCTTGGTAGTTAACCTAATTACAGCTTAACTTTCACAAGGCAGATGTCTGTGTTTTCAGGTCAACTCACCGCCGCAGTAGCTTTCCGGGCAGCAGGCACAATGGCAGGTAAAGGCGCTGACATGTTATTGCCGCACATACAGCGCTGAGACAGCTGATATGTTGGGTCAACTTAGCTAATGTGAGTTAGCTAATAACGACACCTACTACTGCTAATCTGTGTCGATCTCGGTCCAACTCTGGCTCTCAAAGGCCAAAAAGCTGAAGGACAAATGTCGACCGAATGTGGAGGTCAAGGTGCCTCCGCTGGCAGTCGTGAATTTCCTTTTTGAAAGTTGAATTTTGGGGAAAATAAACCACCGCCGGATCACACTAGCTAGCACGTTGCTCGCCAGCAAGGCTGACAAGCTTCAAAGTCCCGCCCCCTCCGCTACGTGATTGGCTGTCATTAGAGTTCGTTTAGATATACAGGGCAGCGATTGGTTGGTTGAAATGTCAATGAGCGCAGCTTTGATAAAATTAAATCCTTATTGGCAGTAGAATAAAGTTCGGCATTTAATGAATATAGATAACAAGATTATAGAAGAATACAAGTATTAAATTGTTAAATAAATAATATATATGAATTAAACATGTAGCATCTTTTGTCGTGACCTTTGACACAGATTTTAAGAGCCAACATATATATTTTTATTTGCTACGTTAAATAAGTAATAACATATGCTTTTCTATATTTATGATGATAATATTTAATGATATTCGGCAGAAACTCATGAAATACGACCGAAAATGTTTCACCGCTCAACAGATGGTAGTGCCTGTCCACCGTGGTGCTTTTATTTTGAATCGTCACAGAGCTAACAAGAAGTACTTCCGCTCACCTCTGTCACGTCACCCGAATGTCCTTGGTTTTCTTTGACATGTGAGTCCCCGAAAGATGTCTTTCCCCAAAAAATCTGGTGGTAAAGGGCTAGATGTTTTGCAGAATCTGCCTCGGATAACTTTAGCAAACTTGCGGCCTGAACCTGGAGCCAAAAAGCTTGTAAGTTTTAATTATATCAGCTATATTATATCCACATTTAGCAGCACAATCTAGTTAGCATCGCTAGCTGGTTAGCCGGTAATGTAAGCGAGTGGAGACAGATGCTAACCTGTCAGTTGTTTTGATGAGATGATACATTAGCAAGCTCGCAAAAAATACAGCCGGTGATTGATTTTCTGTAATTGTAGGAGAAACGGCGGGGCAGAGGACAGCATGGAGGCAACAGGAGCGGCAGAGGGCATAAAGGAGAGCGGCAGAGAGGCACCCGGCCTCGGCTGGGGTTTGAGGGGGGCGGCACTCCTTTCTATCTGTCCATTCCTAAATATGGCTACAATGAAGGACACAGGTAAAAGCTTGTCACTCTGTCTCTCAACTTTTGAAATAACCAGTGACTGAATAAATTGTAGTCTTTGCTGTTACACTACACCAACAAATTATGTAGATCATAGATGATAAGTTGCCATATAAATGCTTGCAGGAAATAGGCTTTATGAATTTATCTTGTTAGGTTTGTCATAGAATAGCAGGTGCATTCATCAAAAAATAATTCACAATTAGATTAATTGTTTAATATGGATTTTTTTTTAACCTGAAGCTGAACTTCAGTGAGTTTCAGTCTTATGTGTGTTTGTAACAATAGTGTATCTGTTGGCTACACTCATACTCATACCACCAAATCCTGCACATGTTGATGCAGTTGCATTGCTCAGACAGTAGAGAGAAAGACCCCTGTTTGTTCTCTTTCCCAGATGAATTGAAACAGAAGAATTAAAGCTGTATTTTTATACCAGGATATTAGTTTTTTGCTACTGCTTGACCAACATTTCAGTTAACTGCTTATAAATGAATGAACCAACATCAATCATAGCTTCCAGGTCTAAATGTAGTATCAGTGTTAGTGTTACTACATGTTGCATTTATGCTGTAGTTGTCCCACAGATGACAGATGATATTTGCCTTATATTTTCATTTGTTTGTGGTTGTGGTTTTTGCTGAGCTCAAGATTCCTGTGATCACAAATGATTTCAGCCAATGTTTGTGCTCTTCCTCAGTCGCCGTCCTCAGTATCAGCCTTTGTCATTGAAACGCCTTCAGTACCTCATTGATCTGGGACGAGTCGACCCAACCCAGCCCATAGACTTGACCCAGCTAGTAAATGCCAGAGGAGTGACAATCCAGCCTCTGAAGAGGGACTATGGAGTCCAGCTCGTTGATGAGGTAATTGCTGCATGCTTAAAGCACTTTGTTGATCATGAACCTTTTCACACCTAGCATGAATCATCAGAGAGTTAGAAAGTTGTTCTCTCATCTCTAAAGGTTAAAAAAGATCACAGTTACTTTCTTGTGTCATTAAAGTGTAGAAATGCATTCAGTGTCAATGGAAGAAACAAGATTAAAGAAAAGATTTGATTTGAATTTTAAACAGGGTGAAATAGGGAAACTTTGTCAAAGGAAATGAAAATTTTTTGAGTGAAATTACAATTTTGGGATGCTTAATGTTTTACTGCAAAACTAGGGGAACCACTAATTTCTTCTGGAGTTATGCATTTGATCAGCTCACTAACCGCCTACTACTACCATACTGTGGTACCAAGTGTGGCTGCAGTGACCAAAGTATGACCAGTAGAGCTGCCTGTTTGCCTCATTATTACTGTAAACATCCATGTTCAATCATTTCTGTGACACTACAAGAAAAAAACCAAATGCTGACAGCAAATTAGGAATTTAGGGAGAAAATTAAAATCTTAATTTTAGAGTAGATGCTTGTTTCTGTTTGTTTTTGGATCATCTTGTGCCAGTAGGTGGCACCACATAACAATGTTGTCCTGCCACAGATCAAGATGTTTTTTTTCTTCTCTCTCTCTCTCTTTGCCACAAGTTAACTTTGATGTGCCCTTTCTCATCCAGGGTGCTGATATTTTTGCTGCAAAAATTAACATTGAGGTTCAGAGAGCTTCTGAAGGGGCTATAGCTGCTATTGAGAAGAACGGAGGAGTCATCACTACAAGTTTCTATGATCCTATAAGTCTTGGTAACCAATGAATGATCAGTCTTACACACTCACCAAAATTATATCACCCATGATGTGTATTTTAGATAATAAGCCTAAGAATTTATTCTCTTTTTTTTAACAGGAATTCTCATCAAGCCCGTCCCTTTCTTCTTGCGTGGGCAGCCTATTCCAAAGCGAATGTTACCAGGGCAGGATATGGTCCATATTACAGACATGCTGAAAACCGGGGTTACCTGGCAGACCCAGAGAAAGTCCAGCAGGCCCGGCAAGCCCTGGCACAGAAATACGGATATATTTTGCCAGACATTTCAAAGGATGATCTGTACCTCATGCTCGCCATGAGGAAGGATGTTCGACAGATCTTCTTTGGCCTCTCTCCAGGCTGGGTCGTTAACATGCCAGAGAAGAAGATTCTGAAACCCACTGATGAGAAACTTCTCAAGTATTACAGTTCATAGCTGTGGAGGAGTAAAGTAAATGTATATGTGCAGTATGTTTTGGCAAAAGTATCACAACATGTAAAAATGTCTTGGACATGTTTCCATTTTTTATTAAAAATGTGGAAAAATGGCATTCTGTGTTTAAGAATGAAGTATTGTCATTAAACTATCTTGAAACTACATTTTCAGACATATTCTGGCGTAGTCATGTCATTAGAGGGAATTTGTTTTTTGGTGTTAAAAGTTTAATGCAGTATATTTGTGACATGCTTTACACTACATTCATGAGTATTTCTCTGCTTTTGAGTGGCTGACATCCGACGGCCTCGTGTCAAAGCACAACTGGCCCGTGCAGCATGATGGAAGGAACGTGAACTGTAACAGGTGAGGGGGAAATAAGGAAAATAAGATAACTCAAAGAATGAAAACAGGAAACAGATGCCTAGTGATGTGTGTTACTTGTGAAATGGGTTGCCTAGGCCCTAGAAGGGGAGTTTGAAATTAGTCATAGGCAGCTGTATCCTGGTGTGGACGTTCAAAAGACCCCCCCTCCCCCCTCTTGGAATACAATCACAGGCAAACACATACATACAACTTCACCCGGTTATGCTGCAAAGACAAATGATGCCATAAAGAAATGTTTATGCTTTAATATCTAAGGAAATCACTGTGATTCGATCTTGATGTGTTTATCACTTACGCATGGCGCCAGAGTTGACACTTTCACTTTAGAGTTAACATATTTCAAGTCTTTTTAAAAAATGTTGTTAGAATGTAGAATTTCATTAAGATTTTGAGATATTAAAATCAGCACTCAATGGCAATATACCTCCCGTCTGAACCAGAATATAACCTCATAGGCTTTGGTTGGATAATGGTCCCCTTGTATTTGAACTCTCCATTACGCTTGTGTTTATTTTTTGAAGTCAAAATGGCACACTCACTATAAATAACTTGGTATTTTACGCTGATATTGTCTTAAGGGAGGCTGCCATAGAATTTCTGCTGGTATAAAAACACTTTATCAAAGGAAGCATATGTTTGCGTGTGTGCGTGTGTGTGTGCAAGACTGAGCATTGTGTTTCTATACAAAATCCCCTCTGCCATGTTAGTTAATAGTAGGCAGGTCTGAATTATGCAGGAAAAATAAGTGACAATAAAAACTTATGCATCAAACTCTGAGTTAAATATTAGTGATTTTATCTTTTTTTACGTTTAATTTAAAAAAACTACATTTTAAGGTTAATTTCTGACAGTATTTGTAAAATTCATAAAGTGTTACCATAAGAGACAAAGGTCACACTTTGATGACTTTGCTTGTGGGTCCCTGAGTGTTTTCCTGAATCTCAAGTATCCAATAAACTACACAAGTAGTGGATACATACACAGCCGGCCCTGCCAGGAAAACCAGCCCAAATCCTTACAGCATAATACTTTAAATAAATCACGCCACAGGAAAGAAACAGCACAATCATTGTTTATGGCAGAACTACAGCGCTTATCTTCAAAGCAGCAGATCCTTTTGAATTTCTATCAGGTCTCAGACGAGCAAAAGAGAGAAAAAGAGCGAGGCCCAAACATCGACTCTGTGAATGTGACTGCAGAAAGTTTGCATAAAAGAATAAAGAAATCAAATCAAGTATTTTCTCTGTCAATTACAATTAAGAAAACAGTCATTCACTTTGGCTAAAAAGATTTGTTAGTCTGTTTTAGGGAAGCATTTTATCTCTGGTTTCTGCTCCAAATAATCTAATGTCTGAGTCTAACCAGTTCACACTATTTAATTAAACATTCAAGCGTTGCTGCTGGAGCTGAGCAGGCCAGATTGTTTAGGTTATCTGCTGCCTTGAATGAGCCGTTTAGGACAGACACAGATATCATGGTGTCTCACAGGTCTCAGTCTAGTTCCAGTTAATAATTAGGGCTAATTACAGCTACAGCTCTTTCTCCTCTGTCTGCTGACGTGTGGGTCTGGTCCTGGATCAAGGTCAGGCTTACACATATAGTGTAGGGGAACAAGTTGTGTCCAAAAATGTGGATGTAATAAATGACCTGCTGTGGTAATAAGCCACTAACATTGAAGCTGTCTGGACAGTAAAAGACTTGGAAGACTTATTCAATTCCTCAGATAAGACTCTTATCAGCAGTAGAATACAATTCCTAATTTACAAAGAATAGTGTTTTTCAGCATGAGTGAAGCTTTGCCTCATTAGCCAGTCTCACTCTGAGCAAGTCTGCATGATAGACAAATGCAATACAATTAGAAAGCAGTGTGACTGCAATTCAATGAGATGAAAAAGGAACCAGACAGAAAATTTGATGGATGTTTTCTTGAAGGAATCAAAATTCTGACCTGATTATCACCAGTGACTTTATTGACTAAATAATGATTCGGCTTGGATTTTAAAATGTTGGGGACTGCAACCAATGATTATTTTCATTATTGATTAGTCTGTTGATTACTTTTAAGATTAATTGATTCATTGTTTAGCATAAAAAATGTCAGAAAATATTTTTAAAACGCTCAACTAAATTTCACAAAGTCTGTGAGTTTGTAAGAACACATATTAATAGTAAAAAGTCATTAAAACAATTTTGACTCCACACTTTATCTCATATTCTTTTTTTCTAACATGTTTTTATTTATGTTTTTCATTATTTACTCACTTTATCTTAATTCTTATTTAATTCAGAACATGACTTTTCAGTTGTATTGCACTAATGTCATTCAATGATGCATGTTGTTTTGTCTGAGCAAGAGTCCAAAATACACATATGATGAATTAACAATGATATAAAACAAAGAAAAGCAGTAAATCCTCACACTGACACTGGAAATAGTGAATGTTTGGACATTTTACTTGATAAATGATTAATCAACTGTCAAAACTGTTTTCAATGAGATGGTTCAAACTGGTGCAAAAGTTCAAATCCCCAGTTCTCAGGTTTGTCCTGCACATTGCACCACCTGGGCCTGTAGGTCTGAGCTGTGTTTGAAGTCTGGCTGAGCCTCGCCTGTTATCTCCGCTCAGAGGTGGGGGCATCATTGTGTTCTGCTAATGAGGCTACATTAAGCCTGTCTACACCAGGGGGCATGTAATCCTCTCAGCTGGCCTGACGTAGGGCCGGGCAGGGCGCTGTTTACACGGGGAGTGTGGAGGCTAGCACTCAGGAGCCCGGGCTTCTGTCTATACAGGTGAATCTGCTCAAACACGTGATTAAGAAGCAGAGGTGGAGGTGGAGGGGGGCAGAGGTGGGGGGCACAGGCCGCTGCATAGAATGGTGTCTGAGTCTTGACAGAGTATATCTTGATGCTGGCCTGCTGTGCCCATACAATACAATACAATGCAATACAGTCCCTCGCTGTGAAGATCATGGTCACCTGACTCAACCGTATTATATCCCCTTCACACCTTCCAGCTATGAAACAATGCAGCTCTTTATGAATGAACCACTGTAAGGAAAGTCTGTGGGATGGCACTGAGGCGACCGAGGGAAGGTTGGAATACAGTGCTTCATTATCAGAGGCCTCCTGCTTTACGCTCCTGGGGTTTTCTTCTAGCTGGTCTTTGGATCTCCAGGTCAGCAAATCCTGCATCGAACATCCATAATGTGAGAAGACAAGAGCTGGGAGGCAAGCGTTCAAGCTGTTGCGGCATCTTCGGTGACAAAAAGCTGCCGTCCGCACCTGGAAAATGTGAATCCAGGTGATGCAGCAAACCGTCCTTTTCATTCATGAGTCGCATCAGAAAATGTCCATGTCCAACCCAAACATCATCCAGAGTTGCCAAGAATCCACAAGGGCTTTTGTAAATCCTGCAGGTCTTTGGTGCACAGCTCTACCTGTGCCAGCCTGGCCATCACTGATCCAAAGTGAAGCAGGAGAGGAGTGTCCCATATATGAGTTCTGTCCAATACAATGGCACATTGTGATCAGAAAGCCTCTGAGAACAATCCCCATTCAGAAAGCATAGTGCCCATTCAGCTTGTTTGGCTACGGGACAATGCGATGATACCCTACTGTCACCTTATAGATTAGGATTCATTAAAAGGGCTGAAATAAAGGAGAAGTGACACTTTTTTAAGTCACACATCAAAATAATGTCTTGGTGATAAATCAAAGCTCAAAAAAGTTTAGTGCATGATTTAAAGTGTAATATTCACATTTTTTGCCTAAATCCAGATATTAACCTCCAAAACAGTGTCTAATATTCACACAGACTCAATTCACAGAGGAGCTCAGCCGAAACTAACATTATTGTATTCACGCTGCGTCGTTCAAGCTAATTGATTAAATCCATTAGTGCTTTTCAGCGCGCAATGGCGCATGCGTCAAGTTTCACACCGCGGATGTGGATTCAAGCTCTAATTCTGACCCCCCCCATCAAACACAAACAACCTATTATTTGAATGAATAATTCTCTTCAAAATACACCTTTAAAAAAATTTCTCATATATCGATTTCCTCAAAGCCACATGATACTTTATCATGCCGAGCTGATAGATGGTTTAAGTCTGTTTGCCAAATCAAGATGAGCAGCTCAGTTTAAAGAACAAGCCTTAATCAATTCTGATATTGAATTTGCCAATGTCAAAGTATTGATCCTGCTTTTTGATTAGACATCAAGCTCCATTAGGCCTGATTTAACCTGCAGGGTTAAAAGTCCAAAACGCTCCTAAAGAGAATATTCATATAATAATAAATTGTGCAAGAGTCCTTTAAAGTGGAAACTTGCGTGCAGCAAAAAGCCCCTGCTTTTCCTTGTGTATTAACCCTCTGTGCTCCCAACTATAATACACAGTATTTGCAATATAAAGAGGCCATGAGTGGCTCGTCTGCAGGGACAAAGCGGTGCAGGTGCAGGTATGACTGCAGGTCGCTCAGTCCGTGTATTGCACATGTTCCCATGATGGCATCTATTGTCTGGATGATGTTGGTGCCAAAGACAGATATTCATTGAAACCACAGAGAGGAGGCGAGCACCTGTAATCACATCCTATTATATCCAAGTGGGATCACACGCCTGAGAGAGTTTCTGCAGAGATCATTAATGGTGGATACACAACGTTTAAAATCACTTTATTCTCCATTTTAGCTGTTTTTATTCATCTATTCTTTTGTTTCACTAATAATGTACTTTTTAAATTTCTGTCATGTGTATGTCTTCTTATTTGTGTGGCCCATTATTTTCCATTAAAATAATTAAATTTGAGTGTTTTTATTGCTCAGAATTTGGTTTATTCTAATATTTATGCACTGGTTGAAATTTATAACAATATAATATAAATAAAGTGTTTTTGTGCACTAAAGAGCCTTTGATTTATTTCTTATAATATTTATGAGAAATTTTGAAGTTTTTCATGTTTTACGTTGCTGTATTATTTTAAAATTGCACATATATTCTAGAGAAGTGACAGAACAAATGGTGCAGATATATAAATTATAGGCTGAAAGAGACAAAGCTGCTTTAGTTTCTGTGAGTCTGAATCTCTGCAGTTTGGCTCATTTGACTCATTTCAGTACACTTTGGTCTCTTTGATTTTGCAGCTTCTCAGTCCATTTTTTGCACATTTTCCTCATCTTTTAATTCAAATGGATAAAAGTAGGAAAGCAGTGCTTTTGTGGTGTTTTTGATGTCCTGAGCTCATCAGCTCTTTGTATACACCTATCAGATGTTGGCAAATATTTGTGCGTGGTAATAATGTAATAAACGCGCCTTGATCATGTTTGTTTCAGTCCTGTAAAATGTACTTTGATAGAGACAGTGGATGGCAGATAAGAGCTGAGAGCCACAATGTAATTAGTAACCAGCCCTGCCTCCTGAAAAAACTTTGTTCTCCCATCAATACCCTGCCTGCCTTTCAGGACCTATTGATTAGATTCCATTTCTCTCCAATAGGCAAAGCTGTAATTTGATTTTCCTTTGTTTTTTTTTAAGAATCAAGACTGAAACTAGATATTTCTTCATTAATATTATGTTGATATTCATGCACATATATGAAAATTCAAAGATAGTATGATGTAAATTTTCAGCTTATGCAAACATGCATATATAAAAATGCCAGTTTTTGCAGGAGCCATGCATCGAGTTTCATCAATCTAAATGTGATTTAGGTTATAATTCAGATTGCATGGTGACTTTTTGCGCAATCTCGAGATGCAATGACGCCTTTTTGCATTAAACAACATCTTAATTGTAGATTATCACAGACTCATGATTCCTCCCATCTGAAGTTTCGTGGGCTCGTTGATTGGGGCGTCAGATGGGCCTATCACCGACCCGAGAAAACACCTGGAATTCACACCTTAAATCCACTCCTCCCGGCCTCCCATTGGCGGAGCTCCCGCATATATCCCTCAGTGTCCATCACCGGGAGAATGACAGGATCCTGCAGCCGAGCCTAAACCCGCCATCACCATCTGCAGCCATGCGTTTCAGCCACGACCCCTCCGCCTTCCAGCTGTGCGCAAACATGTTGGACAGCGAGGACTCGGGCTCCGCAGACGGGGAGCACCTGGCCGAGGTGCGCTCCCCGGGTTCGGGCCCCTCCAGCCCCCTGTCCGTCAACTCGGACTCCAGCTGCACCAGCCCCGAGGCCAAGTCCGCCTCGGCTCAGCAGAGAGTCAGGAGGCCGCTGAACGCCTTCATCATCTGGACTAAAGAGGAGCGCAGGAGGCTGGCACACCTGAACCCAGACCTGGAGAACACGGATCTAAGCAAGATACTAGGTGAGATTAACAGCCTGGAAATGTTCTTAATATGACCAGCTGCAAAACTTAAAGTGCCTCAAATTAGATCTGCAAGTGTTCCCTGCAAAACATATTAGAAATGTTTGCAGATCTTTGGAAAATGGCAAAAGTGACTTAAGAGCTCAGGAGCATAAAAAGTTCATTATAGCTGATTTCACATTTAACTTTTATGAGCTGCCATTGCTCAATTGCATATCATTAACCTTCACTGTGCTCCTGCAGGAAAAACCTGGAAGGCCATGTCTCTGGCTGAGAAGCGTCCCTACATGCAGGAGGCGGAGCGCCTCAGGGTCCAGCACACCATCGACTACCCCAACTACAAGTACAGGCCCCGCAGGAGGAAGCAGTTGAAGAAGAGCTCCAAGCCTTCAGGTGCAGAAGCCGGCGCCCCCCTCCCCTCGCTCTGCAGCTCCAGCTTCCAGGCGCCCTACAACCTCACCTACCTGCTCCAGAACCAGCAGCCGTCCTACCCCAACACACCTGCTTACCCCAGCTCCAACTTCGCCCCTTTGCACAGCAGCTACCCCAACACCCCAGTTTTCCCAGACTCAGCAGGAGCAGCAGCAGCAGACGTCTTCCCAAACAAACCCGAGGCGTACCCACACCCTGCAGAGCCTCAGGTGTATTTTGGCAGTCAGCACGGCCACATGCAGTACGGTTTCTCCAGCCCTGCAGGCCCCCACGTGGATCAGGAGTCCAGGGTCTACGGGGGCCTGCTGTGTCCCACCGGGCCCTCCCTGGAGTTTTACCTGGAGCAGGTTCAGCTGGACATGCTGTACGACCTGGACCGCAGCGAGTTCGAACAGTACCTGGGTCCGAACCCTCACAGGCCCGAGTCGGTGGATCCCAGCAGCTACCATCACAGAGAGGGACGCTCGCTGTCATAGAACCACTGACACTGATGTATTTATTTAAATTATTTCAGCACGCCGTTCGACTGCTGGAAGTGTATATTGTGCATTTTGTTTTTGACAACTTGTGTTCTTCAATGACTCATGTGCTGTCGTCCAATGTAATTATAATGTATCAATAAATAATTAATTCAACTTATAATGCTCATGTCCTTATTAATACGCTAAATTTGAGAAAACAGCCAGATTAACAGACATAAACTTTAAGGCAGGTGTCAAAATGCCACTCCAGTGATTTTGAATCACAGTTGAGACAGATTTTATAAAGAAAGGCCAAACTGACATCTGCTCACTTTGGGTCAAGAATACAAAAACAATAGATCCTTTCAATTAATCCCAAGGCTGTAGAAATCATCAAAATAAATTAATAAGTGATTTATACCACAATTATGTATTAGTAAGCAGATATAAGTGTTTTTTATTGTATTGGTCAGCAGCTTTTCCTGTGGTCACTCATCAGTGGAGGTTGGTGTAATTATATCTGCTGACAATTAAAATGTGTCATAAATCATTTAATTAGTTAATGTACTGTATATGAATCTCATGAACTGTGACTCTTCCCTGGTTATAGAATAATAAGAATAAAAAAGCTGAATCCCCAAAGCCCCAGAAAACATTACACAACAGTTTTCACCAGGCGACGCTTCGTGACATGTCAACTGATCTCGATGTGTAAAATCAACCCCTTTAAGGTGACTGAAACAACTTTAAATATCTGTTACATTCAATGTTGGATCTATACTGTTCTCCCTTTGGCAGAAGCCAAACTGTTGACAGGCTGTTGTATCTCCATCCTCATGTCTTTCTTGGCTCAGAGAGGGAAGTCGTGTGGGCGCCAGGGGCATAAACTTCCCAACTTCCTGTTTCATTTTAAAACATTTCACAAAGGCTCTAAAAATATGCCCCAAAATCGACATATCTCCAAACTCATTGGACTTTGGCTGCCAAATGTTTACTCATTTAGAAAAATGTTTACTTCCCTGTCCTGTATTTTCTGTGTCAGAGCCTCCAGGCTGAACTCTGATATAAGATGGAGGTGCTGCAGGGACGAAATCATTCAATGCTCACACACAGTAAAGATTATCATTATTATTATTTATTTTTAGTATTTTGTCCATTTCATTTCTGTTAAAGTGAAATAAAAGACATTTTTTTTTATCTACACATCTGTTTTTATCGAAAAGAGCAAAGACATATAACATAAAATATGAACATTTTCAAAAGATAAATAAATGTGAAATAAATATTCCTGCACACTGTCAATCAGTTTTACTCACTTCATAAAGCAAGTGTGTGAGATCCAACACACAAACATACTCTGATGATATGCAGGACAGTTTTTGTAAAACTAGATCAGACCTGCTCATCTGTTTTTTTGGGTGATGGATCCATTTTGTAAGATAATAAGCTCAAGACCCACCAAACACCAAACAGCAGCAGTGTTTGGAAATGAGTGTGCAGAGGGAAATGTTGTGAGTCAGTGATGGAAATCAGATCTGGAGAAGGAAATGGATGAGCACAGCAGCTGAGGCAAGGATGACCTCGCTCGGACGAGAGAGCAGAAGAGCTGATTAGGAAAGTGAAGACTGCTGCAATCCAACGCCACCTGAATGAGCGGAAGAAATCTGACGTCAGTTCAATTCCCAGGACGATATTACAAAACACACTGTGACGTGGAATGCAGAAATGCACTGCAAAATAATAATATGAATCGCACATGATAAGATGGAAATGTTACTGGTTTGTGTTCTATCACTCCTTGTTTTCCCTCTTTTAGTAGCTTGAACTCAAAGCTGTTAGTTCAACTTGTTGTTTTTCTCAAACTTCGGCCCCTCAGCAACAATTAATGACCAGTTGCAGGAACTTCCTGAAGGAAAAACAACGGGATGATATCAGTGTTTCAGGTGAAAATATCATCAACAATAAACAGTGATGGAAATGGCAGCTGGACAAATCAGATATCGTTGTTACATTTATGAAACTCATGATTTGTCAAATATTTACAAGGCTGTGTGTTTTTGTTTTAGCAGATTTCTGGTTTATTACATGATGTAAAAACAATTGAAAGTGAACGTGGAAGAAGTGAAACTGGAATGAAAAAGTGTGTGATGATGTTAAAACAAGATTTCCTCTTTTAACAGTCATTCATTTATTTTTGCTAAATTTTCTCAACATATCATTTGTTATTAATAACCACATATTCTCAGGTCTTTGCCAAGTTTTTTTAAGGGCAATGAGTGCAACAAAAATATAAACTGTTCATAGATTAAAATGGCTTCTTGTGTGAGTTTCTCTCATCTCCATCCAGAGCTATTTTTGTGAATAGTCCAAGAATGGATGCCGATATCAGAGGCATGTTTGAACTTATCATCAGGGAAGAATGTGAAGAATCTCAACATGTCAAACATGCTGTAATTTCTCAACCAGAAAATACTTTCCTGGTTAGAGATTAAACGTGTTAATATGCCAACTCCTGTCTGTCTAATATTGACAGGCCGAATAGTTTATGTTAAACCTAAAAATAGATTTGAGCTCACTTACCTGTAACATTTGAGATTGTGTGTGCCATAATTAGGTCTTGTCTTGTTTTACCTCCCACTTGAAGGTCATCGATAGTTTCCTGTCCTGAGTGCAGTTTGGGTAAATTCAGGGCTGCTGCTGTCTGCAGATAATGCTCATCCGAGTATTATCCTGCAGGGACGTCTGCTCTGTCTGGAGCTGAGGAGGAAGCTCGAACAGGAAGAGCCCTGAAGTGAGATACTCGACAGTTTCTTATCCTAAAAAAATCATGAAGCATAAAGAGGCTTCTTTGTTTCTGCAACTGGAACATGTCATTTCATAAAACAAAGCTTGAGGGCTTCCCACAAGCTCAGACTCATAAGAACAGGAATTTCTGGTTGAGTTGAATGTGTCTGCCTGATCACTTCATTATGTCAGTCTGCTCAACCTCTAATCAATCACTAATTGGGCCTATCAGATTACTATAACCTCATCAGGCCAGTCCTGCGCTGGAGGTTCATCAGCTTTTCACCTGCATGTCTCACAAGTTTACATCTTCAGCAGCTGCAGGCTGTAGGTCAAGGACGCATTTAAAGGGTCATTTGATTCAAATTTAAACATCATTTACTCTCGTGGTATCTCGCCGTGAATATAGTTTTATTTATTCATTTGCCCACATTTTTGACATCTGACTCCGACATTTCTACCCAAATAAAATGCAAGGAACAAAGTTTTGTTTGTGGTGCTCACAGCAATATAATTTGCATTTCAAAACATTTAAGAGCAACATCTATTTTGAAACATCCAAGTCCTTTTCTCTTTCACTGGAACTGCTTTTTTTCCCAAGAAGAAATAGTCCCTGTGAAAAGTGCTCACCTTGACATCTGTGGATAATCCAGAATGACTGGGATTTTGTTTCTGCGTATGTAATGTTGTGAGCATTGTTAACTAAAATTTAATTCATCTCCTCTGTAGTGGAGTTGGCAACAGAAATCCCAAAGATGTACAACCAATAAAACCAAAACCACCAGAAACCACAAAACACCAGTAATGGAAGAAGTACTTAGATCCTTTATTTAAGTAAAAATGAAAAATACTACACCATGGAAAAAAAATCACCCTGTGAGTATTTACTGTTGTAGTTGGTCTAGGAGGAGCTAATTGTAATTACTTTATATTCTGCTTGTTTAATGTATAATAATACAACATATTTATGAGATGAGAGTTATATGTTTTATGAAATTTTAATCAGCAAGGAAAGTGCTAACATAGCTGTCAAATAAATTTAGTTAAGTAAAGAGTGAAGTCAAAGTATAAAGAAGTCGGAAATGGAAATATTTAATTACCTGTGTATATGTACTTTTACTACTTTACACTCCATCACTGGTGTGTAGTATGAACAATACTGTACATGCAATATGTATTCACCACCATTGTACTGTAATGGCAGCATAGATCCCAGAGATGGATATCTTAAAACCAGAATATTAATTTTAGGCGAACTGACCCTTTAATTTTATTTAAAGCCTCAAAGGTCTCAGTCTGATGTGCAGAAAGTCACAAAGAGCAACAGCTTTTCTGGTTATTATGACCTCAGCCGGCGTTTCCAGCCAAGAGACAGACAGTCGGCGAGACAGACATGATGATTACTGTAACAGGGTCCGACAGACAGGCTGAGGAGAATAGAGCAGCTGGGTGTGTCCCCGTGACCTGCTGGGCCGATACAATACTCTATCAGAGTCTCTCAGCAAAGAGACTATCGCCTGTCAACAAACACTCAGAGGATGATTAACACAAACACAATCCTCAAACTGGCCTGAAGTGTTTGTTTGTGTCTGGCCTGTTTTTATATTTCTTCTTTGCATGTACGCTCTATAATGATATGTATATGTACATATACTGTGCATTTGTGGAGGCATTTACCTCAGATAACTTCACCAGGATGAAATGTGGCGTGTTGTTCACTCATTCCGACCGAATCATTTTGTGTGGAAATAACGTCACACCTTCTTCCTCAGTGTCTTCTGGTGCTTTATGACTCAGCCTGTGAGTATGTCCATGACTGTATCTGCAATGTGTGTGTGCGTGTGTGTGTGTGAGATATGAGAGTGAGTATAATTGTTTTTGGATACTGATTAAATGATCATTCCAGACACAGTACAAAATGCATCTATCTTTTGCAGGATGTGATTGTATTTTAATTTTCTTGCTTTGTTTTGTCTTGTTTTCATTACTGTAAAAAAACAAGAGAACTATAACCAGGAATTAAACTGTGTCCTATTGACTATATATATATATACTTCTCACTTATTTACATGTTGACAGGTCAGCTGACATGTTAACCTGCTCGGCTTCTCATTTCTATCCAGTGACTGTTGATTTTACCAGCTGAAATAAAAACCATTGCTGGCAGATGGACTGAATGACTGGATGAATGTCTTCAACTGACTCATATTAAAATAAGAACCCTGTTTAATGATTTTTGATTATGTCCTCAATGGTTACATGAATGACAACTAAAAAAAAAGCAAAAAGTTAACATCTTCATTAATCAATGATCCATGTAGAAATAAAGAAACTGAAATCTTGCTAGTCCTAATATTATAAGTATAATAGGAAAAACGTATGATCATTTATTTCATTCATGTTTGGTGGACTAGCTCACCTACCCTACGTAATCTATAATGTAAACTTTCCCTAATTCAATAAAGACTTTACTCAGCTCCAAAGTGTTTTTGGCCTCAACGGGCTTTAAATGCCAAATATTGCTCTTCATACAGCCCCATACACATTGTTTAGACATGTGAAGAAAACCAATGTTTCACAGATGAAACATTGCTGACACGTGCTCAAACTACAATTATGAATGAAAATATAAACTGTGTTAATGTGGTTTTTCATATTATGTGTATTAAAGTCTGCAGGGGGTCGTTGAAGAGGTTTGTTTTATTCATTTATTATTCATGCCAACAACATAATGACCTGTATGCAGCTATTTCAAATTTACATGCAATGTGACCATGTGTGTTTGCAATGTCATAGTATTTCCATACAATGACAGCACCAGTGGCACCGTGTTGAGTCGATCCATCTTCCTCTGCCTCCCTCTGCCTCGTCAGTGGGCACCTGTTAGTTTGTGTTGACGTGGCGTCTTTAACACCTCTGCTGATTGACTTAGCAGGATAAAAGCCTAACAGCTCACCAGGCCCCTCAGCAGGTAATGGACTGTGTGCATGAAGCAGGCTGGCAGCACCTGAAGGCAACACATTGTGTGCTAAGCAAAATCACTTTGGTTATAATGCTGTGATATGATGGTTACAGTGGGGAAAAAAACTGACATTAACATCGCGCCTTCACAGTCAGAACCCCCACAAGGCATCACAAGATTTTTCATGAGATGGTTAACATGACGGGAAAGCAGTAAAGAACATTCCTATTAAAATGAAACAAGAAAAATAAATAGACGTGAAACTGGTGACAAAGGCTGACAAGCTTTGTTTAAAGGAGTCTCGAGGTAAAAAAGAACCTCTGGGGTGATAATAAGGACAGTAGGACTGTGTGTACAGTGGGTTTGCAGGTAGCAGGACTCCAGTCAAAGCTACCTGCAGTAAATCAAGTTAAAATCCAGGTCCAGGTAAGTTTCAGTCAAAGGTGTTTGAGTTAAAGTAAAGTATGAGTAAATGAAGTGGATCAAAATACATATATTTAAACAGTGAGCTTTTCTTTTGAAATATAAAACTAAGCATCTTCATTGCTCAACATTAAATTGTCCATCAATGTCTGAGAATGATCACAAAGCTTACACGGGTTACACTGGTTAAAAGAGTCTTTGCAAATATTAAGATTAGCAGGAAAAAGCTGATTCAACACCCAGAAGATAAAGATAAATCTGGCTCAAAGATAAGCCCAACGTGTCAGAAAAGTGGTCTTGATGAAAGTGGTCTCTGGCAGGTAGCTCCGAGTAAACAGTATTTGGTTTGATTGGCAGGTTATTGTTGAGTCTGTGTGGGTGTTGAGGAAGGTTGGACCTTCTCTCAGGACGTAGCCTCACTTCCCTCGCTCAGAGGCTCTCAGGAGGAGAGCACTGGGCCTTTTAACTTTTTTATTTGTGCTGTGTTTGTTAAGGCCACATTCCCTGAGCCGGGCCTGCAACTTGTGTTATTCTTCCTGTGCTGTTTGCCCCACTCGCAGCTGGAAGGACAGGAAAACCGATCTGGAAAACTACTTCATGTATGTCATCGGTGATTACAGGACGGCAGCGCCCGCCCGCGCCTGATATTGGCAGCCTCATGCCCGGGCTCACAGGGGCAGGGGCAGGCCTGAATAATGCCGTCCCATGGGGGCGACGCTGCGCACCCCTCCTCGCTCAAGGCCTCGCTTCGGCTTCCATGCAAGGAACTGTGTGAGTCCATGCGGCCCTGTCAGCACTCTTCCTGTGGAGAAACTGGAGAGGAAGCTCCACCAGGCAGCCTGAGGTGGCCACAAACCTCCACAACTTTCAATTTCTTTCTTTAATCTTGCCAGTTAGGACACACACACACACACACACACACACTCTGCTGCACATAAACTGTCAACACGTTACATTACAAGCAAGAAATCCTGCATTCAAAATCTTACTGACTTTAGTGCTAAATGCTAAAATGTAACATAACAGTAGCACAAATAGAAATGAGTCATACAGTCACTGAACTGAGTCAGTAACTTCTCATGTCACTTAAAAGTAAACAAGTTTTACCACCAAAATGTACTGAAGTATCTGAAGTAGAATGCAATCATTTGCAAATAAATTTACCGACAATAGTTTTATAAAATGTTCCCAAGCCCATGTATTAATCTCCTTTCTACAATCATGTGTTTGACAAAGTGTTGAACCTCGCTCCATCCCTGCTTGTGAACAACTGAGTCTTTCCAGGATGAACCTTTCATACCCAATCATGATACTATCACCTGTTACCAACGAACCTGTTTACCTGTGGAGTGATCCAAACAGGTGTTTTCAATCAGGCCACAACTTTCACAGTCTTTTGTTGCTCCTGTTCCAATTTGTTTGAAACATGTTGCTTCCATCAAAATTCAGAATAAGCAGATATTTACAAAAATCAATGAAGTTGATGAGGTCAAACATTAAATATATTGCCTGTGTTCAATGAGTATATGTTAAAAAGGATTAAGTTATTGCATTTTGTTTTGTTTATAGTTTGCACAGCATCACAACTTTTTTGGAATTGGGGTTGTACATATTCTTGGATTATTTTTCCCTTATGTGAATTCATCTGTAAACAACATTTTAATTTTGTAGGTGGTTAATTCTAACTAAGTGATGATCACATTGTGTTTTCCATGAGAAAAAACATTGTGTTTTCCATGAGAAAACACAATGTGATCACGAAATCACTTGGTAAAATAGAGATTTTGGCAGTTTTATTCTTCAAGTAACTGCTGTCAGAAAATTTCATAAAAGTACAACCACCTCAAAATTGCACTTAGTAAATATACTCAGTTACTTTCCACCTCTGCTATCAACAAGAATGAGTTCACGATGTTTGATCACATTGTTCATCAGATCTAACCTCTGGGATGCAACACAGTATAATATTCTCACAGATCCCCTTTTCATTGCTTCCTCTTCCCTCCGCTGCCACTTTCCCAGGCAGAGGACCTAGAAGAGCAATCTAGGGGGATCAGGAATGACAAGGCAGTCCGGCCTCCCATTGTATGTGAGCGTTTACTCAGCATGGAAGAGCAAGGACAGTGAGGCTACAAGAATACAATAGGCTCATATTTATTTACTGCTTAGCGGCAGCCAGGGAGACCCCCCTAATAGCTGATAGCAACTTTACAGTAATAGACCTCTAATAAAGACCTCAGAGGGCAAGTGGAGGCCAGACTCTCTGGCTCTGCCCTGGGTAAGGGTATTTTAAAACACTGCGTCAAACACGACCAATGAAATATTAAATCTGTTAAGATCTTTTCCCCTTATTATATCATCATTATGAATTACAAAGTATCATCGCTAAAAATTTCTACAGTGTCTTCTTCTCTTGATACAGTAGCTCTTATCTAGCGTAGTATTTGTGCTACTACATTTGAGTATTTCAATACAGAGAGAGTATCAGATTCATACCAGATGAAGGTGCTGCTGTGTCCACATTGTGAACAACACGCTGATGATTGTATTGGTATTGTATTGTACGACTTTGGATTTAATGGACAAATATGCGTTAATGTATATACCGTATGTATATTTATGTGCATGTGTCTGCGTGAGTATGTATTTATATGAGTATGTACACACATGTACTCTAGGCAGCAACTTCATTCTTGTAAATAAGGGATTACAGACATTTTGTCTTCAGTGTATTTTATGTGATGAAGTGTCATGTTGTCCATTATCCCCTTAAACTCCCTTTTTTTGTGCATAAGCCCAACGATGAAAATAATAAAAAGGTTCCTATTCTTAAACTCCTTTGATTATAGATATGACTCTGGTCTTGTTTGAAAGGGAACTCTTTGGAGTTGATTATGAAAATGTTAGAATTAGTCTGCATGTTATTACGTGTTAGTGAGGCAGAGCTGCATGTGTGCAGATTTATTCAGCCAGGCTTTCAGGTTTGTGTGTAATGCCTTTGGCTTCCAGTGGAGGGCTCCCTCTGTTGTACTGAGCTCATAATCCACCTGTAATACACACTAAAGCAGAACTTATGCATAAATATGAACTTATTTTTTAATGTCAGACAATCTGCATTTCCCTAAAAACTCCGCATGTGGTATGAAAAGTACTGCACATATGTAACCTCCACTATTTTGGCCCAAAGGTCAAAGCACAGTTTATATCCAGCTGGTCTGTTGTTTTTTTAACCCAACCTGACAGAGGCTTGACCATCATTTACACTTGTTTCCTTCCATGTTTTAATCTGGCTGAAAAATGCCTGGAAATGGACCAAACCAGCGCCGACTATCTGACCTACATGACCGAGCCCCGAGCCTTGGAAAATTAATTTTCCGAAAGGCATTATGAGCGCGTGATTTATTGGTTGCCTTGATGCCTTGTGGGTGTAATTGTGAGAGCAGGGCTGAAGTTGAGTGGCTTTGATGCCCCGTCCGTCCCCTCCTCCAATCCCTGAGTTTCAGAGATTAACTCAGACACTGGATTAAAATCTCAAAATAGAGAAATCCTTTTTAGATGAACAGATTGATTAAAAAGGGGGAAAGATGAGTGTGTGGTGGAACTGAGCTGCTGATATTCTCACCTGGGAGTTCTCCGGTGCTGAAAGTCAAAACTCTGGAGCGCAGTCAAAACTCAGAGTGATGGATCCAAACCAAACCAGCTGTTTCAATGCTTATAGTTGAAGTTAAGGCCAAGAAGATATTTGTTATTTCTCACTTGTTTATGGCGACACTTGATGCTGATGGTCTGGGTGCTTGCATCCTAACACTGTAATTGTATTTGCATTTTTTAACAATTGTCATTTGTCACCACTCTTGTATCTGTGCATTAAATATGAAGCTACAGCCTGCAGCTGCTTAGCTTAGCTTAGCAGCATAAAGACTGGAAAGATAAGAGATAAGATAAGATAAACCTTTATTCGTCCCACAGTGGGGAAATTTGCAAAAATCAGGGGAGAGCGCGAACACAGTCCCCCACTACCACAAATTTTGCAGTTGAGATTCCCACATTTGGGGAATTCACAGGGGTCAGTACAACCGCAGTGCAATGGCTGAGCCTCGCCCTGGGCGAACCACCTTCGTGATCATGGTATCTCCTCTGCCAGGTAAGTATCAGGGGTAAACAGCTAGCCAAGCAGGCGGCTGTCCAATGATAAGGAAATCCACCTACCAGTATCTTTAAAGTTCACAAATTAACATGTTATGTGGCATTTGTTTAATTTGAACAAAAACTTGAATGTAAAAACAACATGTTGTGGTTTTACTGGGGGTTATGTGCTGGACTATTTCTTGACCGGGTGCAGTGACTTCCTGGAGTCTTAGGTTGCCTTACAGTGACAACAAGACTCCAGGTAGATTATGAATCATGTAGGCCAACAAAAAAAACACAAATAGTGTTAATAATTGAACTTTGGAGCTGATTGTAGTTTTGACTTTGTTTGCTGTTTCCTGTCTTTATGCTAAGCTAAGTGGCTGCAGCTACATATTTATGCACATGTTTTATTGTACTTCTTTTTTTTCCTGTATTTTTCACTATTTTTGCCCTTTGCAGCAAATGTAGTTGTTAACAATGGTTCTAAAACAACAATCTAAAACAATCTAAAAACTTGTTTTGGGTTCTCACGTTTTCATAGTTGCATTTAGGTTGTTTTTTTAGGGGGGTTGTTTGCAATGTTCCCCTTGATTTCAACAAAACAAGACAACAGCAACAAGAAACAGACACAAGACAAAATGATGTTCATGCTCAAACGTGCACCATTCAGTGTAAGAAACTCTTGAAGCTCCACTTGCTTATAATTCCTCTTTCATTTTTGAACCATAACTGTTTGGTGCAGGTTTTAGGCAAAGCAGCAGATCTATGTTTTTCTTCTGTCTATACTGCTGGGTCTGGTGTTAACAGACAAAAGCCTGATGCTTGATATCGTCATCATTGTGTGGCCTGTTTGATTGCGGGAAGCAGGTGTATGTTAGTGTGGCCTTTCAGACCAAATTTAGTCATCCACTCACTTCCCCCTGGACCCCAGGTTCCCTCTGCGTTTCCCAGCAGAGCTCGGCCCTCCCTCCCGCCTGCCTGCATGAAACACACTGCAGAGAGCGTCTGCCTCAAACACCACATACAGCTGCATGTATGCAGGATTTTGATGCATTGCTTGGATCATTTATTCTTTTAATTTCTTGTTTTTGCTGCTCCGCTCTCCTCTCCTGCATCTCTCTTTGCCCTCATCCCTCCGTCTCCCCTCTCTCCTTCCAGACCTAAGCTCTCTTCCTTCCTGCCCTCTCACAGCTTCCTGCTCCGGCTCTTATCACTCCAGAAAATGTGACACGGTCTCAGCCCAGTCAAACCAACACTAACCTCTGTAGTCCCCCTTTTCCTTGGCCATCACTGCCTTAAATGGAAGTATTCTGGCCCCACTGGGGTCTAGGTGTCTGCAGGGGGGTGAGGGGATGTCACCCATCTGGGCCAAATCTGTTAATGGACTTATTTATTATAAACAATATAGCCTGTACTTCACAGCCTCCAGAGGAACAATAAACCTGAAGTGGCCAGGCGTGTTTTTATTTATGTATTTATTTTTCGGAGAGGAAGCCGTGGGCACGCCAGGACATTATCGACTCATTCTCCTCCGAGGGGTTTTCCTCTGAGCTGAGGAAATCGTCCGCTTTGATTTACTCTGTAAATCTGTGCCTTATGATACAGCAACAGGAGATTGCATGAGGCTGTGAAGTCTTGTCAAGTTTGTGGTAGAAATGTGCAGAATCACCAAGTTATTTTCATGAACATAATAATCACAAAACAACCTAATGTCTGGTCATTATACAGTAAATATAAATGATCATGCTAATTCAGCTTGGGCCATTTTCTCAACATGTCACCTCAGATTTAATAAATGCCCACCCCAGTTTCTGGGAGCATCTTGAGTAACATTATGTGCATGGCTTGTAGGCTTTATTTATCGTTGTTCTATGACACTGCTGCCAGATACGGGTCTGCTAAGGCATGATAGAGCCTGTGTTATTGTAATGCCACAAGGCCATCTGATAAGACCCCATGCTCCACAGCCTGCAGCGATAACACATGTTTTGGATGGTATGGAGCCAAAAAAGCTGAACCTGCCGCTGCAAAGAGTGCAACAATTACTGCAAAGTTCAAAGTCCAGAGCACGGGCATCGATCAGAATATCTGGATGCCATTTTTCAGCTGCGGAGAGCGTTCTCCTGGGTCTCCATTGTTTCACACGCTGCAGCATGTCGGCATAGGTAGTGGGCTTTTGTCTGGATGCAGTTAGTGATGATATCAGGAGGGACTTTCCCCCAGTTTCCTCATATGAGCTTTTCCCATGTTATCATATAGGAATAATCACAGGAGGCCTGCTGGTCAGCTGACACTGATCGCTCAAATGTGATTGGAGGAGAAACATAAACAATGAGCTTTAAATCAGTTTTAAATTTGTTTTGATGTAATTGTGCCTATTATGCAATTTACTCATTTAAACATGAGAAATTACATATTGTTAACACAGGCCTTTGTATGATTTAATAGAATAGAGAACACTTGTGGTTTTAATCAACGCAAAAACCGAAATGTAAAAATGACATTTTGTGGTTTTAGGTGCTGGAACCTTGGATAACAACAACTTTCTGTTTTTGCATTTCTGTTCATGTTTGAATCAAACAAATAACATACAACATGTTAAATACTAAGAGATATTGTAAGGCATATTTTTGAACTTTATGCTAAGCTAAGCTAATTAACTCCTGGCCTCAGCCCCTTTAAAAGAAGAGTCCAACTTTTTGGGAAATTTATTTTTTGCCAGGAGTTGAAAAGATAAAAAGATCGATATCCCTCTTTACAGTAAATATATACCACCATCAAGTCTTTAAGCTTAGCATAAAGGCTAGAAAATGGGGGAAACAGCATTTTTGTTTTTAACCCAAAACCTCTAAATCTCACTAATGAACAGGTTGTATCTCATTTTGTTCGAAATTCGAGGTGTGAAATCAGCAATTTGATTTGTGTAAAGCTTCATATTTAAAAGACAGTTATCAAAGTAGTATCAATCTTCTCATTTCAGTCTTAACAAAACTGGAAACTCTCAGCAAGAATATTTACTTCATAGCATATTTACAGAAATGCATTCCTTCAAACTGAGGCTTTGGTGCAGTAAAACTTGAGGTAGGGGGCGAGTAGATATTGATGATCCAGACCATTGTGTGTAAATGAACTGAGGAGATAATCTCCATCAGGTGAACTCAGACCCTGAGAGGTTTAGTCAAACACAGGAACTCCTTGAAGTATAAGATAGGCCAGATATGTCAGATAATGTATTGATAAAATGTTCTACATACATTTCACTGTGACTGATTATGGTGTCAGCCAGAAGGTTTCATCTTAATGATGCATTTTTGAAAACATCTTATTATCATCCCTCACTTTTCCCTCAAAATGGAAATTGTAAAAAAAAAGGTGAAAGCAAAATATTCACACCTGAGGTTGATTTTCATCCCCCCCACGCCATCGTTAACTTGACACCAATCCATCTTGTGATTTAGCTAATTTGATGGGACATGAGCTTCCAGGGGTTTGTTCTATGATCCCGAAGAAACACTTTGACAAGAAATTATGTGTGAATCCGATTAAAGGTTCGTTGGTTCTTCCTATCAATGCTACTGTTTCTATACAGCGTTGGTGTAAAGGGAACAACGTAGGGAGGAAGCACTCACACACACTGTGCATTTCCTCCGTAAAAACCACAGCTGTGTGAAAACAACATGTGGTGCATTCCTCGGCCATTTCTCTCACTTTAGCACAATAAAGGACGACGGGGTCTGCAGAGCCCTGTAGCCTCCTCTAATGCAACGGCACCAGAGTTGAATAAAGACGTTGTTTGTGCTTGTAAAATGTGTGCAACGATAGCACGACTCTACAAAAGTGTCACATCATGAGTGGGTGGCGTTACAGGTCTGAACTGATGTGGAAAAAACAGTTTTAAGGAGCTTTTAACCACAGTCGATTAAAGGAGAAGTTGTCGCATCAATGAGGAAGTTCCAGCCATGAGTTTTGGAGTATTTGTTCTGTAATCTCCAGAAATGACGGCACATTATTTCGATTTGTGAAAGAAAAAAACTATAAAAAGTCCCATATAAACCAAGTCTTATGATTGTGTTTCCACCACAGCTCAGGTTATCTGTTCTCTTATCTTCTGCCTCTGCAGCTGCCTTGCTTACCTCTATTGATCCAGATTCCTACTAGGCGCGATGCCACTGATCACACACGCCATTATTGATCAACATTGGTCACCCTGGGCCGACATGGCGGCCTGTTAGCACCCTTGGGGGTATGTGCGTTTTGTTCTGCGGTGACGCTTTAGCGCCTCAACAAGGCAAAGGCCACACATGAAAGGATCGGGAGTGTTTGAGCGACTGAGGAATCAATTCACACCCTGATTGTCATATACAAAGGCCTCACTGTCTCTCCCCTCATTTCCAAAAAAACCCAGTCTGGAGAGTTTGATTAGTAATTAACTCATCAGCTTTCATCACACAGGCATCAATCGCTGATTTTGAAGTTTTGATTTCCACTTACTTGGAAGTGAAAGTGCAGTCTCTCCAACCTGCATCATGCTGCTGCACAACAGATTAGATGAACTGAGGGACTTCTTTTGGGCGGTGGGGGTCAACGGCAGGTCAAGTTGTGGAGAGCAGTATTTATGTGGCCGGTGGCTGTCAGGAACACAATCATGCTGCTTGGGTATAATCTATCATTCGTTTTCTTACCAATATTTATGAAGCAATCCCTTATTTTGCCGTACAGAATAAACAGCAAAGGCAGGAATTGTGTGAGCAAAATGTGAGAGATATGACTTTGGTGTTTATCTGTTTGGCTGGAAAAAAAAGTATTGTTGGAACAAAAGTGAGCTTGTGATTGTTCAGGAGTGTAATTTCATCCTTTTGATGGTAAAAATTTTTTTTTAAATCCCGATGTTTGTTTTCTGGTGTTTCACAATGTTTGCAAGCGTGCGTGTTTTGTTCTCTTTTAAAAGGACTAAAAAAGTTATTTCAGGCTCAAACTCATGTGTCAAGGACTAAAAGAAAAGAAAGACCCGAAATAGACAAGTCTTATCAGTTTGGGAATGGTCATAGCAGCGGGAGGAACAATGCCGTGCTGGGAGTTGAGGTTGACCCTAATAATGCGACCGGTCCGTCAAGGAACCTGGAGAACAGGAAGCCCACCGTACCTCTGTCTTCATGGATAAAGTCATAAAAATGATAAACACGGGCCTCGATTAGCCTCCGTCAGGACAATGTGCCGGCCGCCAGCGGGGAGGATTAGGGTCGGGCCAGTAAAAGTGAAGAGATGAAAGAGCTGCTCTCCCGTGTGGCTGACCTCCCTGTTCATTTCACTGAGGAAACCTGGGTTTTCCCTTTCCACCGCTCACTAATGGTGATTCATCAGTCAATCACGATGCTCTATTAATAGATTTTCTTCTCCCTGCGGTGTTGCTATAAAGAAGTGGGAACACAGTTATACATGAGTGGCAGCTAACCTGAGAGCAAGGGGGCGGCTTAGTGTTAGTGCACACTGGAGTTAAAGGACAATTCTGGTGTTGTAGAAATTTGATCTTATTTTTAAAGGTTGGGCTGTTTCTACTGGTTATAATAACATGGTAACATTCAGACGATCATGTAGGTTTTAAACAGCTCAACTTATTTACAAGAGAGAATAAATGTGAAATTTGTAACTAAAACTCCAATTGTAAACATTGCAAACACTTTTTATATCCTGGACATGTCAGTTATATAGGCACAAGTTTTTATGTGCTATTTATCTATATACAGTTGTAGAAATACGATGACTTCATACAACAGTGACACACTGACAAGCACCAGTGATGCAAACTTCATATAGAAAGACGTTGTTGAACTTCTGGTAAACAACACTTTCTCTCAAACTATGGAAATGTAATATCTGTTTGTCACAAATGTTTGTTAAGTATGTGAAATATTTCTACTTTAGAAGCACACAATAAATGCACAGCTGAGATGATGAGGCCTCAATTGGGCATATCCATATTTTGACATAATGAAATAGTTTTGAAAATATATATGTTGCACTTCCAGATTTCAATAACACAGAAGAGTGATTGGCCACTGGCACAGGTCTGGTCTTATTTAAAGGCTAATCACCCTTGTTGTGCAATAGAACATCCACCATTTGTGATATTTTCTCATAAAACATGATTTATCCTGCTCAAGTGAACAATGTTTTATATATTTTACATATAGTTTATGAACTTTATTGTTGTTTATAAATGTAAAAATGCCATTTTCTCCCAGATGATACACTCACAAAGACCTCCTCTCACATTTGATGCCACTGATTCAAAGCTTAACGAAATATCCTTGGCATTATAGTTTTGTATTTCTGTATCCTCCAGGCCGCCTGACTGAAACTACAACACCGTGGATGTTCTCAGGAAAGAGACTTTGATTATTTTACTTGTTGCTTCCGTTTTATTGTTGGCTGACCCCTGGCAGCGCGCAAACCCAGAGGTCACCACAACTTGTGGTGAAAAGTTTCCAAACATCCTCATGTTAGCACGACTAAAGGCATATTTAAGATTTGTCTTGGACCCGGGCTTCAGTTTAGTAAAACAGACAGAGAACGCGGGCGAGACGAGAAGATCGGGAGGATGTGCTCATCTCCAAACTGAGCAGAAGACACAAACAAGAAATGGTTTTATCATCAGAGCATCTTGATGAGGTGGGGGCAGGATGGTGTCGCAGAGGCGTACGGGGTGAAGATGTCCTCTTTGCTCTACGTGGAATGAACCGGCCAATAAACACAACAGGGCCGAGTAGATTCCCACCTGATACCCAGCAGATCCCTGACAGATTAACGCCTCCAGAACAATGAGACGAGAGTGGAGACGGCTTCCTCTGTGTCCCCGCTCGTCTGCGGCAGACAACATCCCTGTGCTACCCTTTCTGCAGGGTTGTGGTGTGTGCTCCCGGGCAAGCAAACTTTCCCAGCAATCCCCTGAGGGAGGGGGAAGACTATACTACCAATAACACATAAAAACATCTGTGTGAGCATGTGAGGCAAAGCTTTAGGTTGCGTGATTTGTCTTTCTTTATTGTGTCATTTGGAAGAATTTCAAGTCCCCAATTTGTGTGACCAAAGAGGGATCCAGGGAAAAAACATTACCAAACACAGATTCTCACATCCTTTATTTGAGCAAAATTAAACCACCAACCTGTGGATGATCTCTCATATCTGCAATCTCCGAGACTGGGTGATTTTCAGGTTACTAAAGATCCACTTGGTCCTCAGCAGAGAGTTTTGACTGACAGCTGAAGGCAGAATAGAAACTCATTTTGAATTCCTGAGTGACATTGTTAGTGTTGAAACTTGAAGAGTTCCAGCTTCGGGGAGGGAAAAAAAAAAAAGGTGTGATTCCTATTTACAGAATCAATCTCAGACGTTTCTCTCCTCCTTTCTCTCTTGCACACCTGTTATGTGCTCCTCTCCTTAACCTCCTCCTTCTCTCCTCCTGATGAGCCCCTTCCCCCATCCTGAAACACCTCCCGCTCTCCTGAGCAGGTGTCGGAGGAAGTCATAGTCTAATCAGACAATCTAAACAATCACTATCTCACCGCTGATAATGACAAATGTTGGGTCTCAGTTGGTCCGAGGCTGCACAGAACTAGAACCTGGGTTTGATGTGGGGCTGCAACCAGCTGTGAGTTTCACTGTAGATAAATCACTGAATATTTCTGAACATCAACCTTTTGTCGGTGCACCAGCTAAATTGGAACAAATAGATTTTTTAGACTGTATTAAAGATTATTACATTTTAAAGCTGTACTAATCAATATTTTCACATGAACAATGGGTCAAATGACTGTGTGTAATGTGAAAAGAGTCACATGTAGCAATGAACCTAAAGAGAATCATCACACAACTTTCCAGTTTCCCTCAGTTCCAAAACATTTTAGTGTCTTGAAGCTCATCATTTTGGTTTTCAGGCCTACAGTATTTCTGTTTTGATTCAGTGTCACAGCTCTCATCACTTTTGTTTCCAGTCAAAGGCAGCTCTTTTCAGGAAACTCCTCTGATAAACCTACAGTGCAAATGGCATTTAGCAGCTCAAAAGCAAGATATTTTCCTCAGGAGTCGGTGGAGACCAAAAACAGAGCAAAGAGAGCGTAAATCTTGGACTTACAATCCTCGGGTGGACAGAAATATGACTCCAAACGAAAGGTGATGTTTCTCTGTGTCTGCTGGATGTGCAAATGGGAAACTGTTAATATATGAGCCATATCAACTTTATCAGGTGATAATATGTTGTGGTAATAGTGTTGTCGTCACATCTTATGGCTCTGCTCCAAAGTGGCCAAAAAATCTTTTTCAAGTTTTCAATTATATAGGCATATTAGTTGTTATGATTTTATGTTTTATGATTACATATATTACATTTTTATTATCGTGTTTCATGGTACTAGCAATCTGTGACATTTCCACAGAGTGCTTCTTCCCACGGGTTAAAAAGTTAGTTGTTAAGTCTATAAAATGTCTTCAAACTGCCCTTGTGCTTGGGAAATGATCTCAGTTTCTTTAAATTGCTTGTTTTGTCTGATCAGCAGTCCACCATGCAAAGAACTTAAATCAAAGATGATGAAAGAGGGGGAAAAAAAGCACATCTTCTCATATGGAACATAAGCAAATGTTTTTTTCATGATGATAAAAATTATTGCAAATAATTGTTTGTTGATTGACTACTCCGATAAGTTTCTTGAACATTTTAAGAACAGGACAGAAAACCCAAACATTTGCTGCTAATTAGCAGAGTATTGTTTAACTTCAGAACACTTTGCCCTTCTGTGTCTTTGTCCAGCTCAGGCTTTCGCAGCTCGAGAGGCTCGGGGGATCAGTGCCGAGTGCTAACATATATATACCTTCCGTCCCTGTGATTTAAACTAACACCGCTGCCTCGCAGCTCGGCACAAAGGAGCCAGCAAACACATTGTGCAATTCCCAAGAAAGCCACCCACAGACATTTATACAGCAAGACTGGCGACCAGCAGCTCAACTGTGTTTCAGAACTCACTTGGAAGGCGGACAGTTTGTGCTGCTACGCCAAGGACAGGAAGTGCTTGCAGAGGGACAGGAAGTGCTCACCGCTGCAGTAGCCGAGGCTGGAACTGAGATAATGCCATTGTGTAAGCAAGCCAAGTGACCTCTCCCTGAGCGCAGAGTCCAGAGGCTGGCGTCGAGAGCCCTGGCCCCCACCCAGCCCCAGACTCCCCAGGCACGGGGTGGGGGACATGGTGGAGGGACAGGGGAGGAATGGAGGGAGGAGGAGGAGGAGGAGGGGGGGTATGAGGCGTGTCACCTCCCCTTTATCCACCACCGCCTCCCCTCCACTCCTTTGGGTTGACTCTGAACCTCACCTTGTAGAGGAAATGTGGCTACGACTCCAGACTTTATGACTTCTCCCATCAAAAGCCAGGATTTTTCACTCGCACACAGCAAGGGAGAGAGAGAGCGGTGGCCGGGGCATACTCATACCCACACCCATGTCAACACACACTTTCACACACACACATACACACAGTCTCTCTTTCTCCGATCTCTTAGGATCGGAGGGGGAAAAGCTTATCAGGTCATCGGCGGTAAAATAGATGATGACAGTATTATAGTCCAGATCCTGTCCCATGCAGCACTTGGCCTGGACCTCCATCCAAAACACCCTCCCACTAACCCCCAGAGGGTCACCCGGCGTGCTCTGGAGTCCCCGCTGGTGTCTGCACAGGGCATGAAAAGGTTGCATAAGCATCTCTCATATTTCTGTCAGCCGCTTTTGACGTGTCAGAAGGACCGTAACCCACAACGAGATGGGAACAGTCCGAGAAAAGACGGGGCTGACAGGTTGAGGTCTGCCGGCTCTGATAAGACCCCTGCAGCCCGCGGGCGATGTTTGGATTTCTGGCCACAAACAGGGGGGCTTCATTCTCTGCTACACAAACACTCCAAGTCTGGATGTTTGAGGTGCAACAGGTTGCTTTAACCTTTTCCCCCCTGTGTCACCGTGCTTGTCTGGCACATCTGCTCCGAAAACAAGGAAACACATTCTCACACATTTCTGTAGCCGTCACGTGTGTCGTAGAGTTAACAGAGTTTATATTTGACCGCTGGCTGATGTCATCGACACGCAGTCAATGAAATATGAAAGCTGGTCAAAAGTTTCACATCAAAGTCAGGGTGAAACTGCACCTGTGTTTGGGTTAAATCAATTTGTATTCATGCATTGAATAAGCCTTATTTTAACATTTTAATCTCAGACAAAGATTACAAAACATACAATGAAGCCAATGAGCATCTAATGAGGTATAAATAATTTGGCTTAATCTGAGACACAATCGTTCAGATATTTTAGTGAAATGCACCTTAAAGCTTTGTTGAAAGAGGTATAATAGCTTGGCATCAAATCCTGAGCACATAAAAATAATCAAATACTTTCTTTTTTTTTTAATGTGCAGTTTTATTTTTAGTCCTCGCAGACTTGGCATTTTTCCCACTGTGTCCCTGTATTATGTCATTCCTATAAAAAGAAGCTAAGACAAAGATGTTTGGGCTTTTTTCCAGACATTATCTGTTCTCTCCATAAATGTGATACTGAAAAGTGTTTTACGCCTTTAACTTAATCAATCCAGTGTTTGTTTGGGTCATTAACATCCCAGACTGAAGTCTAGTCTGGCAAAGACAGTGGATCCATTAAGAGGCTGTTTTGACATTTGAACTCCAGTCTGAGACACCAGTATCACAACCATTCACCTTTACCTCACTTTAAAACCATGTGATGGGTGTTTATTTAAGCTTTCTCTGCTCTTATTGATTTCACTTTGAGGGCATTTAGATCCTCAATTAACGCCCTTTTGTCCTGCTCTTCTCATTAGGCTGCATTCAAAGAAAGTCTGCCAATGAGGGAGCCATTAACTCCACCTGATCTTCAAGATTTTAACCCAGTTAACCCCCCCAATACACACGCTGACCATCAAGTGTATTGATGTCTGAGCATTAGTGTCAGTCTAATATGAGAGTGAGAATTAAAACTGGACCATGTGACTGTCAAAATACTTGATTAATGAGCTCCTCAGTTTCACCTCTCCAAAAATTGGTAAAATTAAACACAGTGCCATTTTTTTTTTAAATCCTTGCACCAAATATGTCTGTGTAGGTTCTCAGTCATCCAGGTTATGGCATTATTCAAGTAAGAGTTGAATCAAAGGCAACAGATTCTTGAAGATGTTTCACTTCTCATCCAAGAAGAAAGAAAAAAAAGAAGAGAAGAAGATTCTTGGATGAGAAGTGAAGCCTTTGATTCAATCCTTACCCCAAAGCTGGGATTTAAATCTTAGTTTTTAATCTTGTTGCGAAATTAATTTTAATTTAAGTTTAACGCACATGAGCATTTATTCTTAAAGGTCTGTAACAGTTTGTCTGTTGGAGATCTCAGCTCTTCAAACAAGGTTCAGAGGCGGGGAACTCGAAACTTTTTTACACCTTTGCAGCAGTGGTCACTCCCACCACATGTGATTGGCTGCCTGTGAGTTTATAGCTCACCAACCTTCCCATGCAGCCCTGACTTCAGTCGGTACTCTTCAGTCCACGCGGCTCTTGGAGGAGGCGCATGGATGTGACTCATTATTTTCCCTTCCAGCCTTAAACCAGAGACCTTTTCAAGCTCCTGTGTGTCCACACCTGCAGCCTGTTCTCCGTGGTTTCGTGTTGTCGCCTGTGCGTCCTGCTCCACCACCCTCCAGCCGGACAGAGATGAGCAGTCCCGATGCGGGTTACGCCAGCGACGATCAGACCCAGGCAAGGTGCGCGATGTCCGTCATGATGCCTGGAATGGGACCGTGCCAGTGGGCCGACCCCCTCAGTCCTCTCGGGGACGCCAAAGTGAAGAGCGAGCCGTGCGCCTCCAGCTCCGGAGGGAACCGGGGGAAGAGCGAGCCGCGCATCCGCCGGCCCATGAACGCCTTCATGGTCTGGGCCAAGGATGAGCGCAAGAGACTGGCGCAGCAAAACCCGGACCTGCACAACGCAGAGCTGAGCAAAATGCTGGGTGAGTCATTTTATCCTGATCATGTTCACAGTTATTTTTCTCCTTGTTTCTGATTTCTGTTATTTCAGCTTTTAATTCTGCTCCAAACTCATCAATGCTCATTTCTCGATCAGTGCATTCAAGTGCAATGTTGTTGTTAAAAGTTCCTGTGTAATGTGCAACCTGAAAAACCTGTCCCTGCAACCCTAAAATGGCAACAAGCTATTTTGGTGTGCATCACCAGGCTGCGTTCAGTATCTGCTGACATATCATTGATGTGCGCGCTCTCTCCTCTTGACCCGCAGGGAAGTCGTGGAAAGCCCTTCCTGTGGCGGAGAAGCAGCCCTTTGTGGAGGAGGCCGAGCGGCTGCGGGTTCAGCACATGCAGGATCACCCCAACTACAAGTACCGACCCCGGCGGCGGAAGCAGGTGAAGAGGATTAAGAGGCTGGACTCTGGGTTTCTAGTCCACGGCGTGTCCGACCACCAGGCCCAGGCCATGCCGGGGGAGGGCAGGGTGTGTGTGGACAGTCTGGGCCTGGGCTACCACGAGCACGGCTTCCAGCTCCCTCAGCAGCCGCTCGGCCACTACCGAGATGCTCAGGCTCTCGGGGGCCCCTCTTATGAGACCTACAGCCTCCCCACGCCCGACACCTCCCCTCTGGACGCTGTGGAGTCCGACTCCATGTTCTTCCCTCCACATTCACAAGAGGACTGCCACATGATGCCTGCCTACGCCTACCACTCGCAGGCGGCAGACTACCAGCCCCAGGACCCCCTCTCCAACCACCACAGCAACCCCATCCTGCACCGACACCCCTCGGCTCCGGAGCAGGCCCCTCAGCCCGCCGCCCTCCCCCCTTCCTACATGGGATGCCCCAACCCTCTGGCCATGTATTACACCCAGCACTGCGGCCCCAGCCACCCCAAGAGGCATCCGGGAGCAGGACAGCTCTCCCCCTCCTGACTCCCACCCTCACCCGGCAGACAGCGTGGAGCAGATGCACCACTCCGAGCTGCTGGCCGAGGTGGACCGCAGCGAGTTCGAGCAGTATTTGAGTTCCTCGGCGGCGCGTGCGGACATGACAGGCTTGCCGTACGGGCCACACGAGGCTGGCATGCAAGGACCTGAAAGCCTCATATCATCGGTGCTGTCAGACGCCAGCACAGCTGTGTATTACTGTAGCTACAACAACTCCTAACCTCCTGCCTGGCCTGTTACCCTGCTGCAGAGGACACATGATCTGACCTCAAATCTCTGTAGCTAAATTTGAACAAAAAAAAAAACAACAAGGTTTTATTTTTTTAAATGTGTTTCTCACCACCTAGCACAGAAGGTCCATGAGATTTTGAAGCTTTGGAGAAGACTGTTGTACTGTATCTGTGTGAGAAAAGAATATTTTAACATGAACACTGGTTTTGACTTTTCTTCCACCCTTGCAGGGATATGAAAGATTTTGTGATAATAAATATTGTACAGTCACTATTTTAAAGTTTATGTATATACTGAAGGTGTTTTTATACTTTTTGCACTTTTGAGAAATAAATTTTTTGCAAATACACTCACTTCTTCTCTTGTTTTTATTACTTCTGAGTCTTTTAAATTGCGGGAAAGAATGAATGAAACTGTCTTTCAGCTCTTTCATTTTATTTTAGAGTGTTTTACTCTAAATCAAAAGCTCTATCACACTATTGAGTGAAATGAAATGAAAAAGAACAAATTCACTTTTCACATGTTTTTCCACGTGGCAAAATATCACCATCACCCTTCCTTCACTCTTGGTTCTGTATGACATGGCGCTATCTCTGTTGGTTTTTCCCTCTTCAACATGGATCTGAATGGGCTCCCAGCAGCACCAGTTGCTCACCTGGAAGCAGGGCAGCGACCCGGCTTCCTGGCCCGGACGCGGTGGAGGTAATCTCAGTGTCTGTGTTACACATGGCGCCTTGTTTTCGCAGCATGGGAGCGCAGTTTATGCTCCGGACATCCTGCCTGTAAATGATTTAGTCTCTTCTGATTAATGCTAGGGGCCATTAAAATTCACAGAGGTCTACTACACCCCTCTTAAACAATGGTGACACTTTATTTTGTGTATTTTCACAGCTGAACACGAGGTATGTTTCGACATCCATCCTCCAGCTATGCATAATAACACGGCAGTGACATCAGGTTTTATTTCTGTGGGTGGACTGATACACCCTTGCGATATATTTACACACGCACGCCAGTCTGTTGCTTCATCATATATCAAATTTATCAGGTAAAAATCTTTACGGGATCAAACCAAACCTTGAGGATAATTCATGGTATTTATAGCTGAGAAAGAGTCCCATTTTATAAATAGAGATTTGCCCGATTTTAAAAGGAAGAGGTTCTTCTCCGAGGGGTCAATCACCCTGACCTCACAATCCATTTTTAGCACTTCAGAGGAAACATGTTCCAGAGGTGTATATGTTCATGCGCTTTGTTCATGCTGAATGTTTTTCAAATATTCTCTTATGAAGCAGAAGGTTGGAGCTCAGTGTAAATACTGATGGTTCTTCCCACGGTTGTAGTAACGACGACAGCCCTCGTTTAAGTCAAGAAAATCTATTTCAAAAATGTATTATTTTGTCTTATTCAAGTCAAAGCAGTGACATTATTAAGGTGTTGCTATGTCTTCTTACTTCCCTCACACCCAAACTGACTCGTTTTCCTTCGGGTCGTGCAGAACAATCCACTGTAATTGGTGTGAATGTGTTTAAATTCAGTCTGCAGCTGAGTGGCAGGTTTATCCTCCCTGTTGTTACAGCTAATGGGTGCATAACAACAGGCTCAGGGCCACGATCCCCGGGGCAGGAGCAGAGTGGGTGGGGGTCACCTGCGCAGACTTAGGGAGAGGCAGACCCCCCACGTCAGTCATGTTATTATCTCCTCACGCTAATTGATCCGGGCTAATTGATGAGGAAGAGCAAAGTTTGCCTTAAAGACGCAGGAAGGTGTTGGATAAAAACATAAAGCATGTTGAAAATGACAGTGTCAGACTTTTAATGTTGATTATGTTTTGTCATTTTTTTTCTGTTGAATTAAATTTATTATGCTGATTTAATTGAAAGGGAAAAGACTAGTGTGACATATGAGTATTAGAGAAAAGATTTTGTACATGCTTGTGCAAATAGTCAGGATAAGATAATGCAAGTAAATAAAATAATATACAAAATTCTAAACAATTTCTTGTTCACATGTGTTGCAAATTGTATTTTTTTTTCTATTGGTGCCATGGTCACTTTCACACAGGTTTATATGTGACATAATTATACAATACAATACTATATGTTCTGTATCTGTTAGTTTTGTCATATATATGTTGTTTGCAATAAGTGTTTTATATATGAAATGTCAATACAAATCATATTGTTAACAGTAGTAACTATTAGTAGTAGTAGCACAAACTGCACATTTCCCACAATATAACTCAAGCTTTTTGTATAAATCAATACAAATTATTACTTTTTTAAAATCCTATGAGTCTGTGGTTGACGTTGTTTACAGTGCATTTGCATAATTGTAAGCAGCACTAAGATGTTTCCAGGTAAAAGTAAGACAGAGCAGAGAGAGCACGACTCAAAGCTCAGGAAATCAGGGCTTTCATGGTGTTCCCATTGCTGCAGTAATGTGTGTGTGTGTGTATGTGTGCAGGTGTGTGTGTTTGTGTGTGTGTGTGCGTGTGTCCCGGGGCCCTGCTGCCAGCAGTCTGCAGAGAGCCACTCAGAGATTACAGCGGGACGGCCGGCTACATTAACACAGCAGCACTTAATCATGGCGCTGCCCTAATCTCATCTCAGGTAGCTGCCTTTCACAAACACAGCTTCATTTACCCACAGAGCACAGCTGCAATTTATTTCATTCAGCCTCCAATAAACTATCAATCAGCTTTATTTGACCAACTCAGGTAAACATGCTGAAGCTTAGTGAGAGGTTTTATTAGTCATTATAATGTCACGTTAGCTGTGGTTGAATGTGCTGTACATATTGGATAAACAGTGAATGTACAGATGAGCTATGCCCTCTTTATGAGCTGGACCCAGGTGCAAGCAATTATGTCTAATTGATTTCTCTCTTTCTCAACTTTACATCATTCAGAAACAAGGAAAGCAAATAATAAGGCTTTTAAACAAAGACTTTTAATTTTGGATGCACTAAACATTGGGATTGTGCAGAAACAGGCTAATAACAAGACAAGTGAAACAAGAACTCTAGAACTAAAGATATTTGCGTCTTATAAGACTTTTATAAGGGCAAATTTTGGGTTGCCAGGCTGTGAAATCATACAAGCACTCACTTTTTTGGAAAAGAAGAATTGAACTAAAATCCATTTATTCACAACTTGTGAAGCATTTATTAATGTCTTCTCTGTCCTCTCAATCATTTATTGATGCATTATTTCCAAAAGGAAAAAGCAGCCAAAGGGATTTTTCACAATCTGGCAACCCAAAACTTGCTCCTATCAAAGTCATCTAAGGATACGTAAAGGAATAATAAATCATTAACAAAGAAGTTACAACTAACAAACCTGTTTTTAAATGAATCCTTTTTAGATACTGGTGCTCAATTAGTCTTATTTATCAAGGAAAAATGCCCTTTTTAGCTTCTTATATGTGAGAATCCACTGCTTTTCTATGTTTTGTATTTAAATTGAATATCCTTTGGGTTTGGACTGTTGATTGGAACAAACAAGGAATTCAAAGACATCTCATTTGGCTCCAGGGACATAATTTTAATCTATTTTCTTATATTTCATAGACTAAATGATTAACTGATCTGTCATAAGATTCGTCATATTGAAAATCTTGGTTAGCTGCAGCCCCGTGACCCCAAATAACAAGCACTTCTCAGCAAAGTCAATAGCACAAGTTAAGATATTTGGTGATTATTATTAGGAATTCTTAACGCATTAACGTCAGCGAAGATATTACTGTCCGACAGCAGAGGCCTCGTCTGAGGTTACTGTACCAACAAAACACACGTGCCCATAAAACAACCTCAAAATCTGCGCGCGTGTTTGGAAAGTGTTGGGTTTCACCGTAAATGCCACCCGGTCATGCACACGCATAAATAAAAAACGCTGTCCGCAAACTCATCGAGGTGAAGATTCCCTCGGCCGGGTTCAGAGACAGACACAGAGAGGCTGCGAGGGCCCAAACTGATTAAGTCATTGATAGCAGATTGCAAGTACAGCATGTGAGACAGCTGCAGGAGAGGGTGTGTCCCCTGTCTAAAGCAGGGCTGGTTGCTTATAATCCCAGGCATATGCTGTCCCTCTCTGGCCTGCTTTTATGGTCTCTGCTTGTCACAACACCGTCCAGTTGTGCTCCCACTATATATAGTGGATCCAGTCAATCTCCACTCAACGCTGTGACTCAATAGTTTATTTTTCTTCTGATTCCAGCTCTGCTCGTGTCGCACATTCGGTTATAAATAGTCGATTAATTTGAACAGGTACCCCCGCTTTTTGTGCCAACGTGTCAGCTGCTGTGTCAGAATTCACAGGGATTATTCACAAATGGTTTTCGAAGTATTTTTATTGCACAGCAGCTACGGTACAGTAACATAAGGCGCAACGGGATTTAAAAGTTTTGCATCAGAACTCGTTTTCCATTCCTGATGGAAAGTTTTACCTCTTACGTCCTTTGGTTCATCCATCGTGTTGTGTAGGAGAGCATTTAGTTTTATTTCAAATTCTGGGCAAATGTATATGTCAGTAAATGAGTAAGTTAGTTTATTGGGTCATGCACATACAAAAGCTCAGCCTGGCACAACATGGACATAAAACTTTACATTAAAGAAAGAACTGTGTTTTCTCTCCCCAAAAAAGTTTCCCCTGCTAAAACGCGACTGAAATTTTTAGATCATAAATGTGGGACATTCTACTGAACAAGTTGCCCCAAAATCATCATAAAATGAAAGTAGACTTTATCATCAGTCTCTCAAAACACATAACAAAACCATTTTTCTGTGGGGAAACTGACCTATTTCAGGAGCTAATGAAACGTCCCTAAATGTTACACATGACGCATAGAAATCTCTTGGTTCAATTCTGTTTCATTTAAGTCTTTACTACTTGTTTTTGATAAGACAATATATATGTAATTTAAATTTGCACCAAAGAGCAACAGACTGTCAGTTTAGTTTTTGACATACGAGGAAACTTGTACAGACTTCAACATTACTGACATCAAGATGATGTTTAATGCAAAGTTGCAGCCGTAAAAATGACCAATAACATTTAACATTTCACACAATATATGTGATATAGCTTCAAACATTTAATCTAACTTTGAAGCTGTTTAATGTGTAAATTACAGGTGACGCATGTTTAAAACAGGATTTGACTGACTTCACGGTGAATTAAAGAGTAAAATGACAGATGCAGATATCATAAACAGTTGCGACACAGATTAATGCAGGAACAGAAAGAGAAGCTAGGACTGATTACAAAATGGTTGTGTGGTGCCAGAGAACATTTTTCAAGCTGGCTGACACATTTTGTTTCACAGTCAGGAATTGAGTCAGGGAGCTGAATCAACTCCAGGCCTCTCCTGATCAGCTCAGCACTCTCCGTCCTTTTGTTTGAATCCCCTCGTGGCGTCCAGGACAATTTTTAGCTCGTGTCCAGGCGGGTAGTGAGTATAAGATGACTACATCAGCAGTCAGTTTCCTCTCCGCTGTGTTTTTCTTTGGGAGGCTAAAAGGTGTTGGCAGACTACAGCCACATTTTGCTCCCTTTGAGTCTTGCGTCCCCTTGTTACAGGATTCCCTGTTGACTCTGCTCCTCCCTTCTTAGGAAACATGTAAGGAAAGTGAGCAATGTTGTTCACTGGCAAAGAACAGTGTGACTAACTAAACATCATTAATGACAAACTTCAGTTTATAGGCATGGCCATGGAGAAAGGAAAAGCAATAAGTCATACAGTATATATCCTATAATGACTGTATCATTTCAGTTCATTTATTCAGTATGTAGCTCTGTGTGGAAAGAGAAGTTAGATCAACTTAAAGTGATGGGAAAATGGTTGAAATAGATAAACAAAATGGTTGAAACAGCTAAAAGCAGCTTGGCCTAATGGATGAACTGATGAAGCTGTCAGCTAATGGATAACTGGTGAAACAGCTAAAAGTAGTTCGTGGATTAATGTTTGACATAGATGGTAAAAGTAAATAATGTGAAATAGCAGCTAATTTATTTAATGAATAAACAGTTGGCTAAAAGTAAATGTGACATAGCAGCAAAATTTAATGGATAAAATGGATAAAAATAATGGATATGTGATTGAAAACTAATGGATAAACAACTGAAAAAGGTAAAAGTAATGGAAAAATGTTTGAAATAGCTAAAAGTAAATTGTGAGAAAGTTCAAAGCAATCGATGCATGATTCAAATAGTTAAAATAATGGAAATGGTAGAAAAATGTAGGTAAAAGTAGGTTAATGGATAAAAGGATGGATGGTGAAAAAGCTGAAACAATAAACTGTTGAAATAGTTACCTAAAAAAAGTAATGGATTACTTATTGATATAGTTGGCTAATGGATAAACAGTTGAAATAGATTAAAGAAATGGAAAAATGATTGAACTAAACCTTCAGTGCTGGGAACAAATGTTGGGGACCACTGATTAAAGGTTGGACGGCCGATAATGACACTGGATTAATTTAATGACAGTCTAAATAATTAGGGCTCAGCCGAGGTGCAGTTCACATGATAAATATGGACCATTGTCTGTCGGTGTGTTTTCCCCTCTGTGGATCTTTGAATCTTCCACCGAGCACCTGTCTCCACTTCCTCGTTCCGATGACTCCTGTTTGCTCCATCCATGAAAGATTGGCTGGGAACATCCTCTGTCTGAGAGGAAGCCACGCTCTGTGAAATTCACACCACTCGCACCGTTTTGGGAATCACCGGTAGGACTTCCTAAAAAATAAAAATACATAAAAATATGGTCTAAATAAAGAGGGGAGAGGGCAGAGTGTCACGACCCGGGTCAACTACCCTTTGTTGTCCCATTGCATGTGTGTGTGTGTGTGTGTGTGTGTGAATGAGTCTGTATGTGAATGTGTGTGACACGTTTTTATTTTCTCTTCTCATTAGCATTCAATAAAAAGGATTATTAGGTTTATTATATGGTAGATAAATGAAACCACATTTGTGTAAACTTCTCTTTGCGGTTATTTAGACTGAAATATTTTCAGTGGCTGTTTGCAAGTGTTGATCACAGTTTTTCCTTTGGGTCACGATCACATGTTTGATAAGGGATCATGGGAGATTTGAGAATTCTGCTGGAGAGCATTTAGTTTTATTTTAAATTCTGGTCAAATATACAGCAGTTAGTTAGTTTAATGGGTTGTGCATGGGAGATTTGTAAGACTAATCTATTGATATTTATTATGCTGCTTTTTTTAATAAAACATCAAACTAAATCCTCAGTTCTGTGGCTCCTTCATCATTTTGAATATTAAAAACTTAAGCTTAAATTGACAAATTCCAAACTCACTCCGTTCTGGTTTTATTACAATTTTATCATCTACAAATTGGGTCAGAGCACATTAATAAAAACAAGTCACAGTATCATATTTTTATATAAATGTTTAAATTGAGTGAACCTACATCCAGAACAAAGTCTAGACACTGTTTGGTATTTTTCTTTTTCAATAACACAGTCTGTCTGAAAGCTGTCTCTTACACAGGAAGTGTATTTGTGCTCATGTTATTGGATTATGAACTTCAAACAAATATCAAACACATTTCCACTGAAATAGCAAACAGTCTACTTCCAGTTCCCCAAAAGCTGACGGTGTGTTCCTCCCTCTGCAGCTCCTGTCTCCTCTGTGTGGACCCGGTCTGTCACTGACAGATAACAATCTCTGACACAGACGTACTCACCGATGGTCACACTTTAAATCTATAAAAGTGAAATTCTGATTTAATGTTTTCTTCATTTAAAAGTTCCCAAAGAGGTTTTAATTCTGCAGAAGTCAGTTGCACTGTCGGCTGTTGCCACCAGGGGTCAGCTGTGCACAGGACTACAGGAAGTTCACTGTGAAATCAAACCTTTACCAGGTGAGAGTCTGCAAAAAGGTAATAATGTAATTATTTACTGGTAACTTTTAGAAACAAAATTTATATGTTTCTTTAATAAGATATGTAAAGTGCAATGTTAATTTTGTGCATATATTTACACAATAAATTCTGGATAATTTAACATTATTTTATTACCTTGATTGACCTTTGTGGTTTAATCTCAGGTGTAAAACATTTTGCCCTGTTGATAAAGTGAATTGTTTCAATTTGTAATAGCGGAACTTCATATATTATTTTTTACATGTTGGCTTATTGATGGGAAGAAATAATTAGGATATGATGTCACAAATTAACAGACTAACTTAGAAATTGTGATTTATCAACTTTAAATTTGTTTCATTAGATTAACAAAACATTTAAAGAGATATCTTTCATGCATTTTGACTAGTTATTATATAACCAGTGATTATATCATATTATGTCATTTTCCTAAAATCCAATATTGACCTGTGGTAGGAATCATACATGGACCTTTCTCAATAAAAGTCCTGCTTACTCGCTTTCTTAGCCTTCAAAAAAATGTAGTAATGTAATGTAGTTGCAGTTATAGTTAAATGCAAATGTTAATACATAAGATAACAGGTTTATGAATTTACAAAACAAATGATTATGTGAGCTCCGACTTGGAACATGAGGTGACTGACTTGAGGCCAGTCCAGAGTCCTTGGAGCGAGGGAAGGTGAGAGCACGTGAGCCCATATGAATCCAGGTGAGGTAACGTGGCCCAGTAATCCTGGACAGAAGTCCTGCTGTGCAGTCACGCACAGCCGGGTTCAAGCTCCAGCTCTGCTGTTGTTACTGCTGTTGTAACATGTCACGAAAGGACTGTTACGCTAAACTGTAAAACACCAAAATCACATGAGAACTATATGATAATTACATAAAAGGTGCATCATATAAATATGATTTGTACTAATGTATCATTAAGCAAGAAGATGAGGAAAGTTACTGCAAGACATATAAGGTTTGTAGAAAATGTAAGAATTCTGTCATGATACTAAATTTAATGTCAGTTTAGATATACAGATCAATATCTATAAGATTGATATTTCTACAGCTAAGCTAAAGCACCATGCTTTTTAAATGCTTATTTATAGCAGCCCTACAACACGTCAGAAAATTTCATAATGTATCATAAGTGTTGCATGATTATTATTATTATTTATAGTTTAAATCATCTATTGTAATACTGTCTGGTTTGTTAAGTACTTGTTTGTTATAAACATGGCTGTAGGAGCCCTTAAAAATTCATCTTTTCTTGTAAAATAATTGCACATTACTGTATATTTAGAACATTTGATATCATATTGTTGTGTAGTTAAAATGCTGTAAAAACAGCAATAACCAAAAATGATTTGCAGGTAAAATCAGTTATTGTCCCTTTCCAGATTTTAATGTTTGTCTTTGTTTCTTCTTGCAGAGTTCCTCCCGTGTTGCTGCTTTATTAATGTAATATGTGAAATATGGAGAGGTGTGTGTTGTGTGTGTGTGTATGTGGGTGGGTGTGTACACATACTTGAACTGCTTCTGATTATTGTCTGATGACACTTTTGCAGCTCGATCTACAGTGAGGACGGTAGGGAATAATGCGTGCTGTTTGATTGGGTTCTCTGACCGTGTAAAAGGTTTTACAGGCTGTGTTCAGTCGTAAAGATGTGGAGTAAAGTCCTCTGAATACTGCAACATATTGTGACATCTGACATCATGAAGCATGTTTCCAGGTTTTGTCCTCTGTTTTCCTGAATGTTGTACAAATCAGAGGGAGGTTGTCGCCATAAAATTCATGGACAGATTCATATTGTTAAAATTTTAATCTGTGCTGAGGATCTGGACCATTTACCACTTCCTTTTACACTGTGAAACTATTTCTGTCCATTTTGTTGTGTAAAAATCTGAGTTACTCTACTTTTGATTTTAAATCTTTTAACATGCTAATTATTATGTCCTCAGATTAAGTAAATTCTGCAATAAGAAATAATGATTCAATTTATTTTGAGCTTCAGCCCTTCACAGTTACACATTACTGTCATATTGTACATGTGTCATGAAACAAGATGCAGCCGTTCCCTTGTTGCTTTTAGCAAAACAACAATATTGTAAGTGTCATTTCTTTCATGATTCCAACAGGTGAACCAGCAGAGATACATGTACATGATTTTAAATCCGAGTTAAGTAGAAGGAAGACTCAGAGCAACAGCTACTCAGTCACAGATGGTCACTGTGAACATCTACAACAAAGGAAACTAAAGAGAAAGAAACCAACACAGGACATCACAGGGCGCAGGGGGAGTCAGGCGATAATGCATGAATATCACATGTGAAACGGCAGCTGGGGATGTGGCACATGGTGTCATACAAGGGTTTAACATTTGGACAGTTATGGGGCTGAAACTGTGAGAAATTGAGGCAGATGCAATGAGAACAGGAATCAGGAATAAAAAAATTCAGGAAAGGGATCAAAAGACGTTGTCATATAAAAGACTTTGAGCAATTTATGAAAACATCTCAAGCTCAACTTTTCTTTACAAGAGCTTCCTCATTGATTTCCTAGAATATCTTTCTGATTTGACCATAACTGTTGGTTAATCAGTAATAGGTGAATACAATTTTTTTTAATCCCTCAAGTATCAACACTACTGCTCCTATAATCTACTTTGAAGCAACTATGACACAGGTACTTTTCACGCTTGCAGAATTCCCTTACAATAAACACCACCTCCATTGAAATTGATGGAGCTGGTAACCTGTTTGTGAACCCTGACCAGCAGGAACACTGATCTTTAACAGCCCACAGAGACAAGTCAAACAGTGGGCGACTCAGATCCACCACATCCTTTTGTTGTCGGGTTGAGCGAATGTCAAGGCCAGCTCAATAAGTCTTTATCTTGGCTCTGCTGTGTGTGTGTGTGTGTGTATGTGTTTAAGTGTGTATAAGTGAGCCAGTGTTTATGAATAAAAGAGTGAAGAGAAATAATGACTACGTGCACATTCCTGTGTAGATGCCCGCTGGTGAATGTGTGTATGAATGTGTGTGTTCGCTGCAGGCACACAGTACAGTGCGTGTGCTGTTCGCAGCGTCTGGAAAGTCCATTTGTGTGGCGGTCAGGATGCCAGTGTCTCACACAGGGAGGCCGCCTGTCTCGCCCTCTCCACTCCACTCAGTGACCGACCCTTAATCAGAGGAAGGTTGTCTGATGCGAGCGCAGACGGATAAATCACTCTTCACCCCGGGCCGCTATCTGGGTCGTGTGTAGCCAGGTTGTCCCATCAGCGGACTGGCCCTCCGCCCGGGCCCTCCAAAGCTAACAGCCATGTGGTATTGAGACCTTTGGTGAGGAGGACCCTGCCTGCCGCTGCCCTCTGGAGAATAATAGTCCACATTCTGTGCATATCAGTATTTATATTGCTGCCGAGAGGCCTGGTTGCTGATATACTCTATCCTCTCAATCTGCACACAGTCAAAAGACACAGACTTGTCACATGATTTATTCATCTGTTTGCTTCATATATGTATTTATTAGTCTTTATGAGTTGTCTTTTTATTGTCCTTAAACTGACAAGACTCTCAAAAAAGACATACACAGAAACTATTCTGGTTAAAAGAAAAGAGACGGGAAAGAAAAATGCTGTCTCAGATATAGGACTCTTTTTCTTAAGTAAAGGTACATAAGTTTTAACAGCAAATATACTCAAGGTGTTAAAAGTAAAATTGGCCATTATGCAAAGTAAGGCCAAATTCAGTGTGTTATATATAATGTCATTTTATTATTATTAGGGCATGCATTAACATTGAAGCAGCGTTTTACTGTTTTAGTTGAGGTGCAAAATAAGGTGTATTCTGCAAACAAGAAACAAGAAGAATGTCGGCTTGGCTTAATTGGCTAAAATGTCAACGCTAACATAACATGACCCAGTGAAAACCTATAAAATGACAGCCCTTTATTACATAGATTTCTCTCTCGCATTTTAACCGTCTCTGTTTCTTCCATAGAACTTTTTTTTCATAAGGCACGTGCATCTACAAGTTATGCTGTCGTGTGTTGGCTGTCAGCTGACTGTTATCTACCATATTAATGCTAGTTAACCTTCTAACTAGTGTTAAGAGTCAACAGAAAATGTCGAGCTCGCTGTAACGTGTGTCACTGAGCAGCATAGGGTAAGCATAGAAAAATAAAAACGCTTATTCCTCTTTTTATAATCTTATATGTTTAATGTAAAGTCCAAGTACAATCAGAGATTAGCAAACTAATTTAGCTCAATTTAAGTAATAAAAACCTTTTGTTTGTATCACTGTCTCTGTGTTCTTATTTCTTTTAATTGCAGATGAAATGTACTTCTTAAGGTAGTTTGTGAAGTATGAAGGGGCACTTTACCATTGGCAATAACATTCATTTAAATGTTTGCCATTGAACAATTAAAGCAGACGCTGTTAAGAGGTTTAAAAAAATGAAAATACAGTGAAAACAATCTCCGAGCGTCTGATTGTAATAACCCAGAATGGTGGTCGGTTTGAGCGCAGCCTAATTGAATAATGGTGATATCAGTGAACGAGTGTGGGTGTGGAGTGATTTACGGCACAGAGAAGCGTGCTTATCTTTCTCTCTGTCCCATGCAGGAAACACTGGGATGTCACCAGGCAGATTAAAAGCTTGGCACAGCTGATACGGAGCGCTCAAAATGGACGGGGTGGGGACCTCTGACTGCTGTGCGAGGGGTTTTGGCGGGGAGGGGACGGGCGGCGGTGGTGTGACCTTATGAGTCCTGTTTGGCAGGGATTCATTCAAAACCTGGGAATTCCACTGGAAGTTAGGAGGGGAAAAGAGATGTATGCAACTTGAATGGAATTTTGAATAGTAAGCATATTTGTGGCTTGACGTCTGCCTGCCATTTTTTTTTTATCTCACATTCAACTGGCCTCAAAGGAAAAATGAAATTTATCAACATCATTGTACATATTCAAGCATTCTGGGAAGAAGAGAGTGATTCAGGGCGCAAGAAAAGTTCAGAAGAGATAATATTTTGCAGCCAGGATCAGCTGCCTTTCTTTTAATTGAAGTGAATGTTTAAAACAGTGCAGCTGCATCACTTATAATTGAATTCCTGACAGCTGCAATGCTTGGAATTTTAACCACTTCTTACAAGGGCTGCAAAACAAGCTGAGCATTTCACGTCAAATGACACTGCAGAGGCTAAACACGACACAACATCGGCGCAAACTGCTGTTGTTTTCTATGTAGCCACCAGTGTATTTCTGCCCTTTGAAGCAGGAGCTGACTCTCGCCTCTAGAATTGAGGCAATATATGAAGAGAGGTGTTTGATGGGAACACAGGCAGACAGATCTGGAGGAGCAGCTGCACGGAGGACGCTGGGACAAATATAGAAAGGGGACAAGGGCCAAAACATATCACACATTTTTTCCCATTAACAGCATAGGTTTGAATCTAACTTGGCGCCAATTAGTTGCAGTATAGGCGCAAGGACTTAAAAATAGAGCATGGCAGGGGTGACAATACACCCGGAACGCAGAGACAGATATCTCTGTCATGGCGGCGTGTGATTTCACATGTAATCATGTGAAGGGAAAATAACAGTATTCATATCACCAGCTGGTTCGTTATAACTCTGACGTGGAAGGTTATGTGACAAATGGAGCTTCAGACATTTGTTGCTATTACCTGTCATGCTACTTTGAGTGCAGAGCTTCGGCTCAGGCCTATTTTCAGTCTGATTCGGGTATGTTTGGCAGGATCTGTGCAGCTGTATCAGTGCGACCAGCCCGCTTGGTTTCAACATTTGCTTGTCTCTTATCTCTGCAGCGGAGGGCTGGAATGAGGGGCATGCAGGCTTCAGGCCTACCTGTTTACTCTGAGGGCTTCCTCCATTGTCCCCCTCCCCAGCTTCCTTTAAAGGATTTTTCACATTTTTGTGCTCGCTGTTGTTTTGGGAACAGGTCAGGGGCTCGGCACATGGGAGCCTCCTATGGCATTCCTGAATCTGTGTCTGCTCGGGCTCAGCAGGAATTCTTTCCTACAGCACATATTGTCTCTTTCGTACACACCTGAGATATTTTTACAGCAGTCAAATAAACAGTATGACACGGTGTCATCACTTTATCCATTCTTACTGAGCTGAAACCTGATCGCTTTTGTATATTCCTTTGATTCCTTAACTTCAGCCCCAGGGTTACTGTGGAATGAAGTTATCCCTTGTCGACTAATCCCTTTCACTCCAGAAATAGACCCAGTTTTGCTAACTGTTATGCAACTCGTGATAGTTCATGGTTAAGCGTATACATGACCGGCTAATACCCTCAGTAATACGATTCAACCTAATCTACTGGACTCCACTACCCTTCTAAACTTAATTGTATTTCTAGAACAAGCATGCGTATTTTTGTAGGGACTATAAAAGCTCCTATGTGAGTTGCTATTAAAAGGAATGCCCATGTTATTTTTACATTTTTCATTTCATACTAACATAGATACTGCATGAGGTCATATCTCCAAAGACAAAACTAATCTCTGATATAACTTATTTGCTGATAATCAACCTAATTATTTGCAGGTGTTAAAGTGAGCGTTCACTCCTTTCATTGAAAAGAAGTGCTCCTCTCTAAGGGTCCTGCTAATGGAGAGTCCCTTAATCCTTATTATCTAAGGAGGTCCTCAATGAGATTACATCCCTGCACGAATATTACAACCGGACTCCAGTTTACCATCTGCTGCTCTCATTTTGATTCGTGTAACCTTCTGCAGGTGCAGTGTTGTACTCTCATTTAGGTCTCAAATAAGAACAAAACGCCATGTCAGTTTAATAGTAACTTCCTTTAAGGGGAAAAAGGAAGTTAATATTGGACTGACACAACTTTTGAGAGCGAAATATTTTTTATTTTCCACTTGTATCTCACGCTAAGAGTGACTTTTTTTGTTTTAAAAATTGTTTTGGTTCAGCAAAAGAAGACCCCATTGATAATATATTCCCACGGTAAAACTTCAGTACAAATGTGTTTGAGGCCTGTTTAACATAAAATCTATAATGAATAAATCTCAGGTACTTAGTCCACCTGTTGGCCCTGCTATGACAGCTCTGCATGCATCTGTGTGACACACCTTTCTGAAGAGGATTTCCAAGCACTGCACTCGCAGTGGAGATTAACTTTAAGCAAAGATTAAGCAAATTAACCGTGATGGTGTCTCCTGAAATAAGCTGTTGCTGTGCAGTTAGTTCAGCAGCAGTCATCATGTAGAGCACGAAATAACGTTTCATGGATCCTTTGAAAACGGTTGGGAATTTCATGATGCAGACCTAGGTGAGTTCATTTTGAAATCCTGCTATTTGTTTGTTTGCTCGCTGAGTTAAACTTGTGTACTGCCAGTTATGCTGTATGTTGCAGCATTAGATATGTCATGACCATAAATTTTAACCAGATCTTTTTTGTTTGAACAATAATTTCATCCTGAATATGAAAAACAAAATCTAACGTTGAACTACTGACAAATAATACTAATAGTGCTTCCTACAATGAAATGCGAGTTTAATAAAATCAGTTTTAATTAATATTATTCTTTAATTTATCATTTAATTGTTTCATTGTGAAGTCCAATAATTAAGCAATTCAATGTTTAAAACGTTTTGATTGAGTGATTTGAAATGTTTCAGTTAGTTATATGATACAACATAGGATTTCTGTTTTCATAGATCATGTCAATTAGTATATTCATATTAAAGCATAACATTGAAATGTGGTATAAAATTATTCACACAGTCTAATAATGCTGCTAAAAGAAATACTGGGTGCACTACATCCTGGTAAAAGAAAATAATGAGCCAAACATTTCTGCATCACTTGTCCTCTATGTGTTGTTAAAGCCCAGTTAATCAATTAATTTAAGATGCCTTTCACGTGGCAGGTTTCCCAGAAGTGAGGTCATGTTACCTGATGGCCACTGTCATACCAAGTAAACAACATATGCTTGCAAGACGTCATTCAGCTGTTTACACCTCATAAATTATTTAAGTTGTCTTGAACATGGTGTTATGTTTGTATGTTGACCCAGTTGTTGTGTTGTGTTTGATAAATCATAGACAAACCCTGTTTTATTCTCGTTAATGCATCACGAGTCTCACATAGCAAAAACACATCTTCACACTTAGCTTTGTGCATCATTCTTTTCTTTGCGTAGTTATAAAATTAGACAAAACAAACCTACGATATATGTGAAAATTATTGTTTACTGGACAAATGTGTAAAGTTTTATGTGTGGAAGCAACTTCAGAAACATTTTGAACCTCCTCACTGTTGATTCCGGAGAGGAAGCTCATCATTGTTTCACCTTTTGTTGTTCCATCAACTGTACAGAACCTAAACTGAGAAGCATCATGTTGAAAAAACCCTTTATGTTTCTACTAAATATCAAATTCTTTTGCCTTTTGCTTCCCTTCCAGCCAATCAAAGATGATGAATGAGCCGGGGTTTCGTAGGGTCCCCCCTGACCAGTTATCAGGGAGCGGGCACTCCTTCGGCACCGTACGCCACCCAAGCATCATCGACCCGATCCTATCAAAGCGGGTCTGCTTCTACAAAAGTGGAGATCCTCAGTTCAATGGCCTGCGGATGGTCATCAACAACCGCACTTTTAAAACATTCGATGCGCTCCTGGACAGTCTCTCTAAGAAGGTTCCCCTACCATTTGGGGTGAGGAACATCACCACACCTCGTGGCGTTCATGCGATTTATACCTTGGATGAACTGGAGGATGGGAAATCCTACATCTGCTCTGACAGCCGCAGGGTAAAACCGATCAACCTGGCACTGGCCAGGAAGAAGCTGCCACCCTGGTATCACGCCAGGCCCGTGAGTTCCCGCCGTCGGACTGTGCAGCAGGCCAGGTTCTTCCCCGGCCAGAACATCCACAAGAAGGAGCCGGTGGTTGTGCGTACACCAAAGAGGCTACTGGTTTTTCGCAATGGTGACCCCTCAGCAAAACACACAGTGGTGCTTAACAAGAGGACTTCACCCACTTTTGAGTCCATCCTGGAATATATTTCAGAGATGATCCAGTTCCATGTGGTGAAATTACACACACCTGATGGCAGACGTGTGAGTTTTCGCCCTTTCTCAACACTATGGCCTGACAACTTACAAAAAACACCATCATATATTCACTAACTCTTCCCTTCTAATGCCAAGAAATCAAAGAAAACTAAAAGCCTGTTGGAGAGATTAACAAACTGAAGGACAAAGATATTCAGGTTCAATCTGAAATCTAAAAACATCCTCAAGTAAAGCCTCATCTTGCAAAACACTGACAATATTACATAACATCATAATAGCTTTATATCCGAATACACTCAAAATTCCGACAGAACAACAATATATAGATCAGATACATAGCACAATATGATTTTCCTCAAATGAGTCTGTTAAAAATACAACATTGATATACAAGTTTTACATTTTGGTTGCATCATTATTGACCCATAATGGACTGGTTCTAAACCATGCCTGTAAATAACTGTCACATGAGGAGAAAAAGTGTTAAGCTCCTTTAGCAACTCATCCTAATACATAGAAAGGCATTCTGGGATACTTCACTGTAAAGCTTTGGGTGAAGGATCTATTGTAAATTTAGACCCAGCTGGTTTTGAAAGGTGCCATTTTAACAAATAATAATTTAGACTTGTCCCACATATACAATACATGCATGTACTTGGTAATTATATTGCTCCATAACATATGTGGACTCACAGTTAATATTTTTTTTCTAGTCCATCAGAGTGACAGATGCTTTTATTTTTCTGTCCTCTGCAGGTTGATGGTCTTCCAGGCTTGATATTGTGCTCTGGTACTGTAGTGGCTGCAGGCAGGGAGCCATTCAGGCCTGCAAACTATATTGCACAGAAATCACCATCTCTAACAATTCTGCCTACCAAACGAATGAGTGTCAGGAGACTGAAGGCTTTCAACCGTAAGTTGACATAAGAATCTGTTTTATTGAGTTGACGAGGACATTTATTCACATTAATAGACCCTTATTCATATGGTATGTTCAGTGTGTAGTAATCTACCTGCTCTCATGGGATGAAGATTGGGAATATGCTGAGGCAACGATATTATGCATAATACCATAGATGACCTACATGCACTGTCTACGTGGCTGACGGCTATTGTTCTTCATGAGCTGTGAATAGTTGTGCCATCTTTCTAATTTTTCTTTTTTTCTCTTTCATGCTCCCTGGGTTTCCTCTTCAATCCTTGCCTGAAATTTTTGGGCCTTTCTACTTGAACCTTCTCCTCCTTCTACCTGACTGACTGGCTGAAAAGGGAAAAAGAAATCTCTATTATATGCTTCAAAGTCAAGAAAATTCTCCCCCTCATCTGAGAGGTACATCGTGAATCGGATCCATGACTCCATTGCAGAAAGTTCATTTGACCTACCCAGTAACCCGACAAACTCCATGGAGTTGGAGTCGGGTTGTATGTTGGAGTCAGTAGCAGAAACAGAGGGTGACATCTGTCTTGGTGATGGAGTTGGAGGGAAGGAGTGTGTGCTGCCTACAGAGGATGACATTGAGAAGTCTTTTAGAGTCAACCAAGACGGCAGCATGACAGTGGAGATGAAGGTGCGGCTAACAATTAAGGAAGAAGAAACGATCCATTGGACGACCACTCTGACACGGTCAAGTGTGGCCAATCAGCTTAACACGACCTGTTTACCGGAGCCTGAAGCAGAACAGGAGATCAGCTCATTGAAATCTAATGCACTGGATTTGCAAAGCCCTGCTGCCTCCATCGATACCATCAACAAGGATAAAACTGGGAATAACAATGATGAGGATCCACCATCGCCGAGCAATGGGGCTTTCAGTGGGAGTAGTAATGAAGAGGACAATATCAAAGTACAGACGGACGTGGTGTCCCCTAGGAGAGCTCCTACACCAGGGCACAAGCAAATTAGAGAGAAACAAGCCTCTGTGGAGAGCATAAAATCTGTGATGATGGAGGGGATTCAGGAAGGTATGATTGGTTCTTACACCTACAGAGAGCTGACAGAACATGGAGCCATGACCGAGCAGTACTGCATGGTCCAACAGAGCAGCACTAAACCAGTGCCCAAACCTAGAAAACTTGGCTCTGTGGATGCCAACAATATAAACAGCAGAAATGTATCTACATTCAAATCAGCAGGGATGACTGAAATCCTACAGATTGAATCCAGTGGAGAGGAGGTCACTGAAACTGTCTTACACATATATGAACAGCAGACCTGCCAGGATAATTTCCTTGCAAACCTTTGTGCACAGGGTATGTCTGCTTCTAGGATTCCCTTTTGCAGGCCAGATACGGCAGGAACTGGACGCCTCACCTCCAATAATGAGTTTGAGCCTGAGTTCTGGAGACCAGCAACAGCTTCTGAGTCAATCAGCATCTGGAGAACCGAGAGCATGTCAGTAACATCTGATTTAACGTTTCCCTCATTGAAGACAGGTGCAATTCAAGCAACAAATGCTCAGCAACGTTTCCCAAAGCCCACTAAAGGAAAAGACAAGCCCCAACAAAGGGAGGTCAGTAAAGATAAGAGGGTATCCTCGAAACCCAAAGTGATCAACAAACGTGTTCGTCGGCTTATGTCACCAGGGAAAAGACAAAAAGAAAATTCTGCAGAAGCAACTGAGAAACGTAAGAAAGTGAAAACTGGGTTCATTAAGAAAATTTATGGGAATAAATCAAAATCAGCAAAAAGCACAGTGAAGCTTAAAAAGGGACCAACACAAAATGGAGATGGGGGTGTTACAACAAAGAGCTCACAACAGTCGGATGACACAAATACCCCATCAGCATTGGGAGAAAACACGAGTGAGACGGCGTCTTTTGAAAACATCATGCTGAATGTTGCTCCCAATGAAGTAAGCCAACCACGGGGAATACTGACGCGGCAGACATCGATGCATCAGGAGAAAAAGAATGAAAACGAGTCCTATGATGTCAGCGAAAGCATGTCGCTGCCTGCTTTTAACTCCAGCTCTGTTGCTAATGAATATGTGGAAAACTGGCTGGAGAAAGCCCATCTTAACACCACAGCTTACGAAGAAAAGGAAAGTGAAAAAATAGAATGGCAGAAAAATGGCAGGTGTGGAGAGTCTGAAAATGAGAATGGTTTGATGATCGTGGCAGAGAAGTGTTCAGAGGAGACATCAGAAACACAAACATGTCAAACTCTCCAAACTGGCCAGCTGCCTGAGAATGTGAAAGCAGCTTCTGTCAAACAAAGAATCCAGTCTTTTGAAAACATATTGTCGGGTCCATCAGTGGAGAAAACTACAGTCAAATCACAAATCACCAATAGTCATTCAACCACTACAGACAAAGAAAACAGTTTAGCTCAGAATAATATAGAAGAAATAAAACCTCTCTCACATCATTACTGTTCTGAAATAATTGCACCAACTAATAAGCCCTCAACAGAAAGGCCATCAGACAGTGAAGTGGAAAATAAATCAAGTCCAATCAAAATCTCACTTCAAAAAGCAACACCTTCCAATACGCTTTCAATGGAGTTCCCTCCTCCCCCACCACCTGCTGAAAACATAGAGCTATCAAACACTGAATATTGCGTGATGGATGTATCCTCAGTGGCCAGCAGCCCATTATACAGGCTCTCATCAGAGAGCAGTCAAATGTCAGATAATCATCCATTATCCATCAGTCCTACATCTGACAAGGCCATATCACCCACCAACCACACAATGGAAATGACAACATCAATTCAGACTGACATTCCTTCCACACTGGGGGAAGCACCATTACCAAGAAGTCCATCTATTAAAAGGGCCCCTTTGGTCAGTAATCTGTCTCTTGACAGGAAAATGTCTCTCAGAAAGGCTAGTCTGGATAAATATACTTTATGTAGTGATGTTGCTTCAGAGACAACATCATCTACTCCCATCAACATAGTGGGTGATAATGTGCTGCCAAACGGCATCTGTTCGACAGGGACTCAAGGGCTGAGTGAAACCCCATCAGAAGAGAAACAGCAATCAAACAGCATTTTAGATTTGAAAAATAGTCCGTCACGTTGTACTTCTGCATCTCCTGCTAGTTTAACATCTGACGAGAGAATGTCATCAGCCAGTATTTTATCAAGTGAGGCTCCTCCACTAAGCGATCGTCCGTTTAAAGAGACAAAAATGAATAAAACACCACATTCAACTCAAAAGGAGGCATCATCACCTAAACCTTTGGTGAAAAAAGTAAAACTTCTGAGCAGTCCATCTGCAGAGAGAAAATCCCAAATCTCAAATCCTAAGAAATTCTCTTCTGAATTTCCTCATAACTCACCAAAATTATCATCAACACATAACCACCCTCCTGATAAAACTATGTCACCAAATATTGGAATAAGAAAACATGCAACACCAAACGCGAGCCCCTCCACTGACAGAAAGCAGATGATGTATAAATCTAAATTGCAAAAGAGACCATCTCCATATTCTCAGTCTCTGGACATGGCATCACCACCTGTGAGACACAGGTCAACTAGAAAGTCCCTCTCCAGAAATTTCTCCTCAGACAATGCATCAGCGTCAACAAAGACACAACGGAAAGCATCATCTGAAAGAAAGCGTCACCAAACACCACAGTCGATAAAATCAACAGCTGAACTGGACAAAATACCGACTTGTAACATTCTCATGCCATCAGAAGCTGATCAGAGTGAGGACAATATGGTGAACAAGACCAATGACCTTACAACAGCAGATCAAGAGAGATCCATGGCAGCAACACAAATAATGCCACAGCCATTAAACATCGCAAACCAGCCAAACATGAAACCTATGCTTGAGGAGATTTGCTACTCAATAAAGTCAATTCGACAAATCACACAGAACAAACGTCCATCATGTCTGGAAAAGTCCAACAGCCTGCCTGACTTCTCCTCTCATGTGGCCTCCACATTTGGCTCATCCTCTAAAGCCCTCCTCGCTTTCTTGTCCGTCATGACCCTAAAGGAAGGTATATCTAACCTCAATATGGATGAGCTGAACACAAACAATGTCAGCTGTGCCGAGGCTTTAAAAATGATCAGTTCTCTCAGGGAAATCGCCAGCATCGAGGATTCCCACAAGTTAAAAGCTAGTTTGTCAAATTTACAGCAGTCTGCTTCGAAGCAGCTCCTGCAAAGCTGGAAGGACTTTCAGGAACTCAGTGACAAATGCAAGAGTCGAAGCCCAACACCAAACGATTCAGAACTTTTACCTGAGGCGAGTCCTGAAAAATACTGTGGCACTGATGAAAATGTTATTGATGAGATTATGGAAAGTCTTGACATACCTGAAAAGCTCAAGGAGGAACTGGCCTCCCTTTCAGGTGGAGTCATAAGTGACGGTGATGATGAAGAAAACATGTCTGCCAGGATTATTGAAAAAGAGGAACTGTCACCAAAGGATAACATTAATGGCAATATACCCCATTTCTCCACAGAAGATGTTGTCAGTGTCACTCAAGATGAAAAGGCTAATGTTGATGTGAGTGCCATCATTAAAAAATTCACAGACTTTAACCAGCCAAAACTGACTGACCAGGCAACTAAAGACAGCTGCAAGGAAAATCTTGAACAAGACAGTTGTACCTTTGAGGAAGAGGAGAGAGACATGGGAGGTAGTCACAGTGAGGAGAGCATCAGTATCCCAGAAAATGAGCATCCCCACAATGATGAGTCAGGTTCAGAACAGGAAGGGCAGAACATGTCAAGTGCCAATAAAGATTTAGAGCAGAAACTGAGCTGTGGGCAAAGTGTGTCGAGCTCAGAAGCAGGTGAACAACATGGTTCAGAGGAGGAACCAGAAGTTGAATGTGAGAAGATACAACAGGAGAGAAGGGAAAGTGATGACTTATTCAACCCTGACAGTCCCTCTGAGGAGGAAGAGGACAAGCAATCAAACTCAAACTACTATGTAGAACTGAATGTAAGAGAGACAAGAAGAATATCCAGCCCAGATAGTGAAAACAAGTCTTTGTCAGAGGAAGAGCATCCAGAGGTTGAATGTACAGAGCTGAGCAACAGAGATGCTTTGTCTAACCCTGCAAGTCCATCTAACTCAGAAAGAGAGTATCAGAGTCAAGCAGCCAGTACAGGACTGAACGTCAGTGTTGACGAAAGTTTGTGTAACTCAGATGTGGATGAGCCATCTTCGGAGGAAGAGCAGCCTGAGGTTGAATGTAAAGAACTAAAGGTTGTCATTGAGGAAAGTTTGTCTGGCAGTGAGGAAGAGCATGAGAGCATAGAGGAGGAAGGACACCTTAATGATGAAGAGTTAAAGGCTTTGAAAGAAGAGACAGAGGAGGACAAAGTCAGCTCAGACGATGAGGACCTCCATGCTGATAAAACACAAATTTGTGATAAGACAAAAGGTCAGAATATTGTGGAAGGAGATTTATGTAATTTGATAGAAAATCAGGATTCATATACCAAAAAAGACAACAGCAGTTTGATAAAGTCTGACAGTTTATCAAGGTCTTACAGATTTAATACAGATGAGGATAGTGGGAATGACCACAGCAGCTGTGAAGAGCATGTAGAGGAAGAGCAGTCAAGGGTCGAAGATGAACAGATTAGCAGCTCAAATGAAGAAGACTTAAGCTACTATGAAAAAGAGTCCAGCTCAGAGGAGGAACACGTCAATGTGAACAGATGCGTAGAAAAGGGCTGTACAGAATATCAGGAAGCTCCTTCACTGGCAACACAGTCTGAAGTTAAAAAATGTGAAGAGGCTGTGGAAAAAATCAAGCATCCATCTGAAACAATATCTCAATCTATCACAGAGAGAGTAACTCTTCTGGAAAAACAAGTTGCTGATGCCCAGAAGAGAAAAAATACAACAGAAAGTTCTCCCATGAGGCGTTTGTCACAAAGAAACAACCCCCTCGAGTCGGATGTTGAGGATTCACCCTCTGAGCTGCCAACATCTGACTCGGCTCTCGGCACCCGATCAGCTCCTCAGTCGTCATTGTCTTTCAGCTACGACTCCAGCGGCGTTATAACCACAGAGCCTGAAAGCAACAGGGTCAGATTCATCAGGGAAATGTTCCTGGCAAAGAGTGCCACAGACATCCAGCACGGACACAAACCTTTCCCAAGCCCGAACACATCAGAGCTGTCCAAGTTCAGAGCGGAGACCTCGGCTAGTGGCGGGTACCAGTCTCAGACTTCAAGTGAGCTGTCCAGCGGCGAAGATGACTCAGCACGGAAATCCATCACTAAAGGCTTTGTGAGAAGAACAATTGAAAGGCTTTATGGCAAAAAAGATACTAATCATGATGAGGAAGAGAGTGAAAGGCCTCCATCTGCGCCAAAACAGAAAAATAAAGACCATTCAAGCATTTTCTCTCCCTTCCACACGGCCCGGTCCAAAGCCATGTCTGAGCTGTCTTATTTCAACTCCACCAATGCACTGGACACCTTAAACGAAGCAACACGGTGCATCACTTTTAATGCGCAAGTCGGGCCTGGAGACAGCGTCCCTATCGATAATGGACGATGGCTCCTCAGAGAGAACACGCTGATCAGAAAGTCGGTTTCAGACCCGGTTGGAATAAACAAAAGCTTCACAAACTCTCCTCAAGGCGAAGGAACGTGTGAGGATACAGAAGAGAACACGCCATATTCTCTTTTCAGCACAAAGTCTGAACCAGAAGACAAGAAGTCATTTTCAAGGAAGTGCACATACTTTTCTTTGCCCCATGCTAGTGACTCAGACGTGTGTCAGGATGACATGAGCACAGTCAGCAAGAGCAGCGTGAATGGTGACAGTACCATAGATGTAAAGGACAATTCAGACGACGCCAAAACGTGGGCGGAGAGGAACGGCACGCTGCCCGGTGGTGGTGTGACTGACTTTAAGCTGATGGATAACAAAGTGCACCCGCTGGTCGAGCTTCCAGCTGACGGCGGTGTCGTCGTCGTGCAGCCTGTGAGAGGTCAGGGTGTTATGAACCGAAGGCTTCATGAGCCTGACATGTTGGACATACTGTACGACTTCTGTGGTCAGAATTGTCCCATCCTGTAAGGGCATTTTTCTTTTTAACACACAATCACAAAGCAAGGATGAAGGATTTTTTTATCTAACTGTACATTGTTGGGCTACAGTATAATATATTGTCTTTGGTGCCTGAATTTTGATGTTGCCATAGTATTGGCATAAAACACAATCATATGTCAACTCATTTGAGCCAATGTGTAACAGATGCACAAGCCAATGGATTAACCTTTGATCAACCTTCATATTTTACCATGTACATATAAGATCTTGCGATTGATTTCTCAGTTTATGCTCCTTGTGTAATGTAAAACTAGTGGACGTGTTTTTGTAACATCTTGATTGTGTATTTGCCATACACACTCCAGAGCAGCTCTCTTCTTCTTATAGGTTGCCTGTCAACAGAACAAGTACCCAGAGCATTACTGTAATCTTGTTTGAAACTCTTAAAACCGATCAAGTCCCAGCAGATGTCAGGCAACGAGGCCAATCCCCACTGCACTGAGTGAACGGGTCAGTTCGTGGTCACAGCTCAGGTTTTGACTGGAGCTCAGGCCAAATTCATGCTGTGACGGTCATACGGTCAAAACTGAATATGACACATGTTGTGTGCAGATTGTAGTCATTAAATACTCGGTGTGGTACTTGTTTAAATGTTTTGTATATTGGTTGTCTAAAGTGTAAATAAGACATTTGATTTCACTATAGTTGATTATGTATTTACAATCACCTAACCTTTCTAATTAGGATAAATGATTTTCAATGTGGCAGCTGTGACAATTTTGTCTCTTTAAATCGACGTGTGAGAATAAAAGTGTATTTACAAATGTTGGTTTTCTTTTACTCTCTAAATCATCTCCACAAATCCTGGATTAAACATACATCAGGTGATCGAGATCATCCTAGTGTCAGCAAAAGCCAAAAGGCCAAGGTGACCGGTGCATTAAAGATACCTTAGGAAGCTCAGCTCAGTTGTTTTCTCCTGCTGATTAGTATCAGATCTCTGAGGAGGAGCGGAGGCCTCTTGTTTTCTCACTCTCTGCCTGAGGAAGTATCCATGTTGTTCTAAGGTTGTTTTGTTTCTCAGAAGTTGCCATCGAGTTGGTCCGTGTTGTGACAGGAGTGTCGAGGAATGCACTAAGAGGGGAGTGTTTACATCTGCAACTACAAAGAGAAAACATGACAGCCAGACAATTCCCACATTTGACACTTGCCTCCAACATGTGCATATATATCCTCTTAATAACTGTATTTTTTTTTTAATTTAATAGGATTCAACATTCTGAAGATAATGAATAAGTTTACATCAAAATAAAGCACTCCAAAAAATGTTCACTATCACTGACACAGAAATGTTTACAACAACATGTCCACTAGATGGCATCGGTGACTAACACAACAACCTAAGACTGAAGCAGGTCAACAGCAAGTAAGGGAGCACTTAAGAGTGAACTCAAAAATGTTTTAAACTGTTTATTATTTAAATAAATATTTACATAACAGCTTCGTATAAATCAAAGTTCCTTTTCTTACACGACACATCTTTCTAAAAGCAACTGTTTAACAAGAAGGAAGAAGAAGAAAATAAGGGATGGATTACAATGATACAGTAAATCTGTGTTGAGCGAGGCAGAGATTCATCTCAACCCCGCATGCTGATCACTGAGCAAATATTCCCGTTTGCAATCATAAAGGCTGAACCTGGGAGACATTTACCATCACTCAAATACCATTTAACACCTGAGCCTTAAGACCTTGCTCATCTTTCATTATACATTTTGTTATAGTATGCATAAATCTACATGATAATTTGATATACATTTTCATTTGTTGTTACGAAGGAATAGGAGGATGATACTCTACACTAACTCAATAAAAAGCCATAACGTATGGCTAGAAAAAAAAAAACAAATCAACATTTTAAGTCACACATTATTCATTCAGGCACAAACAAAGCAATAGACAGCCTTGGTGAAATTAAAAGACATCACTCATACAGTATAGGCTACAATGCCCTGCTAAATGGTGTACAGTATATGGCTCAGCTTGGAAAACTAAACATTTCAGGCAAGGTGATCAAAGAAAATCAGAGCGCACGATTAATGCCCAAGCTACAGTTCTAACCCACATCTCTTCAATTCAACTGTTGAAATGAGTCCCTCTGATTAAATCACTTGGTTTAGATGATTCGTTTGAAATGTTACAATAACACATGATGGCAAAATCAAGGGACTGATATGGAAAAAACCTCAACTGCCCAATAGGAACCTTTAAGCATTGACTTTGCTTTAACATAATTTGAGACGACTGCAGCATCGCCGTTAACTGTAAAGTGATGAACATGAAAAAAACGCCAATGCACACATGTACACATAGTTTACTACACTGTGTAAGTAAAAAACATTAAAACAGAATGAGGACAAAAATCTAAATTAACTTTTATTCAATGCGGTCAGTCGATCTTCCTGGGGATTAAAAGAAAATCAATGAAATGCTCTTTGTTTTCTATTGCTGTCAGGTCATGCATGTAAACTCTATACTTCTAATAAAACCAATCGTTTACTTAAAAATGTATAAAGAAAATACTCTTTTTTTCAAAATACTATTCGGGGAGGGATTAAAGGGTGAATTAATAACATTTTTCAACAACACCTTGTTGTTTTCATCCTGAGATTTAAACCAATATGTTTCCTCTCCAAGGAGTAATTTTACAGTTTTTTAATTGTTATTCAAATACAGATTCTGCACCAGACACTGTTTAGTCATGGTGCGTCCCGTTGGTCAGTGAGCGTCCTGGTTGAATCCACTGTTACCTTTCCTGAAGACTGTCATACTGCATCAGCTTTGGGCTGGGACGAGCGTGTTCCACTCACAAAGTTATAAACCAAAAACTGAGAAGTGCCAAAGTATTGTGTGGCAAAGAGTTTTCCATCAGGAGTGGGGTCAGAGAAAGCGATCTCATCTTTGCTCAGGTAGGAACCGTATATGAAGTTGTTCCTGTGCAACAAAACAAAAAATAAATGTTAGTTATGTTCTTTGTCTTTTAAGATGATAAATGAAATCTTGGTGCTTGGAAGACACACTGACCTGAGGCACTCGAGCATGCGTGAGGCGATGCCCTGGCGTCTCATCATGCTGACGACCCAGATGCGACTGATGCCACAGATGGCTGGCTCCGGCGTTGTGGAGCAGCACCAAGCTCTCTGACGCTCAAACATCACCTTCTCTCTCTCTGAACCCTCCGGTAGGGGCTCCTCGATCACCCTGTAGCCCTATGAGCGTTCACAAGGCTCAATGTACTACTACAGTGTATTGTATTTGAGGACAAACATGAGCTGACACATTTCCTGGCTGATTCAAAATTGCAGTCTCTTACCTCTTGGATGTGCTCTGCTATAAGGCATCCACCCACTTTCTTGTCGTTGGAGATGAAGAGGAAGGTCTTGGTCTGAGAGGGACACTTCGTCTCCACCTGCTGGAAGCCGAGATCATTGTCCACCACCTCCCTGATCTCCTCAACCTGAGAAACAAACAAGGACAGGGAATATTTATTCAAACTGTTGCCAAACTGCCAACTTGCCTTTTGAATGACATCATGCTGCTGTTTGTGTTTTATGAAGGTCCAGATTACAATATATGTTTGCACAATGTTTTATGTAAGCTGAAAATAAAATTTGGATTCCCAATTAAGTGCATTTACATTTGCATCAGTATCCTGGTTTTGAGCCTTATCCTGTTTTTATTCAACATTTTTGGGATATAGAGATATATGTTATTCATATCCCTGTGTACATGATCAGAACATGGCCTAGGTCAGATTGTCTGCTTGCAGGTGTGTCTTGATTTCTCACCATCTCAATCACTATGAGATGCCTCAGAAATCTAGATGTGGTTTCTCATATGCCACGGAATCCTGGTTTCTATTAAAGTACTCCAGGTAGTATATCCAGGTTTCTCAAAACGGGGGAAGATCTTATCCAGAAACTCCAAAAGTCCAAACATAACCAGGATATTAGTGTGCATGTAAATGTACTCAGTGTTCATATATATGACACTCTGTATACAAAAGAATCTTCCTGTGTTGTGATACAGTATAGGACATTTGTCTCCACCATATTGTCTTAAACTCGATGCTTGATGCTGTATGTATACAGCCCAAGGTCAACTATCTGTCAACATGTCACTCTCTATCCTTCAACCCCTGAAAAAGCAATAATAACCTGGATTCTTCTCCCGTTCTAATTTATTTGAAGGAATATAGCAATTACTGTCAAAGGTCATTCCCCGCAAACATAGTGTACCTTCTTCAGAGCATATTTGGGATCATCTGGCAGGACGAGAATTATCTTGCCGTCAGGATATTCTCCCAGAATCCTCTCCTTTTTCCATCCCTGAAAATAGAGGGAGAAAACAGTGCATTTATGTGAGAGAACCTGCGCAGTCTTTACTGTCCTGATGAGATATTCATGTTCAACCAAACTGTTTTCTTAAAAGGACAATTTAATGTTATATAAATAAAATGACAGAAATTTGAAAGTGACCACGAAGTGTGTTAAACTTAATAGAGTTAGAACAAATCTCTTATTTAAATGGAATTGTGCTCCATTGCCAATTAGAGCTGGAATGATTAGATGATTAATCGACTGATAGCCAATTAGCTCATTTCAAATTGAAAGAAAATTTATTAATATAACGTATTTTGTTAATCGAGTAATCGTTTCAGTCATTTTTCAAAAGGCAAAATGTCAAACATTTGCTGGTTCCAGCTTCTTAAATCTAAGAATTTGCTACTTTTCTTTTGGATTATACTGTTGGGTCACTTTGGGCTCTGGGAAACTGTGATGAGCATTTTTCAAAATTTTTTGACATTTCATAAACTGAATGATTCATCAATTAATGGCGAAAATCATTGGCAGATTAATCAATAATGAAAATAGTTGTTTGATACGGTTCTATAGCCAATACTAAGCACTCGAAAGCTCAAATGAAACTCATGCTGGTTTGAATGCTCCCTCAGTGTATTAATGCATCTGTGAGCTGCCTGATGAGTCAATATTGTGAGACAGTGGGCAAGACGAATAACAGACATGTCATTTAAGGAAACTCTCGCTCACCACATATTTGACAGCGCTGATGAACTGGTTGTGGAAGAGTAAATGTTGAGATTCATCTTCAGGGTTGGCAGCAGAGTAAAGCATCCCACACACGCTGCAGGCCACTGCTCCAAAATGCTTCTGTCCTGCATCCTACCAGACAAAGAAAACAACAGATCACTTTAATGTCAGGCATAATCTAAAGGCATCCTACAAATATAGATGAGAATTTTCGTCAGCTTTCCTCAGTGATGCTGAAAAGGCCTCAATCTGCACTTTCTTTATCTGATATTACTCTGACAGCAAAAGCAACTTACGTATAGTCTGACCTGTAGTTTAAAGTTGACTTGTTATATGCTTTGCGATAACAGACCGATGCTATGAAATATTAATCACAGTCTGAAGGATTCTGACGCACGAGTCCTGCAATTTAAAAAGGTGGACAGAGGAATTCACTCACAATAATGGTTTGGGTCCCATCTTTGTCAGCCTCCTTTAGTTTCCTGACTTCTTTTTGCAGACAAGCATCAGACAGAGGAGTCCCGCCATCTTGTGGCTTTGCTGCTCTGCTGTGATACAAACACACATCACATTACTTCTAGTTTCTTTTGCTACAAGGGGAAACGTGTCAGATTTAGACTTAAGAGAAAGTTCTTACTCTGGACAAGGTTTTTCCGAAGTCTTGTCGGCTGTCTTGACTGTTTCTGTCTTATTCTCTGGAGAAAGATCATCAGTGAATATAAGATTCTTACACATTGGTACAATTTAGTACAAGCCGTCGGAGTTGTTTCAGAAAAAAACAAACACTTACAAACACAGCTACATGACCAAATCGAGATACTCAATTCTTTAAGCTCTATGTTGTTGTGCAATAAATAACAACTGTGACACAACATCAGTTAAAGAGTCTGTTTGATGATTAACAACATGTATGTTACAAAACTGTTGAGACAGACAGAGCAGGATGTTTTTCACATTTCATAAACAAATAAGAATAACTGCTCACAAAAATATCCTTCAAGCAGACTCAGTCCCATATTTAGTAATATGACAACAACATGACAGAAGTTTAAATGAATCATATGAAAATAAATACATACCTGCAGGCTTGTCTTTACACTGCTGGGTGCCATCAGACACTTTGGATCCCTCTTCGGAAGGAAGGGAAGAGGTGACAGCTGATGAAAGTGGATCAGCTGTATCCTGTGTAAGAAAGAGAGAAGCGATCAGTGATTTCTTTATTCAACAAGACTGTTTGTGGCTGTGTGTGAATGTATTTTTGAATTACCTTGCATTTGTTATCCACTGATGAGTGTGGATTTGGGGTTTTCTGAGGCACTGAACCAACAGGAGCAGCAGATGTGGTTGAACCAGCAGAATGAGATGCTGTTGATGTCAACTGCTTGAGCTGAGCTGCACCTCCGCTAGCAGTAGGTTTTAACTGAGGTGAAGCAGGCTTGGATTGACCTGGAGCAGAAACAGCTTTTGACTGAGGTGTCGTTAAAACAGGAGACCTTAATGGAGCTTTAGTTAAAGGAAGAGCTTTTGATGAGGCTGCAGCAGTAGCTGTGGCCTTTGATTGGGGAGTTGTTGCGAAGGCAGGCTTTGACTGACCTGAGATCTGTCCAGCTGGTGTGGTCTGAGCTTTGAGTCTTGCCTGGTTGGACAGTTGTGATGAAACCGTGGGTTGTGACTGACCTGTGGGTTTAGATTGAGCTGTGGGGTTTGACTGAACGTTAGGCCGTGCCGACTGCCCGGGCCTCGACTGAGGGCTGGGCTTTGTTGGAGCTACGGGTAAGGGGTCATCATCTAGTTCAAAGTCATCAAAGGAATACTTGGGCCTGGGTCTGTATGGCTTGTACTCAACAGGCTGCTGTTTTTGAGCATTAAGTCCGTTGGGCATGGGAGGGGGTACAGCTGGGAGGCTCCTCTTGGCTGCTGATCTGGTCACTTTTGGGGCGGGCCCGGGTGCAGGGGTTGCTTTAGGAGTTTGAGCCTTACTTTGCCTTGGAGATTTCCGGGTTTCAGTATTAGGAGGTTTAGGGGCTTCAGTTTTGGCAGGTTCAGGTTTAGTGGGTTCAGTTTTGGCAGATTCGGGTTTAGTGGGTTCAGTTTTGGCAGGTTCCGTTTTAGTAGGTTCAGTTTTACTGGGTTCAACTTTAGGAGTGTCAACCTTGGGAACTTCTGTGTTTGGTGTTGCAGGCTTGCTAGTTGAGGCTGGACTTGGGAGAGGTGTTATAGACGGACTGGCCGCAGGTGGAGGAGTTGTGGTCACAGGACTCACTGAAAATGGAGATAATGCAGACAGGGGTACTTGCCAATCCATGTCGGAAAACATCTGATTTGCTTGGTCAGACTTAAGTTTTTTCACACGTGCCCAAGACATTTTCTCTCTCTGCAGCTCAACCTGTCTTAGTCTTTGATATCTAGTTAATTTCTTTTTCTCGTGGGCTTTCAGTGGCACTGAAACCTGTGTGATGAAGAAACGCCTCTTTTGAGACTCTCCAGCTGGCTTAGCCTCAGCAGAATCAGCTGTCGACGGCTGGGCTGTAGGTTCCTCTGAAGCAGGGCTCGGCGAAGCAGAGCACCCCTCTGGTCCAGCAGGAGTCGCCACATTAACAGTGTCTGAGTCCTCTGTGTTAACAGGTGGACTTTCCTTCTTGCTGGCTTCACTCTTGGCTGCCACTTCTGCTGCTGCTGCTGCTGCTGCTGCGCGGCTGCTTGTTTTTCTTCCTCTATTCTCTGCAACAACATGCTGTCAGTAGCAATGTCCTCTGCGATTTCCTGACACAGGGCTAAGAGGTTCAGCTGCTGTCTGTTTGCTGGTCTCTTCGCTGCTGCAGCCTTTTGCTCAGCCAGAGCTGCCAGGCGAGCTTTGGTTCTGGCCTGTGTGTTCATTTCTTGTTTCTTGGGTTTTCCAGCCTCCTGTCCCTTTTTATCATCTCCAGTCTTTTCAGCAGCACTGTTTGGCTTCAAGTTGGTCTCTAAAGTGTCATCTTTATTTTTCTCATTAACCTTTTCCTCTGACTTTTTAGGAGGGACAGCCTCAGGTGTTTCCTGGGGTTTTTCTATTATGGTAATGTCACTGTCTTCCTCATTCTCTTCCTCTGCTACTACGATCTCACGGCCAATCTCTATATCCTCCAGAATCTGCACTTCTTGTAGGTTCAAGTTACCCTCAGCATTCTCTATGACCACTGTATTACAGTCTTCATTTGTGACTTGAGCGTGAGAGTTTTTCACATCAATTTCTGAGGTATTAAAGTCCATGATGTCAGCTGCCGGTTGTTGGCAATGATCAGAATTTTGTAGAACTTGAGCACCTTCCTCAGTTGAAATTTCTGTCCCAAACTTGGTCTCCTCATCAAATACCTCACTTGAATTGGTCTCTTTAGCATCTGTGACCTCACCAGTTGTTTGACATTGCTGCACTTCTGCCTCAGGGAAGACGGCTTGTTGGGAACCATTTAAAATCCTTTCATTTTCCACATCATCTTCCAATGCGTCTGGATTCATCTGCTCTGAAAGCGAGACTGTCAACCCAGATTCGGCCGCTGCTTGAGTGACGATATCAAAGTGAATTTCACTCTGTGGGACTGGTTCCAATATCACAAACGCCTCAGATGTACTATCTGGTATTTCAATTTTAGTAGGGGCTGTAGTCGTTGTCACAGTGACATCTGTGACCTCCTGAAGTCCAGTTTGATCTTGCACCTGTTCAGGACACTCTGTGGCACTGATGCAGTCTGGGAACCCGTTACTTTGACTTTTTTCCGCTGCATCTTCTGACTGGCCATCTGGCATGCTGATGTCATCGCTAGAGCTGATAACTGCAACTTGTTTCACATCCACACTCATGTTACTCTGCTCCAACTGTGCAGAGACAAAACTCTCAACTTCCATCTCAACTTCTTGGTTGTCGGAGACACAAATTTGCTGCTTAAAGCTTTCCTCATTTTCCAGTTGTTGGGTACAAATTTCTCTGTTTTCTTCATTAGTAGAAGAATCTCCTTCCATCTGCTGGGTCTCTGTGTTCTGTATGTTCAGTACAGTCACACCATCATGGTTCTCTGATGCTGTAGAAATCTCTCTATCATCATTACTCTCTGGGCTGCTAATGGGTTCATACACTACCTGATTTTCATGAACCTCTGGCTGATTAACAGATTTAATCTGCTCTTCTGATTCTTGTATTACAACATCAATGTCATCTGGTTGCCCACGAACAAAAACCATGACTTCACTGCCTCCAGTTCCTTTTCCTTGTCCTTCAATATTTCTGATGGTTTTGTCAGCCTTATCAGAGGAAATGATTGCAGCCTCTGCTTTGACCTCATTAATCACTTCCCTCCCAGTTTCCTCTTCTAACGCAGAATCTACCCTTTTTATTGATCCACTTATTGTATCCATATCTGCTTGGATATGCTCTGCACTCAGCTCTGTCTGCATGTTTTCATTATCCTGCCTTTCAGAATTAGCCATAGGAAGAGGAGTGTGAATGTCATTTGATAAGGCCATACTGGGTTTATCAACTTCCCCCATGCCCTGGTTGTGCTGTTCTGTTGTAGGTGGTGCATTACAAATCTCCTCTGGTGTTGTAGTAGCTTCCACACTTAATTGAACCTCTGGAACATCAACGCATTCAGCAGTAAGCTTGTCTTCATCTTCTTTACTCTCACAACTTGCCGTCACTAGATCTTTTTGAATTTCTGTGTTGAGATCACTGACCTCCAAAGTCCCCTGGCTTTGTATCTCCACTGTAGATGGTGGATCAGAAACCTCCTCTACTGCTGCTGTTGCTTGAGCATCCATTTCTGTTTGATTCTCAGTAGCATCCACACATTCTTTTGTAACCTCATCCTTGTTTTCTTCAGTACTGTCAACCATAAATTCTTTTTGTACTTCAATCTCTGTAGTTAGTTCATTGACCTCCTGACCTCTCTGGTTTTGGGTCTCTACTGTAGTTGTTGGATCAGAAATCTCCTGTGGTGTTGTCGTCTGCAAATCCATTTCTCTCTGACTCTCAGATGCATTAACACATTCTGTGATAACCTTGTTTTCATTTCCATTATGCTCAAGAGTCTCAATCATGAGGCCTTCTTGAACTTTGTCAGATATTTCTGTTGCAGGTTCAGTGACTTCTTGGCTTTTCAGCACCTGTGTTTCTACTGTAGGTGCTACGTTAGAAATATCCTCTGATGTTGTTGTCGTTTGGAAGTCCATTTCTACTGTGCCTTCATTTTCGGTGCTCTGACAATTTGCAACTGGATGTCTCTGAACTTTCTCAGACATGACTGTGACTGACTGTGTGGCTTCTTGACTCTCCTGGCTTTGAACCTCCACTGTAGGTGCAGGATGAGAAATGTCTGATGTCGTTGCAGTCTGCTTCTCAGGTCCATTAGTACATTTAAAGTCCTCCTTGTCTTCATTTTCAATTATTTCAGAATTTTCAAACATAGTATCTTGATGATCATCATTAGATATGTCTGTGGGAAGTTCACCGACTTCCTGTCTGTTCTGGCTTTGTACTTCCACTGTAAGTGCTGGATTAGAAATCTCTGACGTCTGCGTAGACTGTATTTCCATTCTGAGTTGACTCTCTGGTCCACTGGTGCATTCAAAGTTCACCTTGTCTTCATTTTCCATTATGGTAGAATTTACAACGTATCCCTTATTAATTTCTGTAGATGCATCTGTAGCACATTCGTTGACCTCCTGGCTCTTTCGGCTTTGTATTTCTTCAGTAGCGGCTCGATTAGAAATCTCCTGCTCTGATGTTGGTGAAGCCTGTATATCCATTTTTATTTGATTATTTGGTGCAGTGGCAGATTCAAGGTTCATCTTTTCTTTGACTTCAACAGGTATTTCTGCAGTGAGGTCATTCATTTTGTTGTTTCCCTGGTTTTGTACATCCTCTTGAAGTGCTGAGTAAGAACTCTGCTCTGATGTTGTTTCTGTCTGCATGTCTATCAGACCCTCAGAGACTGTGAGACAATCAGAGAACACCTCTCTTTGATTCTGCTCATGAACAGCCTCACAGTCTGGTGTCATTATGTCAGTCGTCTTGTCCATCACCTCTTGGCTCAGTTGTAGTTCAGGACCAGAAGCAGTCTGAGTCGGCAGGAACTCAACTACTTTCCTTTCACTTTCTTCAAGCTTTTCTTCAGACTTTCTGATTATTTTGTTCACACTGTCACATGAATTGGTAATTGTATCCGACACTTCATGGCTCATTCGATGTTCAGACTTTGATTCCTCTTTGAAAGTGACTTGAATTTTGAAACTGAGGTCTGTCTGAGTCTCTGGATTAGCAACAGACTCTGTTGTTGTTGTTAGATTTTCTTCAGTCTGACTCTCTGGATTACTACCTCCTACCAGGATTTCTTCCGGTGCAGAGATAGCTTCATTTGACAATTCTTTATGTTCAATACCTTCATCACTATGGCCTGCACAGATACTGGATGCTTCAATCACTCCCTGCACTTTATGCTCTTCTTCGTTACTTTTACATTTTATATCCAGGTTTACCTCCTCAGAAAAAGACTCCTTTATTTCACTGTTACTGCTCACATCTGTCTTATTTGTACAAGCTGTGTCTGTCCTTTCATCTGACTGTGTTTCACCTTCACAGTCTAGATTTGCCTCTCTGGTGCTAGAACATAGTGTTTCCACTAAGGAAGAATGTGTTTCATTATCTACATTCATTTGGCTTTTGATGGACTCTGCAATGTCCTTCTTTTCATTTTCCCCTGCCTCAGATGTGATGCAACTTGTCCCTGTAGCTGTAGCAGTGACTGAGTCTAATATTTCTCTACATGAGGCTCCTGCTTCATTATCTACAAGCTTTTGGCTTTCTACATTTTTTAATTCCTCGCATTTGCTTTCATCAGCTTCACTTTCAAATTCAATGCTAGCTTTTGCACTCCCTGTTATGGAGTCTGGAGTTTCCTTTGACTCCATTTGTGTTGCATGAACTAAAATTTCTTGTCTCTCTTGTTCGGTGACAGACTGTGCAGATTCTTTTTTCTCATCCTCATTAGCATCACCCAAGCTCTGAATACTTGATGAATCTGAAAATCTACCATAATTGTGGTCCATCTGTATAGTGTCTGTAGGTGCAGATGGTGACCCTTGGCTTGTCTCCTGTGGGTCAGAAGGTGACTCTTCAGCCTTGCGCTTAGCTTTGACTCGATTTGAGTATTGTCTGATGCAGCGGGCCTTGTCTCCATCATCCCTCTCTCTAAAGAGGTCAGTCTTACTGCCATCACTACTCAACTCATCCTCGGACTCTGTGGAGGCTGTTCGCTTCAGGGAAGCTTTGGAGTTAGCTTTCTGCGAGGGAGCTTCTCCGCAGGAGGCACTTGTGGCTTTCAGGAGCTTGGCTTTTTTGACGGGTGGGTCAGAATTGGTTTTGCTGGAATCCTTTGGGGGGAAATTCTGTTTGGGTGACTTGGCTGGTTTATTCCCCCCTTCCACTGAAGCAGCTAGTTTTTTCTTAGTCCGTGGGGCTGCTGTCTTTTCTGGCAGATCTCCTGTTTTAAGGGATCTATTATTGGTAGCTGGTGCAGTTTTGGATGGCAGAGCCTCCCCATCCTCATCCAGCTTCCTCATCTTGGGCTGAGAATCATGAGGAGATGATGCTCTCTTTGGAGCTGGCATTCTGTCAAAATAATACAAAAAAATAAAGTAATTACAATAAGAATGATCAGGACAGAACAACAAAGCAGATACAACTACTATTTAATAAATCTGGCTTGGAGTAACAATTCTTCCTGCAGTTCCTCTCTCCTTTTTAGGTGGAGTAATGAAATGTATTGAAGAACATGCATTCAAAAGACATGACAAAAACTGTTATTTACTTTATGTGAATTAGCTGCTGCAACATTGTAATTTCCCTTAAGTGTTACATAAAGTACTCCATCTACCTATCAAAAATGATTTATCTGTGTCCATAATCAATAAGTAAATTCAAGATTTGTGTTATATTAGTACGACTGGTCATACTTTCCAAATTGCATCAACTGTTACCATGCTCGCTAACGCTGGACATAACACTAATAAATCGTAGTTAAACTAGGTGGCTAGCGAGTCACCCAATGTACCATCAACACATACTCACTTATTCTCCGTCTACATACATTATCTTAATGCCTGTCTAACTGTCGACACAGGTTGCTGTCACTCGGAGTGCAGACAGAAACAGAAACGGTCAGTTAGCCAGCTAGCAGTAGTTGGTGCTAGCTAGTGGTGGAAGCTAACGTTAGCTAGCAGCAGGCAACTCGCAACAAATGAGCGAAACGAGACTCGCTGTTCAAGTCAGTAAAAGCAGCAGCCAGACAGACAGAGCAGAGAGTGAAGAGAGTAGTTCTTACGATACTGATGTCTGCGGAAAGATGGAGGCAAGACATTCGTCAATGAAACTCACTTTGATGTTTTCTTTCTCAACAACAGCTGTTTTTTTTTCCTGTGAATAAAAATTAACTGTACTTCCGGAGGGAAACGGCGGATGTGACGTAGCTACCCGACAGACACTCAAAAAAAAAGCAAAAACGGGAAATTGGGAAATTTAGGTGTTTGAGATGTTTTATTGTTTATATTTAAATATTTAATCATTTATATTATTCTTATATTTTATGTATTTATCATAGACAAACATTACGCATTAACGGACATGTAAATAACATGATGGAAATGTGATTTAAATAAAGTTAAAAGTTAATAATAAACAGTAAACAGTCAAGAAGTAAACCATACACTGTCTGTAAAACATGTTTTTAATAAAATATCACAGAAGTACAGATTTTACATAAACACAGACAGACCAAAATGAAAAAACAAAAGTGACATTTTTAATCATCCAACCAGATTTAGTTATATTTCTAGCAAAAATAATCATAGCATCAGGCCTGTTCCAGCAAAGTGTTGAATGAACATGTGAACTTTCCTCTATTTATCTGTTTATTTAGCTCTTTTATACTTAGATGTGGTTTTCTTCATTTGCCTGTTCTGCCAGCTGCTGTAACAAGTGAATGTCCCCTGAGGGGGATCAATAAAAGCTATCTTATTTTATCTTATCTTCAGAGCTTCTGTTATCATGGAAGGAGCACAACCATCACATATTTTAAATAAATAGTGCATCTGTTTATTTCACAAACTTGAATGATCATAGCTAAACACCGCAAATGAGTGCCTCTTTTGGTATTTTTGTATCCTGTCTCAACAGATTTAAGGGTGGTTTGTGTGTATCAATATTTTGATGCCAAAGTGTTATAAACTGTAATTTTGCAGATGTGTTTTCAACTACAAAGTTGCATTTCTTAAACATTTCCCAGCCTTTTGATTGATGAAATTGTTTTATTAATTTATGTCATAGGCAGAGGTTTAAAAAGCTGCCTTCTCTAAAGTAGCTCTTCTGAATAAAAACATTCTGGTCAGTCTCTGCTGACTTAAACAAATGTATTTATTACAATACTGGTGACAGGAAGCAGATTCCACACATCAAATACAATATAGCTCAGCTTGACAATATCAAGTCTTCATCATGCTTTCATGTCTTTTTCTCTGAAGTCCAGTCAGAAGAAATTTCCAACAAGTATATCTCAAGAAACTTCTAATCTTTATGACTACACAGTCATATAGTGATTCAGCAATTTTACACATCCATTTCAGTAATTTTCTGCCAGAAGCTCTGTGCAGACTTTTAAATCAATTCTTCTTATACATTTTTAATTGACTGACTTGACATGACTGACTTCAAGTGGCTCATAGAGAAGCAATGCATAATTAGACACAAACCACAAGCGGTTTTTATGTGATTTTATTTTTCAGACATTGCAGATATTTCATCACCAAATCACATTAGAGGCAAGCAGAGCAAGTGCAGCACTTTACATTTGTTAGATATAAATAAACAGAGACAATCCATAATGTTTTGCATTTTTGCTTGTGTACAGTTCAGTGAAGGAAACTGATATTCATTGATCAATGCACTGACAGTAAAGGGAAAGCATCAGGGGGAGATAAAAGCATCAATAATAACATTATGAATGCATAAACCTGCGTTACTTTTTCATCTCCAGGATTCCACTTCCTGGTCCGCGTCTCTTCGCACTGCAGATGTTACAAAACTGAACTCCGAACTGAAACAGGAAAGAGGGAAAAGGCACAATAATCTCAATATCGGACTAACAAGTTATGTTTGAGATGCTCTGAGATAAAATAAAATGTGATGGGAAGATATGATTCATGTACAACTCAACACCAAAGAGATTCATGCAAATTGTTGTGTAAAGAGTGACACAGACTGTAGGGAAGCTACTCACTGTTCCTGAAGATGGTAAACATTCCTTGTGAAACATGTGTCTGCAGTGAAACACCACCACATTGAAGGGTTTGGCCATGTCTGAAACAGATGTGACACAAGAATACACAATGAATAGCTTTCAAAGGCAATACAACATTAAAATACTTGGACACAACAACTTAGAAAACTCACCTGAAGGTAATATTGTAGCATGACACGATTCACAGATGTTCTCCTCTGAAAAGAAAACCAACACCTTAAATATGACTTTTATGTCCCATATTATGCTCATTTTCAGGTTCATACTTTTATTCTGGCAGTTCTACTAGAAATTGTTTACATGCTTTAATGTTCAAAAACACATTATTTTGTCCATTGCTGCAGCACCTCTATTCACACTCTGTCTGAATGCTTTGTTTTAGTGTTTGTCTCTTTAAGGGTTTGATATTTTCACAGTATTTCTATAGCACCTAGATCTGCTTTACAATAAAAAAAGACATGGAAATGTGTCTTTGAAACTCCACTACTTCTACTTCACCAAGACAAGTGCACCCACCATCAACCCTGACTCCTCTCATCTGTGTTCGGTGCATCTTCTGGAGCAGAGAGAGGCAGTCGGCCACCAGGATCTTCTTACACCCTTCCCTCAGAAGAATCTTAGAAACAAAAAGACAAAAAGCTGGTTAATAAACTTAAACATGTCTTCTCATGTCCCCCTCTAAAATCCCTCGAGTTATTGCTAGAATGATATGTTATTTCCAAATGGGGCTACTAAAGTTATGCGATTTACATTAATGAGCCATTCCTGTGTTTGCAAAAAAGCCTGTAAACGTTTTATGAGCTTGCAGAATATAAAGTAGAATCACTCCCAACTGACTATCCTGGTACCTTTGATATTTTAGTTTTACTCAGGCATTCAACCCATACTTTCACATGAAAAAAAAGAAAGCTAAGAGGAATATGTCTAACCTGTAGATTGTAGTCTTGGAGGATTTTGACAAGTGAATCTCGGAGGTTTGGGATCTCCATGCCCTCCTTAATACGATGAATAAGCAGGATGGGATCCACATGAGTACCGATGTTGTTAAGGAGGCCGGTGATGAATGCTGGAGAGACAATAACAAACAAATTGAAACAAAGAAATAGTATGAAAGTGAGAAAACGACAAAGACAGAAATTAGAATAACAAGTCAATAGGAGGCTTTATCATACGTGGTTTGTCAATAGAGTAAGAGATGAGATCCTCCCACAGCTCTGCATCGTCCTGCTCTTTGGCGAACTCTATGGCCTTGTCCACGTCCTCCAGCTCCTCCATGATCATCTGCAGAGCTCGTCTGCAGTTCCCCATCCTGCCTGGGAGCAACAATAGCTGGATTAGCTTCATTTAAATAAATAATAATAAATAATCATTTAAAACACAGTTAAAGAAGGAAAACAGACCTTAAAGGCAGAATGAGTATATCTCAGATTCCAAAAATTTGGGACGTTATGTCGGGCTCATTCTGTCCATTAGTAAAACTTACTGAGCAGGAAGACGGTCTCCTCCACAAAGTTCCTCTGTTGACACACCTCCAGAGCCTGAGAGAAAAATAAGAGACAACTTCTTTCAGGTCCTTTAGCTTCTGTAAACTCGGATGTGCAAAAGGCTTACATGATTCTGACATGTAAGAATCATACCTTTTCGAGCGGGCAGTGTGTGCTATCTCTCAGGAAAGGTAAGAGATTGGGTCGGTCATATTCAGCATACAGGCCAATCTGTCTCTCGTGGTATTTCTGGCCTTTGTGGTGGTCCCGCTTGAATAGTTTATGGAGATACTGAGGGGGAAAATGATGAGTCAAATCAGTTCTAAATTCAATTTTGAGAGTTAATATGGTTTTATTTAAAAGTCATACGTATCTCAACTCACCACATGCAGAAGCTCTGGCCTGTCTGCTAGTTCTTCCACCACCCTGTCAGTCTATGAGAGACACAAAGAAGAAAACAGGATCAACAGGCAGCATATTTTTAGCATAACTTTAATGAAAAGCTGGGAGAAGCCAGGTACACTTACTGATATCTTGTCTTCATTGTCGAGAAGCATGTCAACAGCTTTCTGGCAACGTAAATTTAAAGAATATATCACTCAAATGGAAAAAAATTCTTATTGCAATACAGTGATGTCAAATGTATGTGACATGTTTTCAGTCTATGATCACGATTTTACCTCTTTGTCAAAGTCCATGAGGAGGACAATCTTGTCCTCTATGGAGGAGAAAAGGTTGTGTTTGTGGATCAGCTGGTAAACATCTTTGTGCCTCAGTCTCAGGTAGATTTCTAAGGCTTTATCGTACCGCTGGTCGTATGTGTACCTGCAAAAAAATCAAACACCAACAAGTTATTCTATAAAGTTGTTGTTCTGTCAGCAGTAATTTTCAAGTCATTGAAAGCATTATTCCTTCACCCCTATAGGCCCTTCAGTGATTTGCAGACAAATATTGTGCAACCAAGCATTGTTCAAATACACAGAACTTGATTTAAAACTCTAGTCTAAGATTAGATAAACCTTATTGATCCTACATCAGGGAAATTCACTCATTACATACATTCACTCATACTCAAATAAGATACTGAATTCAAAACAGATGTGTATAAGATGATGCACAAAATGTAAACCTTTTTGCTTTGTTATAATATTAACTGCCAACCTGTGTTTCCCTTAATATTTATTCAATTGTTTTACGTGCTGAGATCACTCACAGTTCAGCCAATGTGGTGAGCAAGGTTCTGTTAGTGGGGTCCCTCTTCAGGTGGTCGGTGACGGCCTGAACAATCGCCATGTTATTATAAAGCTCTCCAGGCCATTCACGGATCAGTGTGGCGAAACCCTTTGAGGAAAGCACAAGAAGTGGGACAAACCATGAGCTGATGTCCAACCGATAGATTAACACTGGATTTTGTCACAGGATGTCACGATTATTGGGGGCGACAAAGTACCTCATAATCCGTTTTGAGAAATTCATGCAAGATCATTTCATAGATGGCTGGTCTGAGACGCAGATCCCCTCTGGGCAAATACTGACTGATGGCCTGAAAACAGACAGAGGTGGAGCATTATTTTTAAGAGACTAATACTGGAAAAAAAGACAAAAACTTTTGAACCAAAGTCCCTGACCTACCTTCAACTGTCCGATGGTCTTGAACCTGTAGACTTCATTTTCCCACAGTTCCATGTTTTTTCCAAGAACCTTTTGACACTTCCTGAATTTAGAAAAGGGACTCTTATTATTCAGAGGAAACAAGAAGATCCTGCTTTTTGACTTTGTAAGCAGTGGACATGCTTGTGGCTGTGGAGTTACGACAATAATAAATATGGACCCTGAAGATAGTATAAAAAGGTATAATATCTGAAATCTCTCTCTCTCACACACACTCACTGTACAACTTATCAAATGGATTAACTTACTGTACATCTGCAGAACATGTCAAACTTACCTCGCAGCACTGTCAAAGTCTCCTTTCTCCACTAAGTGATTGATGTAAGCCATCCCAATTTTCTGAACGTCATGTCTCTTGATGTTCTTGAAGCTGATCTCTGCAGCCATCAGTGCCTCCTGTCACAGTCAAAGCACCGTAACAGGACAGACAGTTAAAACTGCATAATTGTACACCGTAACCTTTTGCAACATTCATAAAACTCAACAACACAGACCTCGTATTTCTTCTTTTCAAGCAGCCAATCAATGTGGTCATCTTGGTCCCGCTCCTTGGCCACAACGATGTCTTTGGGACTGATGATGTAGAAGAGCGACTCTCCCTCAGAATGCTCTGTTAATGAAAATACATTTATGCCTCTGCGTATTGCGCATTACAGCTGACATTTGATAGTCGATGCATAATGAAATCAGAGCGCAGTAAAAGGCCGCGTGACATTTCTCCGAGGGCTGTTTTTATAGTCTCACCGAGGCGGTAGTCTCTGCACTCATTGTCTTGGAAGTTGCGTACAGTCAGTGCGTCTGAAGAGATCTCCTCACAGCTCTCGGGGAGAGGCTGGATGATGTCAAGACGAGGCCGCGCACGAAAATCCTCATCCTGCACGCACGCACACAAATACACACCCAGTGAGTAAAAGGTTTTATATCACATCTGCCCCTTTAATGTGCATGTAAAAAAAAGGCATCATTACCATGTTATCAGAGTTCTCCTTCACAAAGTACAGGGTGACAAGCTGATCTGCCAGCGGTGCCAGACCACTGATGAAAAACTCCGTCTCAAACGCAGACACTGTTTGAAAAAAACAGAGAAACCAAACAAAAGAGGCTCAAAGACACTACAAAGATGTTTTGGTTTAGTGCATTTAATCCATGTGTAAATTGGGACTGGTAACATCGCTATGTTCTATACATTCATTATTTCGTCTTCAAAATATTAGCCTATTTTTTTGCACTGCCATGGCTGCGACGTAACACAACTAAATCTTCATGCGTCATTATCACTCACACAAACTCTTGTGCATTTATCACAGCAGGCAGATAAAGTGACTGTCATCCAGACTGATCACATTTTCACTTTGATTTTAGTTCATTTGGCTTCCCCCTTATTTTTTTAAGCCTGTCCCATCTAGCTTTATTTTCATTTTTATTCTGGCTTCATTTTCCATTTCATTTCACTATTGTGGTTGCTTGTTCTGCTTTATGTTGTAAAGTAGAGTGTTTTGGATATTGCTTGATATTACTATTGCTTTTAAGTTGTTAAATACACAGTCCGTTTGTAAATGATTGAATTCTGTTTTAATTTATGTTTTACACAGCATCCCAACTTTTTTGGAATCAGGTTTCTTTCATGTACAGACTTTATACCTATTTCCACATAGCGGCTGGGCAGATCTCTCATCTCAGTAGGATTTCTCTCTTTCACAACACAAATCTGAGGAGAAAAAAAATAAAGAAATTACAGACAGTCTGCAAACAGAGAGGGAGGCTAATATCTGTAATGATTAATGTATTTAAATAGACGAGCAGCCTTACCTTAATGGAAGTACCCCAGCCGACAATGAGAGTGGTGTTGTCTTTCCAACACAGGCTGCACGGGTACATGTCAGGCCTCAGACTGACATTGTCCCGCAGCACATTTGTGATCCTCTGTTTCGTACCGATATCATAGATTTTAACTCCCTAAAAGAAACCAAGCTTTTAGCATTTTCACACTCAATGTTGTTACTTCTTATTTGGGTCTGTGACTGATCGCTTACCACATTGTTGGCCCAGGCAATGAGGTTAGCTCTCCACTGGATGTTAGTAATTGAGCCCTCGCCTTCATGGAGAACAGACATCTTCCAGCGGTTCAACCAGTTTCTTTCATACAGAAGCAGCTTTGAGACAGAAAGAAGGAAGACATTTACTACTACAGTTTGCATCTCAAACAAACAGTGACTCAGGAGTGCAGCTGTGCAGCCCAGCCTACAGAGGGCAGTAGATGAACAGCACATTGCACAGGATCAGGCAGTCAGGAGCTGGGTTTGGCAAAAGGGTGAAACAACCCTATAGATTTAACTTAAACTGTATGGAACTTTCTCATTCGCCCTGCAAATGATGAGGTGAAACCTGATTTTAGTCCGTATATGAAGATCTTAATTCCACTTCAGAGCATTTAGGCACAAAGACAATGAAGACAGATTGTTCATTAGACTCCATCTAAGTGAGAAAGCTTCACATTAGCTTCACATTCAGTGATGGGAGAAGTAATTTTACAGTTTCACATGGTCGACGTAATTTGCAAGTAGGAGATGGTGTGAAAGTCATAAAGGAAGGGTTGAAAACTTGATGCATTACAAGCTTGATTGAATACATCTTTCTTACTCTCACCAGAATGGCTACACACCATTTATTGTAGTCACTGTGGGAGGTGTAAAGTACAGAAACAAGTATTAAATATATGTTTTTATGTTATATATATTTACTATTTGTCTTCTCATAGAGGTGTGGAAGCTCAGCCAGAGAGTTGTGTGAGGTTTGTGTTTTTAACCACAATGCAATGTGGCATCGAGGCGGCTGCAGAACTATTTCATAAACCGTGGTTTAACGTTCAGGCCTTGCATTGTACATGCCGTAGAGGACAAAGCCTGTCATTCACATTCCCTGCATTGTTGCTGTCCTTACCAAATAAACCAATACAAAAAAAGCCCCCAAAAAAGTACTTAATATTACCAAGGATGCCGAGAGAAGGTTGTATAGGCTCTTTAATTCAGCAGTTGGGCTATGTTAATAAACAGTTTGCTCTACAAAGAGATGATATGACAAAAGAACTGTGGAGACAAAATTGAATTTCCTTTGACAGGATGTGGCTCCCGTTGAGGCTTATTGATTTTCATCACAGGCACATTGTGGAGGCCTTCACAACTTGGAACTGAGAGGAATCAGCGGCAATTGAAAGAAAATGGCAAAGTAACACTAACAATGGGGTTTCATGAAAAAGTTGTTTTTCCTCACCCCTGTTGTATAAATGTCAGTATACTTTATTTATGGATGGTTTTGCAATGACGCTACTTCCGAGCAGTTTATAGTTGTGTACAGTAATTGGCATGTGGTAATAGGTATTTGGTTTTACTTTCGAAAACACAAAATGACAAATCTAATATCTAAAATACTTTTCACCTTCCGTAGCAACATACCTCCCAGAGACAACTTTCAGGTAAGAGATCACTGTATGCGCCCGGAAATCCTAAGACTATGTACCCTCTTGATAATGACATCTACTTGCCGTGCTTGTGAAGCATTGCCTTTCAAAGACTGTTGAGCGAACAGCACTTTGTGAAAATGGGCAGCTCTCCCGAGAGCACTCCAGCAAAGAGACAGGAAAGTAAGAGCCTTTCGCACCAGAAAAAGGCCTGTGCATCGCCTTCAGCCGAGTCAAAGTGAGGAGGTTTGTAGGATTAGGTTTCACCCGGACACAATCAGGATGAATTATTGCAGCAGGAAATGTCTCAAACTGTACATAATGACTACACGTGTAAAAACTACAACTTAAACTTACCTTGTTGCCCCCAGTGACAAACTGTTTGTAGTTTGATCTGGTGAATTGAGGGTGTAACGCCACCACCTGCAAAACAAGGCATGATGGGCAGATTAGATAATGTACTGTAGGTTTTACTGCTTTGGACACTCAAAATTAGATTTCTCTTTTTGTTATATGCAGGTAAGAGCAGACAGATCCGTGCTAAGACACTTTAGTTTTCAGAAAATTTGACATCAACTTACTTTGATGGGACAGTCAAAGTTCTCATGGAAGCCCTCTCTTGTATAGAGACCTAACACTTGAACCTGGAACAAAGATGAGACGGCAGCAACGACAAGCAAAGGTGAATAACTCAAAATTTCTCCTTTAATTGCTGCCTCTGCAACTATTCGAGGCCAGCGGGGGGAATTGTGGTCAGAAAACACTTTGATTGGCTCCCTACTTCTCCACTGGGTCACCAATTAGTGGACAAGTTGATTCTTTGAACCCTGCAGGGTTTAGAAACAGGAGTCCTCATCTCGGACTCGACCGCAGCCTCAGTTGGCTACAACAAACCTTAATGCACCATTAGAGTCCATGACACCCAGTTTCTCTTCATCTGAGGCCCCAAAAAAGAGAAGGCATTTTTTAAAAAGTGGTGGAATAATATGAAACTCTGATACGATCTCTTTTTTGGAACCGCACCAGCGATTAAGGATTAAGTTAGATTTTCAAAGGATTAACAGCCAACTGAATTGGTTGAGGGCAAACAATTGCTGCAGCATTGATTTTAATTGTCTGCTCCACTTTTTGTGCGACAAGATCTTGTTTTTGCCACCAGAGTGCTAGAAGTAGGGGGAGGGTGATATCAGAGAGCATATCTTGACTGCGAAATCCATGAAGGATGGTGGTAATGATGAGAAGAGACAAGATAACAGCAAGGTGGAGAACATGGAGAGGGTATCCATAGACGGCTGATGGCTGACTGACAGCTCAACGGATCTGAGTGCAAGCCTTTCCCCTACTTTTCAAAATTGGTACAAGCTTTTTATAAATTCCCGTATCATGAAAAAAATATGGGTTTACGTGGAGATATGGTGACGATAAAACTTCAGGTTAATGCTCCGACTGTGGAAGAACTGCCTTCTAAAATTTCTCTACCAAACACACTTTAAGTTCCACATCATTAGCATAAAGTTGAACACTGATAAGATGAGTTTTATATGAATCTGAAGATGAATTATGAAAGATGATAAACAGTGATTGGTGATTTTTGGGATCAGTAACCGGCACTGATGAGCAGAGAGATCTCACCTTCCCATCCTCGGAGCAGATGCCCACATGCTCTCCACTTTCATCCAGACTGATCTGGTTGATCTTCACTGAACTCTGCAGAGACACAATATCAAGGCATCTTCTTTCAGAGGCGGGCGAATATCTTTGTGGCCGGTCGAATGCTGCTGGCTGACATTTTACCCCACTAAGTGAAATGCCAGCAAAAGCGAAAGGCAAAAAATTTGAGTATGTAATGCATGCATAGTAACAAACGTGTCAATGCACAGAGCGTGGCATTAACACTGTGAAGGTTAGGGGGTGTCAATTCACTGCTTATGCTTTCATGAGACTATAGGGCTCTTTAGATAAAAGGATCAACCAAATGGCATAAATTATAGCAAATGCTACTTAAAACCATCCCTAAAGGCTTGACTGTGCCTTTGTGAGGACTCAAAGAGAAAAGTTTTTTGCTTATCATATGTTTACACTTTTTCTAGTGCATTAGTTTCACCTGGGTATTTGATACACATATTAAATGCTTTTCTGCTTTGTATTGAATTCTGACCAGTTCATTATAAAACTAAAGCACGATAACATCAACCAGAACTCAGCGGTGTCTCTTCTATTCAGGAAAACACCTTCCTTGTTTCTTTCAGGCAATGACTGATAACTGGTGGTAAGTTTAGGTGAGTAGCTCTTGAATCAATGTGCTCAGCAGGGACACTACAGTTAGAAGCACGAGTGCAGGTACATTAATGTAAAACTGCCCCTTTGTGGCGGCCAAATCAGCCTTGATTACTGAATTCTTTTGACTTGCAAATTAAATTATTAAATTATTGTTCAGAACTCACTCCATCCAGGTCAAGTGAGCAGGAATGTATGAGACTGAATCAGATACACAAGATCATTACTGCTCAGGAATCCAACACATATGTTAAAGAAATTACCAGGATTAACATTGTGTTCATTGTGGTTTCGAATTTGTCTGAATGTCCTGTCTGAACAGCACAATTGGTTAACATGGCCGCCGAAAGAAAGCGGGCAGTGTTTTGTGGCGCTTCTGCCTCCTGCATTTCCCCAGCATAATATATAAAACTATTATTATGACTTCAAGAACTTTACAATTTTCCATAACAATTCTGAATTGAACAAAATTTAGAGTCTACAGTCATGATAGAAGCTCTGTTAGGCTGTATGTAGGCACAGCATATTTTGAGATAAAGGTTTCAATGTTCACCATCTTAGTCGCATGCTCACATTTGATAATTAGCCTTAAACCTCAAAGTACCACCGAGGATGATGTCATTCGTTTTTTGGGGGTAGAATTATTAATATTAGCCTTTGTCCTTAGCATAGCTAAAAGGTTAATCAGATGTAACAGCAGGCCAAAAGAATTTCACCATTTTGATCCCAAGGATTTTAATGTACTCACAATTTCAAACTTCTGAGTTACGTTTCCTTGGACGTCCAGCAGGAAGACTTTTCCAAAGTGAGTACCTAGGGCAAGAAACTGAAAAGGGACAAATGTAAATTAAACCAGAAGACACTTGAAACAAATTCAAGATTTTGGAAAAAATCTTGTGCTGATGAAGGCTGAGGAAGAGGATAAAAAAATAACTTTGTGGAGCCGCAGTGACATGGGCAGAGTGGGGATTGGGTGAGCTTGGAGGCAAAACTGTGAAATTGCAGGGGGTGGAAAAGCCCTATTTATTAAAGCATACAGTGTGAAATGGCATTTTTTTTCTCAAATTAAAATGCTTAAGCATAATAAATGCACTGTACATCTGACTTCTTCCCATGCTCCCTTTGCAACCCAATCACCTCCCTGCCCAGCACAGAGCCATTATTTCTGCTGAGCAGCAACTGGTTCTGTGTTTGTGCTTCAACAAAAGTGCATGTGTGAATTTGTGAGTGTGTGTGCATGTGTGGGTCCACTGGGACAAAAAAATTATAGAAACTGGGGGCTTTTGGCATTAGATTAAGTGTGTGTTCTTCCACCCCAGCCCCTGCTCCATGCCCTCCTCCTAATCCCCCTCCCTTCTAGACCAGCATGTGGATGTGCGGCGAGCCCACCATGCTTCAGTGCAGTCTATAATGAAATGCTTATATTTACAGGCACAGCTGAGCATGTCAGACAGAGCCCCTGCAATCTCCCCAAATAAAATAACCAAAAATAAATAAATAAAGGGTTCAACCTTGTGAGGCGGAGCGACTTTTAAAGGGATTTATCAGAATGGAATTGTTCAAATGAAATTCCGATTCAGACACTTAAAATATGAGGCAACATAAGGCAATATGTGCTGTCGGTGGCTTTAAGGTTGTGGGAGTTTGCCGCGGCGGAGGGGGGCTGGTGTGACCACACAGGTAGAAGGTACATAAGCACAGAAATCCCAGGAAGAAAGACAGTCAGATCAAATTTAGAATTTCAGCAAAGCAATGTCTCTCGCTGTGGCACGGTTGCTATTTTGAGGTTAAAAAAAGGGGAGGTGGGAGGACCAAATCCTAGTAAAAATAAATAAATGAAAATCAATAGTGGTTAATAAAACATCGGGCAAGGAGACATAACTGGTCATGACTTTTGCTCTGCTCAGGCGTGCATGTGTGCTGCTGGTGCCACAACGATTAACCATCTTGCAGAGAGTGGCCCTCTTAAAAATATCAACATTGGACAAACAGAGGAGAGGAGCGAAAAAATATGTAAGAGTGGGAATAAAAAGAGGAGAAGACAATGGCGCCTGGTGTCTTTTGATGTGCCTCCCTGAGAGGAAAAGCAGGGGAAGGTGAGAAAAGAATGGGCTGCCTTTATAGATTGAACAGAGGGGATGAAAACCAACTTTGAAGAGGACATCTCTCAAATGCGTACATAAACAATGTGAAATCTGTACTTGAGAGGGGTGGACTTGAGACTGAAATGCCCTTGTGGGTGGTGGATTATAACCTCTACCTTGTCATGAACGGTCATGCAGCTGGCAGCATCCTTTTGGAGGATTTCTGTCACCCCATTGGAGAGCCTCTCATACTTCAGCTTGGGCTCCTCCTCGCTGTCCTCCTCCTGGTTGAGAAAGTTGACTTGTAAGATTTGATCTCACTTTAACACTGTTTTAAAAGGCATTCATTCCAACTGCACAGTGTCTTCTCACAAACGTTGGTCACAATGTTTTTTGAAAAACAAAACAAAACCCTTCATGCAGTAAATGGTTATATACAAAATACATTTAAATACTGCACTCTGTCTTTTTTTTTTTTTTTTTTTTTAGAAACAAGTGAGAACTTACACTCAACTTAAAGGCACCCTGTGGGTTTTTTTTTTAACCACTAGTGGTGCTATGGAGTAATGTTTTTATTTGTGGGTCCCAGTTTTATTCATTTCATGCACAAGGGTGCACGAGGATGACAACACACCAAAAAAATAGTAACAACAACAAAGGCAGTGATGAAGAAGACTGCTGGGTAGTAAACATCAGTGTAAACTTTAGTTTAAAAAAGTCAATGGCGCAAGTGTTATGAAGAAAGAGATGCATTCAACACATTTGTTAGATGTCAAAGAAACACAGAACATGTTTTGGTGAGAAACACCAACTTTCGTTTGTTTATAAGAAAACTCCACAGAGCACCTTTAAATCCATCACACTTGAAATAGACTTGGAATTAACAAATCTGTGAGGCAGGCCAAAATAATTTTAAAAAATCAATATCAGAAAATTAACAAGAATATTTTTACAGTATCAAAATTAAATCGACTTGATGTTCAATACAATTAGTTGTGTTCATCTGTTTATTAAAGAAAACTCTTTGACTTTGACAATGCATAATGTTGGCTTTGCTTTGAAAATTAAAATAAATTTGGCAACATCACCTTGTAAAACCATAACCCAAACTATCATATCATCACAATGCAATACATCACGATATATCTTAAGCTTCTTTGTTTTTACACTAAATTGAAACCATTTTTTTTGTCATTTTCAAATTTTTGCTAAATCTGGCCAGAAAGTAGTGTTAGACCACAATTATCATCATTTAACTTGAACAAGAAAAAAAATCTTTATTTAGTTAACTAACTTAATGATGAAGAAAAGCATCAAATCCTCACATTTGAGAGCCTGGAACTACAGATCATCTGGCATTTTTGCTTGAAAAATGAAAAAAACAAATGGTCAAAATAGTTGCTGCACAATGTTCTGTCTTAGTGCTACATCTATTTCAATACACAGACATTTAATACCACTGTATAGAAAAGTTAATAAATAGTTTTAGCAGCATTCCTAAAACAATCTGCAGAAAAAAGTAATATGTAACTAATACATTTTGGGAGACAGTGCCACTGAGCAAGACACTGAACCCACTAGGAAAACACTAATGGCCAATCTTACATGTATTCTGGCCTCTTCAAAGAAATTCATGTCTTGCATGTGTGTATCAGGAGATATATGCACAAAGACAAATTTCCACTATCTTGCATGAAATACAGCATAAAGTCATTTTTTCATGGCACCGTTCATCCCCAGTGACAAACATGAATTTAGTCATTTCATAAAGCAAACTTAAGGTATTCTACTGTGTTACACTTTCCAGCGTGAGCCAACATTTGCGGCCAGTCACAGCCTGAATATTACTCATAATTCAGTTTATAACCAATGCTGCACAGTCTGTGGCTGCCCAGAGGGTGCATCAACTCAAAACATTGTCTGCCATTATGTGCTACTGGGTTGGAGGTGGGGGACAATAGCGTGGAAAAAATGTTATTTTCAAAAACAATCCTTTCTCACTCAACAACGCCATATCTAGGCTATTTCCTGTGTATTCTGGTTGTGAGATTTCTGATGCGAGGGCATTTGTCACGGGTTTCAAAGGTGTATCAAACAACAAAGGCAAACTTCATCCCCAGAGAGAAACTACCCATTTTCAAACTTCTGCCATTTCTTGTAAGTTGCCTTCTGTTTTGTCAACTACTGAGCTTGTGTTTGTGTTGTAACTATTTTCGCCATATTCTTTGCCTATTGGCAGTTAAGATACATCAGACCGGACCGAGTTTTCTATCTACAGTAAGGATAACAATCTGCTTTCAAAGACACATTGAAGACCACACAAATCACAAACTTAAACTCAGAATGAGAAAGGAGGACGTGACCTCTTCAATATTAAGAAAACAATCTTCCAGAAATACAACAGGCTGAACCATTCTTTTGCTTCCATGACATTCTTCAAATACACAAAGAAAATTACACAAGTTACAAATGTACGTTACGTTTAAACAGGAGGAAATATCTCCCTAAATATTAGGAATGAAAGTCATGAATCCACCCCACCCACCTCAGCATGTTTTTCTGACTGAAACACTTAAACCATAGTTCTCTCAAAGTGTGGTCTGCAGGTCAACGGCAGCCCTTATAAACATTTTGTGCAATCCCCAATTATGCGATGAAACACATGCATTATATTTTATTCATCCACCCATTTCCATTCTTTAACTTCAACAGCCACTACTCAGCTACTCTGCGTCAAACTGAGCCCCCTTAAGCAAGTGTCTGTCAGGTTTAGAACGACAGTTACTACAACTAGTGGCACCTTGCAAGTGCAATGCTAGTGCTGTTAGTTAAAGTTAGCAATTTAGGTCTTACTCCTCAGGGGACGCATAAAGTGATCTGTCTTATCTGTGAAAAGGTGAATTTGGTGCTCAAGGAATTTAATGTATAGATGTATAGATGTAAAAACTCCATTATGGGGAGCATCACAAATCCTATGACAAGTTCATGGATGTTTTCTGTGCAGCCCTCAATCATAAGCTGGCTCCCTAAATTGGCATTCAGTTGCAACTGCTATGACCAAATTTGGACACAATCTCAGACAACTATCCCCCTTAAGTACTTCCTTATCGGCCAATGATTCTCATGATGTTCCAGTATGTGTTTGTCAAGTAAATCTGATTATTTTGTTTCAATGCTAAACTGAGAAAAAGAGCTGCAATATGTTTGTTACTATAGTATGATCATGTGTCATATGCTGTTATGGGTTTAATCCACTGTACTAAAATAAAACCTATTCCCTTCAAAAAAAAACATTCAAAACAAGAGCAAGCAAAAGCACTTACCAGGTTTATTATTGTATTATGTCATTATGTCAAATCAGAATAGTTTGGCCAAATTCAGAGGTAGGGAAAAATACGTCTCTGACTTTCAAGACAAATTGTTACCCTGCTAATTTCTTCTGTGAGGAGCAGAGTGAAGAGCATGCAGACCCTCACTGCCTTCATCCAGTGAGGCTGCTGTCAACCGGGTAACAGAAGCAACAGACACCAGACAAGCTCCATTATACTGCAGCATTTTAAGTAAATAATCAGCTGCTTGCAGCCACTTGGAGGAGACCCAATCTCACAGTCCCTAATGCTTGTTTCCCTGCAAGTGTTTGTGTCCTACAGTACTGAACACACTGCGCACAGACAGAAAACAGGTTGTAAGAGCTCTTTCTATTTACGAGCCTGGAATTTTCCCCTTTTCCTTTTGCTCACTCTTAACTGTTTTCTTCTGAGAGGTGGAGACGTTCACTGCAGCCAATCCCTGATATTTCATTCTATTCTCTACTTCCTATAAAGACTAACTCCTTCCCTCCTGCCAGGCTGATGTGTAAAGCTATATTTTATTTAGCCTACTTGTGATTCTCTGAAGCAGAAGTGTACTGTAACATGCCAAGGCTCAGTCATAATATTGATGGACCTGGAAAGCTATCTGTAATTCATGAGTGTTTGACACCTTTCAAAACCTGACAAAGATCCTTCAGGGATCAAGCTGGGTTGATAAAGGTTGGCTATGTATTATAGTGCTTTCAGTAGGCAGCAAGCTTTAGTTTGAGTTCAAAAATCACCCATGCTTGACAGAAGTATGCTCATCCCTGTCATTGACAATGTTGCATTGATGCATTTCTGAATCGACATACTGGTGCAACTGCATGACATTTTAGGTGTAATTTTTCCCTGATTCCTGTATTCCTATATAAACTTCCTCTAACTCTTTAATGTCTTTTTGTAGGAGAAAGAAAAAAGTAGCATAATGTGATGCTGATGTGTTTCTTACCTCGGACTCATCTGTGAATTCCTCACTTTGCTTTCTTCCCTGAATGAAAAGACATTTTGAATGGATTGTCATTTAAAGTCTTAATATAGCACCAAACCATACTGTAGAGCCACATTTAAAACTTGTGTGCACTGTAACAGAATTTAACTCAAACACAGACTGTGGAGAGGAAACAGCAGCTACAGTATTTTATTTACAAGAGGCAACACATGGATATCAAATCAATGTAAAGCTACAATCACATCACAAATCTACGCTTTTCTCGCAAAAGAAACTGTTAGATAAACCGCTAAATCAAATCAAGAGGCAGCTGACAATGTTCACGAACCATAATTCTTATTTATTTTGATGCATATAAAACATCAACATTAGCAGCTAATGTTAGCATGCAGTGCTTACCTGCTCCTCCACTTCCGCCATTATTATTATCAGTGTCCGACGAGAATAGTTATAATATCTCAATACGTGTCTATAAAATACATGTTAAAGGTCCACAACACCGCAACTAGGATGGCTTTATCTCAAAAATATCCACTATACAACAAAGTGATGTTTGTTGTCGAAGCCTGCTCCTTCTGTCATAAGTGAAATCACATGACTGACACAAAGCCGTGATGCATCATGGGTATTGAAGTCTTATTGGCCAACCGTCGAAAGGAGGAAAGATGACACTAATTAACGATAAAAAAGTAACAGGGGAGACCTTAAATATGTTTTTCATCGTGATATTTGTGTCTGTCAACTACTTTTAAACTACCTTTTTGTCGTTTTTAACTTTGTTTTTCTCTTCTGTCCATATTTGAATCAGCTTCAGAATCAGAATTAACTAGGAAGATTCTGGAAAAGTGTCAGTCACTAATCGACGCATAAGCTAAGCTAACCGTTAGCCTATTTTTTCTTTGGGATAAAGCTCAAGTTCGATAAAGTCTTAAACTGCGCCAAGTCCAGGTAAGATATTATCTAAACCACAAATCATATCTTCAAAGAGGTTTTATTACACCAACTTTAACAATTTGAAAAGGTGCCAGATTCAATAAATTAATGCTGGACAATTAGTGGATGACTGAGACAGCTGATGGCTGCTGTGATGGAAGAAGTATTCAGATCCTTCAATGGTGCAAAAGTCAAGTTTTAGAAGTACTTTTGTTCTTCTTTACTTGAGTATTTTCATTTTATGGTACTCTATACTTCTTGTCTACTCTATTTCAGTTGGATATATTGTACTTTTTTACCCCACTATATATATGTATCTGACCTTGCAGATTAATAGCTTCCATACAAAACATATAATAAGTATATGAAAGACAATACATTGTTAGCAGTATATGAAGTAGTTCAAAACCAGCCAGCTACAACATTAAAATACTACCTACTTATCAATGAGTCAATAGTAATAATGTAATTATGTAATAGTAAAACACACCTAGGGGTCATTCTGATGTATAATGAGTACTTTTACTTATGATTGCAGGTAATACTTTGAAGTTTGAATGCAGTACTTTTTTTGTAGTGTAGTATTTTTACATTGTTGTGTTTGCACTTCTACCAGCTAAAGGATCAGAATACTTCTTCAAGTCACATTACAGCAATGCAGTATTAAGTCCTGCATTACTACAAGTATTATTAGCAAAATATCCCAAACATAAAAGTGCTTATTATGCAGAATGACCTCCTTTCAGGATGTTATATTATTATGGGATTTTTTGATTATTACTAATGCATTAATGTGTGCAGCATTAAAGTTGCAGCTGGTCAAGGTAAAGCTGATTTTAATAATGCATGATATTTTATTTTAAAATCTGATTTGTAGTACAATATTTCACTCTAAAATGAAGGATAAAATAGCATAAAATGCAACCTTTACCCCAAAATTATACAGTACAGTCCATGATTAAAAAAATCATGTAATAAATAAGAAAAGAAAAAGAAAAAAGTTTTTCCTCATGCATGCTAAAGACAGTCAATTAGCTTATTGGTTTTATGTATTTCCAGACATTCCTTGACTTGGTGGCCAAATGAATCCCTCAGATATTAGTCGATTCTCCTGGTCCTTCTTCACCCTGCTGACAGCTGCTTGCCAGAGTCCAGATGAATGCCAAAGGTATGATTTGCCTCTTCTTTATTGAGATTGTCTCACACCCCCATCTCGCCTCATCCATCCTCAGGAGAATCCTAATGCACTGATACCAAGGGGGAATATTTTTTTCTTTACAATCTACTTAGCAATGATTTATTGATTGTGCCTTCCACCCTCACAGAGAATTACCGATCCTTTTTGGGAAATCAGATTTTCACACCTTTCATGAGTGTGTATGTGGCGCAGGTCTCCAGAGACAGTGTGAGGGGAAACTGACTTTGAGGAGCAGTGGTGTGTGAATCTCTGTGGTGTCACTCCTCTGCTGCCAATGGTATGCCCAATGGATGGCCCTGTGATTCTCTGCTGTTCTCTCTATAGTTTTGCATTATTTATTAGTTGATAAATACACTGTCTGAGCTTGATTTCAATATGTTTTCATTCCTTTTCAAACCCTTAAAAACACATGGTTTGCCCTCTCTCATATCATAAGCATGCAGGAGCCCCTTTAAGCGTTTCATAAAAAAAAAAAAAAAAAAGAAATAATAAAAACAACCCTTGCCCTCATAGGAGGAGTCAGATTAGTGTGCTGAAAGCTTTGATGCTCCAGAATGTCAGCTCCATGGATCGATCTAGCAAAAAACACACACACACCTGACCAATCAGAGGCGTCTATCTGTTGTGGACCTGCTGGGCACCGTGGTTTACAAGCTTCAAAGAGCTCCTTTTAATACACTGCTTTGATAGCCCTCAGCCTTCACTGACCCGCCGACCATCCACTGGGGAGCATTTTAGCTTTAGTGGAGTAGAGACGGATAACTGCTGATCATATTAATGAGTATGGAAAAAAAATCACCTCAAATCTTTACTACTTACACCACTGGCCTGCTATTCCAACAGAGTATATACAGAGAAAGTATATTAACTACTCATTTTACAGAGACAATAATACAAACTTAATGCACGTTTCATTCATAAATCACATTAATTATTAATAGCACTAGTAGACATCTGCATGCATAAAGGTGCTTTGGTGAAATTGTTGCTGAAAGACAAGATTCATTTACCATAAGAGAGGGGAACAGTTTGGTTAATAACCCTAAGGGGGAGACAAATCATCATCTACCATCCCACATTAGACATTCAGGTCTTGGGATATTTACAGCAGGGGAACAGAACAGTTTTTCAAAATTGATGCTTCAGAATGAGTGGTTATTGTTTGGCTTCGACTGATAAATTAACACAAAAAATAAGATATTCCTTTATTCGTCCCTCAGTGGGGAAATTGTTCAAAATGTTGTTGTTCAGAATAAATAAAGCTGCATTTTATTTTAGTTTTGAGTTGTTTTAAAGGTAGTCAAATCAACATGGGAACTTTGAGAAGATTTTTCTTGAAACACCAGCATGTTTACCTTATTTTAACCTACTGTCTGACATGCTTACAGTCATTCTGTGAAGGAATGTAAAACATTCCTTAAATACATGTTAGAGCACACTAAGCCTTCATTTTACATTTCATTCAAATTCAAATGGTAAACTAAATACAAGTGTGACTGAAAACATTATGTGTTTATATCATTTTACATGCAGCAAAGAAAACATATTTCTTATGGCCGATGTCAGATAGTAATTTGTTGCAGTATCTGTGTCGCTGCATTACTTCGGTGATTATGATTGCATTATAAGAAATACTAACTCATTAGGTTCCAGCAGAGAAACAAATCAGCCAATAAGTGTATGAATTTATTGGCTTTGTAGCCGTAGTAGGCCACATAGACCAGTGATGATGAATTTAAAAGAAACCGATGATAGTTTGTTTGCAGACAATAAATGATTTGTGTGTAGCATTTGTGCTTCATGTCAGAAAGACAAGGCAAAAGCATGATTGGATGACGATACATTGAATTAATGTTTATAACAACATGTGAAGCCTGAAAAAAAAGTCTGACACATGATGGGATGTATTTTTGGTATATTTTAAACTTCATTCTTTTTCACACCAGCTTGTCTAGTTCAGGATTAAAGGTGTGTTGAGGCCTTTCCCAGGATGCATTTGACACAAAGCAGGAAATTGGACAGGTCACCAGAGCATTAGTGAGATTATAAAACTCACAACCTCTATCCAAATTCCATATGACATACTAATGCTGAGCAGGTTTACAATATGTAGTGTGTCTCACCTGAGAAGTAAGAAAAGTGTACACATAAACATCAGTATACATAATAAAATGCTTGATTTTTGAGTGTACTGTTGTTGTGCACTACTCTTCAACAGTGCAATGCAGAAAGGAAAATGGGAAGCTGCAAAATATTACACCAATTTTACCTGACGATGGGACAGATTTTGGGAGATATTAGAAAACAAAAAGTATTTATTTATTCTTTTTTGTTTAGGAAGTTTTATTGTCGCTGGCATTCCAAAGTCAGTTTGTGTGACAGAAAGTTTCATTTCTGGTGTGTAGGGCCGCAACTTTCTCAATTAATTGATCAATCTATTGTCTAAAAATGTGAAGATAGTGTATAGTGTGAAAATAGAGAAAAGTGCCTGTTATAATATCCCACAATCTAATGTTATGTATTCACCTTTCTTGTTTTATTTGACCAGTTCAAAATCTAAAAGATAGTCAATTTACTATCATGTCCGACAAAAGAAAGGGTCAAATTTAAAAAGCTGGAAACAGCACATGTCATTCCTCTTAACAGTGAAGTACATTAATGTTAAAAGTATAACTATCTGCTTACTTAGTATGTATGAACGCAGCTGTAGGGTTTTCTGTTTGAGCGGTCCATGTTGAATACTGGTATAAATATTAGAGATCATTGTGAATAAGATAAAACAATATTACAACAATAATGATAAGTATTGATTCTTTTTTTTCTCTGTTCAATAACCAGAGGAGCCACGGGTGTTGAAGTGGAGTGTGTCGGTCTCAGGTTGAAAAGCAGGCTCAGCCAGTGTCCCTCACACTGGGACAGCACTGGTAAGACCACTAGCTATTAGCATGGATATCTGATGATGCTCGGGACTCTGCTAACCACTGATTATTCGGCCACTGGGGGTGTTTGGTGAGCGGGAGGCAGAGGGGGGATCAAGTGCTTTTTCTTGTTCCTGCAACCTGTTCCTGGGCTGTGGCCAGACTGAGTGAACAGAGAAGAAATGAGACAGACCTTCTCCCTCATGTCTGCTCCCACCAACCTTCTTACACAGGCATATGCACAAACTCACATTATTGCTTTAACCAGAGGTCTGAGGGTTACTTTAAAAAATGAAGCTAATCCCTTACACATCCACTTCTTAGAATCAGTAATGTGATTTCTTATGGTAATTTTTTAAATACCCTTTTTATTACGGATTTTTACAATATGATTACAGTTATCCCATTATGTGTAATTGCATTACTTCTCGAGCTTAAATTAATAAACACACCCAATTTGGTGGCATGATTGCAAATAGGCAAAGCTCGCTGTTTTGAAATGAAGTAATTAACAGCTGCGTAAGATGGTGAGAGATGTGTTCCCCTCTTATCCTCGAGCCTCAGAGGCCAGAGGAAGATTAGAGGTCTGATCTCATTCCCAGCACTTGTTTGGAGTCTGTCAGGAAGAGAAATGCCAGCATTAGAGAGGTACCGCCACACTCCTGATATGATGAAATAAGGAGAAAAGGGGAAAGGGAAAAAGATGGAAGGATGGACAGAAAGGACCCTGCCCTTCTCTGAAGTGTCAGGAGCTTGTTTATTCTATTTTTCATCGTAGCTGCTGGGGCAAAGATTCCCATTTTTCCTTTATTTTTTTCCCCCCACCTCGTAACAAAAACCACTGCTCTCATTTTTTATAGGTCTTGCAAACTCTCATGCCCCAGTGAAAATTACATTGTGAAACGGTAGAAATTTCAGGGCTGCCTGTGCTCTCCCCTGTCCCTCTGAGCTTTCAAACAGTCAACAGACTGTGAAGAATAAATAATAAAAAACTATTGATTATTTTGATGACTGCAAGATTCAATTAGGTATTAATTTTGCCCTCCAGTGGACCTATCAAGCAACTCAAAGGAGAGGAGGTAGGAGGTGGGGGTGGACCCAAATGCATGCAGAGTGTGGCCAGGCTCAGACAGAGGGGAAAATGTGTTTACCTCGGCGGGCAGAGAGGTGCATTGATGCGCAGTGTCCCACATTTAAGTGCTCCACAAATGAAGCCCTGATGACTTGTGACATTGTTACCAGGGATATGAGTATTGACCAGCCGGCTCACGTTTTTAACGACAGCTTAAACTATTTCTATTGATTAACATTTTCATAGATTATCATGTGTCATATCAAAGAGGGCCGATTCCAGTGATGAGCACATTAAAAAGGCCCCTCTGGGCAGGAACTCATCGACCACCCTGATGGAGGGGGGTGGTGGGGGGGATGCTGATGGGTGCAGGGGTGAGATAAGACTCCCCCCCTTTTCTTTTCTGTGCCTATATGTTCTGGTCACCTGTCCTTTGCTCAGATATATTTAGGGTGAACTTGATTCATAAATAAGGGAGAGGGCCGTAGTCCTGCTGCTCTGTGTCTGTGTCTCAGAGCCTGAGGTGGATGAACACTGTCTGAGGAGCTCTCCAGTCAGGGGACACAAGGGGGAAGAGACAGAGGGAGTGAAGGCGGGAGGGAGCGTGTGTGTCTCTGTATGAGGGAGAGAGAGAGAGAGAGGGAGGAGGTGACGTCTCCAGTCTCTGTCTTAGGAAGCAACCTCAGGCTTGAACCTGTGGTGGCCATTCAGATACACAAAGGTTGAGTTGACTGTTTCTGGTTCAGTAGAAAGCATGTACTAGCTGGTCTCTGCGCTGTGGTGCCATGTTTTAGCTGCTGTTTGACTGACTTCAACATTTGGACTTTCTGACAACTCTTTTTTTTCTTTTCTTCAGGAGCTTTGTTTAGGTAAGAGCAGTTTTCCAATGGCTATTAAGAAACTTTCCTTTTAATGTTTGTAAAAGTTGAAAAAAATTATCCTCATTCTATTAATTGTGTGCAATTTCAATTTCCTGTGTATAAAATGTCCTGATGGAAACATTTAAACCTCCGATGGCATTCATAAAATTCTTTTAAATCTATTTCTTTTGTCTTTTTAAACTGTGATGTTTCAGTGTATTCCAAAGTTCTCAATTTTTCACTTTGCTAAATTTATTCTGTTCCAAGATGTTCCGACAGATAATACTCTCTAATCTCTGCTCTAATCATGTAGAGGCTGTTCATTCTTGTTTCTAAGTGCCGACAAAAAATGAAAATAATTGGGTGAAAATTTAGGAGCATCAGTGACTTCATCTCTCGTTTAAATCAGGCCTTAAGTTCAAGTTGCCTCCCACTCTGCTGCGAGATGTCACCTTTGATCTCATATTGTGTCCCCAACTATGCGAAAATTGATATAATCACTGTTGTGTGTTTTCACTCCTATCTTTAGATGTAGAATTATATTTATTTCATTTCTTTATCAGCTCACAGCCAATGGACCTCTTTGTAGACTGCTGTCAGCTTAGTGTTTGCTGAAGATGAGGCACATGTCAGGTAGTAATGAGCCCTTGGAGATGGATGTATCACCGTTTTAGGACTGCAGGGTATAATGGTAAAGCCACGCGATCCGTAACAGTTCTTCACCAGGCAGCAGCCGGCAGTATCAGCGGGGTAGCACCAGCCTCAGATAAAAGAGAGAGCTGGAGAGGGAGGGAGCAGGAGAGAGAGGGAGAGTGATGAGTGAGCAATAGAAAGGAGAAGCTGGGTAGAGAGAGTAGAGACATAGAGAAGGAGCCGGTGAGGGTGAGACGCCGAAGCACATCTAACCAGGGGTTTTTCTCTTTTTTTTCTCCTCCCTGTTTCCCACCTGGGCTCCCAGCTCCCTCCAGGATCCAATGATTACAGGGCAGCTGAGCAAGCCGCTGCTCTCCCTGCGCAGCGACATGAGCGTGGCAGAACTCCGGGCGGACGACAAAGCGGCCACCCCAGACAGCGATCTGAACGACGAGCCCCTGCTCCTGCCCTCCGAGGCCACGGACAGAGAGGGCACTCCCAGCAAGCTGTACGGTAAGTCGGCTCACATCTTCCGTTTGTTCCTTTTCCTTCATAAAGCTGCTTGCTGAGGTCTCCTTAAGGCAGCGGTGAGGTGAAAACAGAGGGCTTCCTGTGCTGGGACAGGTGTCAGCTGTGTCAGGCAGCAAACTAAGTTAAAGTACAATAAGCAAGTCAGGGTTTGTCTCTTTTAAAGCTTGGATATCTTTATGGGGAAATTGTATGTATTGTCATTGTTGTATATTAAGATGTTTCATGCACCTTCAAACTTTCAGACTTCAGATTTTCTTTTAAAACTAGTTCATTTTTGTAGTCAGGTTAGTTGAAAGTGTATTGACAATACAACACGTTTTTATTGTACTAAATCCTTAACAAAAGCACCAGCACCATAATTGTGATGTTTTGTTACTGTTGTATATTTTATGGAAGCATCTTTGCATGACTCTCCTTTATATAAAATGTATTTAAAAGTTTAACTGACCCAGAAAAATCTAATTTTAACTGTCAGGATATTTTGCTTCAACCCCACCTTCACAACCCTGGTGGTGCTTGTTAATATTATGTACTTTGTCCTTCATTTAAATCTTTGTCATTTGAGCACTGTTAGAATCAATAATGAAAATGATGCATATAAATGCAAATAAATAATAACTTAAATTATAACTTCTACTTTATTTCAGATATTGTATTTATCATGATCACATTAAATATAATATTGTTGTTTCTAGATTATTGCAGAGGCATAGCTTTCAGTTTTTGGTTTATTCAGTTATTTTTAGTCTTTTGGCACCTCCAGTTGCAAATTATCTTCAAAATTAGTCAATTTCTCTATCAGCATGCCTCATTATTTTTGCAGTTATCTCATTAATTGAGTGTTCACACTCTATTTTGGTATTTTGCATTTGTGTTTTTTTTATTCTGAGCTGTTTCAGTCATGTGGACTAATTCAATCACTGTGCCTCGTTATGAATCAATAAGCATAATGACATAAATTACCATTTTAGCACATTTTCTAATTATTTGTTGTAATGAGAAAGGTAATGTAGCTCCCAGGTTTTTTTTCTTCAAGTGCTTTCATTGGTGAGATTGTGTAATCATTAGAATCAGAAATAATTACAAACTGAATATTTATATTTACATCAGATAACAGTGTCCAGCAACTGCAGATTTAACAGATTTGTTCTTATGGAGAGAGCTACAGAATTTAAACTTGAATTTATGTATTTGATTTCAAGGAAATTATTAGCAGTTGTGAAATGTATCCATCTCCACCAGGCAAATTTTTTTCCAAGACTTTATTTTAATTTGCTTAATTTCAGTAGACAGCTTTTTAAGAGAGACCATTCAAAATATAGTGCAAAACAAATTTGAAGGACTTCCTCTAAAGAGCTGATTTACTTAACATCTCTTCATTATTTACTCTTTTTGTCAAGTTTAAATTATATTATGTTTATTATAGTATTTGTTTTATGTGGATGTAAGGTGACATAAATTCTTCTCCAATGTCCAATTAATACAAACTATCTCTACTAAACCATCTCCTCCGCTTGTGATGGTGTGAATATCTGTTTTTCTAATTCTAAAAGTTAAACTGTGTGTTTATACGTGTATGTGCATGCCTTAGTGTGTATGTGCGTGTGTGTGTGTGTGTGAGAGAGAGAGAGATATTGGCATATAATTGTTTCATTGCTGGTTATGAATTTATCCTGCAGTAATTTTTTGTTTTTCTACATTTTAATGAGTGTTGTTAATGTAATGTATCACTATGTCTGGATCTCAGTCTGTGTGTGTCTCCTGAGAAGTGGCAGTGAGTATAGTACCCATATACTGAGCTTGCCAAACATTTGTGAACGAAATAAAATAAGAGTATGGAGGAGGGATAGCCAAATATTACTCTCAAACCTCATCAGTGAGAGTTCAGCTGTCTTTTAAATCCTCATTTCAAGAATAAGCCGAGGTTAGAGTCTTCTAAACAAGGACTGTGTACTGCAGGATTTGTCTCAGAAGTGTTGCAATTTGGTTTAATAAGCATCAAGTCTCTCCCTCTTTCTTTGTTTCTGATCAGTCTCTATCTGACTCCTCTCCTGCTTCTCACTTGCTACTTTTTGCTTCTCTTTTTCTCTTGTGCTATGTGCACTTAAATGTTGTTTAATGCATTGCTGTTTATTTATATTCGTAGCTATTTTAGGATGACACAAATAATGAGACTTTGTCAATGAGAAATTACTTAAGAAAAACATTCAATTATGTAACATGTTGCTGATTTCTGGAAGTGTAAGATTTTGTTATATTTTGTGCTTGGTGTTCCTTGATGGCCTGTCTTCATACTGCATGTAGCTGGTTGGAGCCGCTCCGGTGGAACTTGTGAATTTTTGGGGGGGATGGTTTCTCTCTGCCCGGTGGCGGAGCCCTGAGCTGTGCCAGCGGCAGGTTGGGTTTGGGAACCACTGCCCACATGACCTGTCAGAGAGAAAGGCAGGGAGTGACGAGGAGATGTGGCACAGTTGTGTCTTCTGCTGGGAGAGATAGGAAGGAAGAACACGAGAGAGAGTGGGGGTTGAAGAAGAGAGACTCAGCATCTTTTTATATGTTTCCTTAAATGCTACCAGACAGAAGAGAAAGGTATGGCGATAGTGATTGGTCACTCACGTTTTTTAGACTCAGTCAAGAATTAGGATGGCAGTCTCCTTGTGGCAGATGACTTTTTGTTCGGTATGTTAGTGAACATTTTGGAGACTTTCTCATTTTAAGTGTTATGAATTCTATGAAGCCTCTCCTAAACCAAGTGAGTGTAACACATGTGGCCATAAAGGTAAACACAAAAGATAATTGGCATTTTGAGGATATTCAATTTCCACACAATGAGAAGTAGTGCAATGTAATGTTTATGCAAACAATGTACAAAAACTAATATTTTAGACAGTAATTTTAGTCTTGGTCAGTCAGTTGGATTTCATATTGTAGGTATTTGAGCCACATTTGCTTGCATTTGTGTTTGGAATAAGACTCTCATGGTTGCAAGTATATTGTAGGAAGTTTGCAGTTCTCACTCAATTATCAGCATGAATGCCACTGATATGAAAACAACCCTGAACTGAGCCTTTAAAGTAGGCCTTACATTATTCAGCCATTTTCTTCATGTGGTTCTGAAGTGTGCAGAAGCCGCAAAGATTCTTCCCACTTACTTACATTGCGGTGATGAAGCAAAGGGGTAAAAGACAACTGGTTTCCTCAGTTTCAGAGTACAGAAAAATGAAAACTCTGTTCAGTTATTTTGCATAATCTCTCTGATAGAATGCTCCAATTTCATGATTGGCATTTGCACATAAACCAACACACTTATCACATGCACAGAATAACAGCACACACTAGTAGTTTCAAGGAAATGCAAATCATGTCGAGACTTAATTTGCTCCCCTAGAATTAAAGTATTTCTGTATCTATCGTGTCAACGGAACTGAACTGAACGGAATGAACTTAAATGCAGTGAAACTGAAGACGTCTTGACTAAGTTTAAAATAGTTAAATTACATACATACACAGTGTATTTATTACAGCTAGCTGAAAATGTGTACCTCTTGATTCATGGCTGATGATAACCTGTAAACTTCTGCTTAGCGCAACCTTCAGATAATTCGTTGTATACTCCCAGAAAATATATGGAGTTGTACAAGATCTCTTGTTACAAGGGCTCTTGTCATGTTTGTACAAAAGGTGTGATATATGTGCAACCTTGTACGATATTGAAAGGTTTTGAATCATCATTGCTGCAAAATTTTAGCTGTCACTGTTTGAACTTGATATATCTGCTTGTCGCCTTGATTACATGTGACATATATGTGTTTTCAAATTTAGAGAGCCGACCACAACTTTTCTTCCCTACATAGTTGATGTATGACTTTAGTTTGTGCTCGTATGAGAAGGAGAAGTCGACGGGAGACAATGACAGTAGCGGTCATGTTTGTCTACAGTAAATTGTCCACCTTCTACACCCACCACATGCTTACTGCAGTGGTGAAAGGGTCGTTCTCCTCCTAAAAGCTTGCCTGTGCAAATAGTCTTCCACTTCAGCTAACAGGGGCTACGAGGCACCACAAACATCCTGCCGCCTTGTATTTATTCCAAGTAGAAGTGGACATTAGGTGGGAAAGCTGTGGTTAGTAGGGCAAGCAATTTTTTCAAAGGACGAGATGGTGTTGGATGCGTACAGTTTCTGTCTTCTCTTCTCAAGCAAATCTCCCCCTTTCAGACATCAACAGACAAGATAATAAGACACTCAGAGCACAATTCCGTATTATATTCAGCAACCAAAGGCTCATCTCTTGTCAGTTTGCATTTACTCTCCCAAGGATGTGACGCTTCTATCATCATGCTGTCAAAGAGAGCCAGGCTGGAACGACAGGAGCACTCATTTCATACACTTACTGTCTACATGAAATGGTCTGCACTTATACGGATTCTGCCAAAATGGTGGAACATTTTCACAAAGGTCACCTAGAGACCCCCCTCCCCAAAATGAATCTTTCATTGATTCCTGGTATTGGAGGTCATTCAGAACAAAAAGTCTGCGCTGAATGCCGCATCTGCTGTAATGCTGCATCTTGTTTGGTGTATTTCCAGGCTTATTAGGCTTCACTTGTCATCAGATTGCTAGATTAGTCAACTTAATTTCATCTGGACTATTTTTGGAATCATCACTCACACAAGACAGTCTTTATTTTGGAGAGTACTTTGTTGCAGTACTTCTCCTTTAATGTAGCGTTAAACAATTTTTACAACTTGGAAGTTCTTCAAACATTTTTTATTCAGAGGGTGTGTGTCACAGATTTAGAGTTTAACCTTTTAACGCTGTTGTGTTCCAGTCCCATAATTTTCTAGTATTTAACATAAGTGACCAAATTCAGTTTACTGAAAGTCAAAGATGTCAGTTTGCATGCTAAAGTGTGCTGTTGACGGACACTATTGTTTTGTAATGTAGTCACATAAGAAAAGACGGAGCTACTCACAGCTGGAAAAAATAGTTGACAGTGGTGTGACCTTCAAGAATACCTGAAAAACGCATATGAAAGTATTGAATCTTTGGACTAGCATTTTTCTTTCTGTCTGTTAAGTTCCAAATTAATTTTTTTGGTATATTAACATATTTAAGATAGTAATGCATACTTCATAGTATCATTATATAGTATAGATATGGGGGGAAAAAACGACTGTCTTTCGTGCAAAATTTTCTTTTGTGTTTGCAAATTCATACACACATGTAGACCCACAAAGAGACACGCACACACACACTGCTGCAGGCACGAGTTCTTATTATTTTTGTGTAATCAGCTTAGTGAGCAGGATGCATGGTGGGATAGGCTGCTTGCTGATGCAAAGAGCCTCGTAATGTTGTGTGGTGAGGTTAAGTAATAAAGTGGTGCAAACCCAGTGCTGAATGGGCCACGCTGAGTAAATAAGAGTGGATAAAGGAGATGGAGGGAGAACAAGTCTCTCCCCAGGAGGTGGATCTCATTATGGGGATTTCAGCTGTCTGCGCAAACTTGAAAACAAGCTTAATGCATGCCTATAAAGCAGGTGTAATACATTTGCTAATGTGCCCGCAGTGCCCATGGCTACAGCAACACAATCACTGCGTGGCATGGGGGACAGGGAGGATGAGCACAAGGCAGGCGTCTTGTTTTCGATGCAAACAGCAGCAAAGGTCATCAGGTTTCATGGATGCTTGGTTATGCAGAAATGACTTTGAGCAACACATAGAACTTCAAAAAAACTGACAATATAATTCTCCTGTTGTTTGTATATTTAAAGTTAAAAAGATTATTTGTGCCTTGACTAGAAAGTATTCCAATCAAAAGTGCATTACAAGTTCTGTAGACGGAGCTGTGGAGAAAATAAATTGAATTTCAATATGCATTTATTTTAGTTATACACTTTCTTTAAGTTGGGAAATCATTTTCAAAAAACTTATATGTTGTGTAGCATGTGCTCCATAACCAATATCAATAAGCCTTTCATGTAGAGCTAACAAAGAGGCATCACATCTCCTGGCACGGACACGGTTGGTGTTGTTGAGATGTAATTGAAGCTGCAAGGGTCACATTTTCGGAATAGAAATTACAGTCTTGTCTTTGACTTGTGTGGCGTGAACCAGAGATGCATCCCACAGCCCTTGTGTCCTTCACAAGCCTTTATTATTTATAACGCTCGCTCTTTGAGCAATGACCAGTACTAATGCATAACCTTCTGTCCTTCTGCCTGATTCGCTTCCTTTGAAACCAAAGATTGAGGCAGGAGAGGTGGGTGTATGGTGGATGAGGCAGGGGTGTGGGCGGGCGGAGGGGGGAGAGCCAGTATAGGGCAGTAGAGATCCAGGCTATCGAGAAGTTATTATGTTTTTTCCCTTTATATCTGAGGATGTGGAATAACACTGTGATGATTCTTTTCTCCAGAATAGAGTTATGTGCTTCAAAGCAATACTATTTCCTGACGTCCCTCCTTCCACTATTTGTCTGCTCCGCAAGAATAATGCACTGGGAGGGGTGGGGCGGGGTGGGGTGAGTGTCTTTTAGCTACATGATTATTTGCTTGTTTCCACCTTTACCCACTCAGTTCTGTAAATATCACTGCAACAGGGGAACACAGTAACAACTAATACAGGACTTTGTTCGGATAAACTCATTTCTAGATAAACTCTGTTTAGCTGAGGTTCAGTGGAGGTAAAGATATACTGTCCTCTTGTGCAGCTTGTATCACCTGATGTTATCCTACAGTGATTGAGCTTGTGCTGCAGCGCTGGTGTGATCCATTGTTATTATACCTCTATGACAGAAGGAACGGGTGAGGAGGGGGGAGGAGAGGAGGCTTTGAGGGGCAAGGGGTAGAAAGTGGGACATAGGCAGCATCAGTGCTGGATAGCCTGGGGGGCCCAGGCTGATGTGTCAGGCATGACATGTGGGTGTCTGGCCCCCCACGCACACACAAACATACACACACTGGACTGCCCTCACACCCCACTGGCTACTTCTGAATGTCCTGCAGTTGACTAGATGCAACACAGGATGGACAAAAATCCAAAAAGATGCTGTTTTTAACATGATTACAGTTTGAAGGTCAACTGCAAATTGTTATCATTTTTATTAATGATTAATTTTTTCAATATATTTTTGATTAAACGTTCATTCTACTTAATGTTAGAAAATAGCCAAAAAATTACATCCCAGCTTTTCAGAGTCCAAAGTGATATTGCTTCATTTTCCAACAAACACCACAAAACTAAAAGATATTTGATTTGCAGAAGAAGGAGAAGCTGGAACCAGTCATGTTGTAACTCTAAGTGATTAGTTTGAAAAAATTGCTCCTCATTCTTCTTTTGTCAGTTGACTAATGGTCTAATTGACTTTTAGCACTAGTCATAAAAAATGCAGAATTATTTCTAATTCCCATTTAGAGTTTGTAACTATAGAGTTTTGTGCAATTAGATTTTGTTCTTCTTTCTTTTCTTGAAGTCATAAGTAGGACTGCAAATATAGATTATTTTCATCACTCTTTAATCTGTGGATTATTTTCTTGGTTAATCAATTAAATGTGATGTCCTGTTTTATTCGACCAACAGTCAAAAACCCAAATATATTTACTTCATGTGATATAAAACAGACAAAAGCAGCAGATGCTAATATTAGGAAACTGGAACTAAAAACTGTTTTATTTTTGCTTGAAAATGAACTTAATCGGTTATAAAAATTTATGAATTTTCTATTGATCATCCAAGTCATTGAGAATCATTTTAACTTCATTCATAAGAGCTTTGGGTTTGTACATAGGCACATAGTTAGAGGAAGGCCTTTATTCAGCACTGGGTTGCAGGCTGCTGGCAGCAGAATCCTATTTACAGCAAATATCATTTAAGTAATTTAGGAGGAGGAGCAATAGTGAAGCAGGCATCTCCTAAAAGGCTTACAGCTCTCTAAAGCTAGTCTTCATCTCAGCGTCCTCCTTTGCTGATGGCCGTAAAAGGATGAAGAATAATTTGGATTGTTATTTGCCTCTTTCAACCCTGAGCTAATCAGGTTGACATTGCTTTGGGAATGAGGAGGACGCACCATAACAGATGTGCTCATGTGCAAAATGTCCCAAGTCCCCTGTGAGGATGCAACACAAAAGCCGTGTTCTCCCCCTCCCTCCTGCTCCATTCCTCTTCCCTTCTCCATCCTCCTCTCTCCATCACACCATCTCTCCTTCTTGACCTTTGAAATGGGCATTGCCTCTTCTCACCAATTTACCTCCCTCTGGTCCCTCTTGTGCTTGTGCTGCCTCCATCTCCACTCCAGCATCAAGGGAGAGACAGGTAAGAGCTGAAGCAGAGCACTCTCATGTCAAAGAGCCTTTTGGTGAAGACCTGTGGCCACGAGTGAGAGCATAAGTGTTGGAGCACTGGGTCATTACTGCTTTAAGCATCGTCTACATGCAGATTCTCCACCCATTCATCAGACACTGGGGGGTTACTTCTACAAACTCAAGTGTACTATTTCCTGTTGTTTACATTGAAAACCTCCAGCCAGTGAAGACATCTATTACACCATCGCATCCATTTCCTCTCAGCCTGCCCTTCTTCTTCTTCTTCTTCTGTCCTCTGAGTCTTCTCTCCTCTGCCTTTGGCTTAACAATCACCTCAGAAATAGTCACAGAACTGCTGAGGTGTAAAATCCTTTCTGTTCGGCACACTCCACGGCACCACCTCCTATGTAATTCCTTAACTCCATAATTCCACTTTGTGCCAGAATAATGAATGAGATAGATTTTTTCTCCCCTGTAAGGTCTACGCCCTTGCGCGATGAGGAGTCAGGCTTTAATGTTGGGGGCCCGGAGAGATTGCTGTGGCCTCTTCTCCCTCTTGCCCTGCGCTGGGCTCTTAATTAAGGAAATGACAGCCCTCCTAGCAGCAGCAGTAGCCATATTGTAACTAATAGTGTTACAGGCAGCCACTCAAAAGTCAGTCTCTGGTGATTTTCTATCCCCAGAAACACTATTGACCTATCCTTAGTAGCTTCTCCACCCCAGCCTCTAAACAGAGTATTACTTCCCTGCCGGCCCAGAGGGAGCCATCTGACTAAGAGCACCTGGAGTTATTGGCAGCAGATTATGCCCTGTGTTATTGTTGAGGGCTTTGGTGGGAGTAATGAAACACTGAGCTAAATCACTGGTGATTTTCTCTCCCTTGCATTCTACAAGGAGTTAAGCAAATCACTGTAAAGCCCACATTACATATTATAGGCTGCTCTCTTCCATACAGCTCTGTGCCCTCTATGCTACATTACTTTTCGGACTTTATTTCCAGGCTGCTTTAGATAGAAAAATGAAAGTGAAATGATCTGTCGCTCTACATTTCTTTCTCTCTCAGCTCTCTCTGCAATGCCACATCAACTTTCCAAGTGGTATTAACGAAATCAATGGTCAAACAATCTGGGACAATTGGTCGTGTATTGATGGAATTAAACCTCGTGTATGATGGGGCTTGTTGTTTATCTGGGCCCATTCTTTCCGCTTCAACAGCTCACAGATCGGTGTCCGACAAACACTCTGAATCAACAGCACAACACACATTTGATGATATAAATAATATTACTGTGCATGTTCCTTGTTCTATAATTACTTCTGCTTCACTAATTCAATTTATCGTAACTATTAAGTATGTAATTAACTTATAATCTTCAGTCTTTTTAAATGTGTTCACATGTGAAATTATTTTCCATGGATTAGATTTCAGTGGCAAAATGATTGACAACATCTTAATAGCAAACACATGCACTCAGCCAGACATTTTCAAAAGGACCATTATAAAAATGGGGGTTGGCTGTTCATTCTGAATAGGCTGAATCGTTACCAGGCCTCTCTCGTACATTTGACAACTTACATAATGCATTTCCACTAAAATAGCTTAAGTGTTAAAGCTTCTTTTATGGGCAAAAATTGATTCATGAATGCACTGAGGTGAAAGCTAACATGAACACAAAGCTTTCAATAACACCCATTTTATTCAGACTGTCAATGTATGAAGCGGTTGCATTAGACAAGGTGGCATGCTGATTGCTTTATGAAATCCAGGCTAATTGTTTTGTGGTGTAGTCCTTGGGGCACCCTGCATTAAGACAGGCCGAATGAAGTCAAATAAATATAGCTCTTTGTGCCCCCCCCCAACCACCCGACACATGCACACACACACACACAGCACAGAGAGACCTTCTGCCTTGTGTGGCATTGAAAGTCGCTCTCCAGTGGCCACTTTGGTGATCAATGAAAGAGAATTTATATAGTGGTGGATATTGGCAATATTTCCATGACATAAGTCACATCAAATTGCACTCTGTGCCCTGTAATAAATATAATTATTTCACTTACACAAAAAAGCATTTTCACTGAAAATATCAAGTCACTGTTGGTATGAATTTATACGACTTCTTGGAATTCATAAGAGATGATTCATACAATTAAATTCATCGTCTTAATTTCAGTCAAGGCCATGAAAAACATACATGTATGTATATTTAAAGGCTAAAGAGTGTTTTTGTTATTCAGAATGAAGATTTAAGGGCACTTGTACTGTTACAACAGCAATGAAACTGCTCAGGAAAGTCAGAAAAAGAGATGAAGCCTGAATGTCCCAGATAAATGTAAAGCTATGTTGAATGTGCATCGCCTGTTCTTTCATCCGTTTGGCCTCTTCTTTCATCTCTCCTCACATCAATACGTCCATTCATTCCATTTTATTCATTGTGTAACCTGCGTATAATCACAGCATCAAAGGACTTTCTTTTGGTAAAGTTTCTCTTTTTTCCCTGTATATAGTATTAATTTCTATCTGGAAATCCATTTAAGAATCATTCACGTTGGATAAGTACATTTTTTTTTTTTAAAGAAAAGCAAAACATGTGCAAAGATTCTAGTAATAAAAAAGAATTGAAGATTGACTCCCTGGATATTTCTCCTGTCAGCTATTTAATTTAGTTAAAGAAATTACACAAATCCTTGGGGGAAAGATGTGCATGTGTATTTATTTATTATTGATTTTTTTCCTCTGCGATAAACGTGTTAACGTTACAGATATTTGCAAGGGGATAAAGCTTTCTAAGTTATTGTGAAATGATGCAATGAAAGGCATCAAAGAATCGTTATTCAGAAAGTCTCCCACACTGTTTATCAGATAGAATACATTATTCACAACCAATATCTTAACTACAGTCATGAGTCACACTGTTTGGAGCCTATTGATAATATTGTGAAGTCTCATTCCGTCATTAGCTGAATATCTTAATTTTACTAATTGGCTTTATTATGATGATAACTAGATAATTCACTGGTGCAAAAGTTGTTAAGTAGCACTGCTGGGTCTGTTATTGTTATCACAGTGTAGCAGCTGCATTTAGAGAATTGCCTTTGAGCTGGTGGGAAAGTTTGAGTTGCTGGAAATGAAAATGAGACTGTTTCAAGTCAGCAGGAAAGAAATTATTTTAATTTGATGACATTCGAAGTGAGAATTAACTGCTTAGACACAATACCTCTAATTAAATCCACTAAGAAATACATGGCCTTAATATTCACTGTGGAAAATAAATGTGACATTATACAACAGATTATGACGATAATGGGCTTTATCTGTAGCTTTACATTGACTCTAATACTGCCACAAAGTCTTTCCTGTACATTCAGATTGATCTTAATTCCAGATACTGAGCACACAGGGTGGGGCTGTGCACAACGTGATCCATAATGGGTGAAATAATTGGTGAAAAGAGACTGGCTTGTCAAAATATCTACTGCGTTGCGAGGTTGATAAGCGTGAGGATGTGGCCCTTCATCGAGACACGGGGCCGGCCAGCCAGAGGTAGAAACCAGCTAGAAAAGCAGGCTTCCCCTTGGGCTTTTACATCAACTATCAAATGCTTGAGGTTTCCTAGGTCATGCCGTTCACCAATTATTTGGATTTTATGTAAAGATGAAATGATTTTAGTTGGCGGAGGGGAGTTTAAAATGTAATGCACAAATATACTTGACAGGCAATGAGATCTTGCTGGCAAGGCTATTCAATAGTACATTTTGTATGAAGCCTTTATAAAAGGACTAGAAACCACTGCATGCCCTGTATGTTTAACAAGAAAAAGCCTATTCATCCTTGAATAAAAAGACACAATACACCAGGGCTTTATTCTTTATTTAAAAGCTGCGATATTCCATTTAAGAAAATCGATCTTACAGTGGAAATGTGATTACATTTTTTTAATTCATTGCCAACATTGTGCAGTTTAACGAGGTTGTGTGGCCTTCAAATGCGTTTCCACATGGTTGGCTTGACTTCATCTACAAAATCCACTTTATTCAGGGGAAGAGCTGTTTTATGAAGGAGACAGAACATCTTAAAAGATGTTTTATTCACTTTGTGTGAAGGTTTTTGTGTCATACATTGAAAACAGAATCATGCTTACTAAATGACAGATGGCACATAACCTTTTTGGAAAACGATCGCATTAGTGTTTTTAAAATGAATAAGTCAATTTTATTGTACCTGTAAACTGACTGAAAAAGATTTCCAAGCACTCATTTCTGCCGAAATATATTCTTTATATTTCAAATCTCAATCAAAAAGAAGAACTGTCAATCAACACATATTGTGCAGTTTCTTTATAACTCTATTGTACACTTAATACTACTTTAATACTTAAGATAAGATATACCTTTATTTGGCCCACTGTGGGGAAATTCACATTTACTTAATACGACTAATAATGCAGTATATTTACTTAAATGTCAGTTTTGATCATGAAGACACGTCAATCTGTGTTTTACACTGCTGTGGGACACCAAGAAGCATGCAAGTATTAATACAATTTAATATAATTTAAAGCCCCTGAAAACTTGGTTCCAAATCCTACATATCTCTCAATAGCATGAGGTATTGAGTGAAATAACCAAAACCACTGTAAATTTGGCAGTTCGTGTAGACCCCCATCAATTGTAGTAAGAGGCCAATTAAGAGAATAGGTTTTCAGGCCTTTAAACTAATTATGTGTGGCAGTTCAGAAAAAAACAATGCTTTTCAGCTCTCTCTCACTAAGTAATATTATGAGTATGGTGATTCAATTTATACTCAGTTCAAGCTTGCACATTTGTGTTTAGAAATTTTTTATTTTTTTGCAGTGACTGGTTATCATCAGGACAAAAAGTGTGCTTTCTACAAACTCGAGAACTCAATCAGAGCAGAAAATCCAAGGAAGAAGATATCACAGTAGTACTGATGACACGTCTACGAAATGTAGTACAATGAGAGAAAAAAAGACAACTTGATAAAGAAGTCTGTGAAGAAAATGCTTAAATACCTCAGATAACTGCTTGAAGGTTGATCAAGGACAACTATATTCACCCAGGCAGAGGCTAATGTTGTAAAACACGGCAGTTGCCATCAATAAAAGGCCTGAAGTTGTCATTGGCACAGAGATGAATGAGCGAGATGAATCAGTGAGTAGATGTTATCCACTATATTGACAGCTTGTCAGTACGAGAACAGGGGTCTTTGTTCATAATAACACATAGTTTTACTACAATTCTGCGCCACTACAAGCTCACCTTCACCAACTTATTCAAAAGAGATTCATCCTTTAAACCACGCAACATCTTTTCAACTTTCGTGTTTGATGTCTCGCCGTCTAACTGAAATGGAAGGAACCTCTGTCTGTATGTCTGTCCTTCGAGTTTCTTGACAACCGACATCACTTTGCATGCGTCAGTTTTAATGGTGACTGTGTTATACCCAGGTTAGGGTTAATCCTCTCTCTCAACAGCTTAACTTAATGTATTAAGCTAATGATTTTAATGTGTCAATTAAATGTAATTTTACAAAAAGGCGGAAATAACAAAAAGGTTTGTTATTATTAATAATTTAGGTGTGGCTCATGTTTCAGGAACACCTAAATAAGCTGTCTAAAAGTAGTTGCATTTTGTAATATTTCTTTGTTGTCAATAAAGTTTAGAACTGGTGGATCATGCATACATCTAATACAGTGGGTCTGGAACTGGAACAGATGCTCTTCAGTTCCGCTGATGGATGATATTGAGAACTACAAGCAGCGCTACCGGAGGCCGAGATATTGGCCTGTTCCAAACAGGAACGTGTTGAAATGGCACTGAACTAGTGAAAATCAATGTGAGGTTACCTTGTGTATTGTGTACTCTTCCATCTCCAAATCCATCTTTCTTTGTTCATGTTCACAAGACTATTGTTTTGGTGGAAGTTTGCACATGTTCTTGCTTTAGAAAGATGTAAGTGCATTCACGTTAAATCCTTCCAGCTTTTACTTTGCTGGTCTGGGTACTCCCATAAAATAAAAGTAATTTTTAGTCATTTGGTACTATATATTTCTTAATTTTGGTGAAACACACTAAGCAACATTTCATTTTTCTGACAGTTCTTTCTGCAAGATTTACTCGTCTTTGCCCTCCACAAGCCTTTGTGTCAACAGTGAGGCGTCATGCGATCTCAGTATCATCGAGGTCAAAGGATGAGGGTCAAAGCACCCTTCGGACTTTTTAGAGCAGTCCACACTCGGCACACTGCTGAGAGATTCTGTGAGATAGGGATTGCTATGATATCCAATCGTCGGTGTCCTTTATTTTCCCTGCAGCCATCAGCAAGCTTATTATCATGTCCCTGTCTGCTCCGCTCCACTCTGCCCTCATAGCAAACAGGTCTAATTGTGTCTCGTAGCTGCAGGCTCAGAGAAGAGGGGGGGAGTGGGTTTAGATGAGTGATACTCAGTGATGTAAATGGCTGAATAATATGGCCCTAGCGTTTGTGGTGGAGCTCTATCTCTCAGCGGTAATCTAGGCCATCGGGGACCCGCCAGTATGCATCATCCCCCATCAATGAGCCTCTCTGCTGGTTGGTAATTTATTCAGTGCTACAGCGGTTATTGATAAAGCACTTAAATACAAATTCCCCTTCTTTCCCAACTGCCCTCCTCTGCGTCATGCAACGCTCTGCGATGTGATATCACAACGTAGTCTGTTCTGTGTGTTTATGTACTTATATTGTCTGTGTTGGTCTAAAGTGGCCTCTTTGTTGTCTCTTTTTCTTTCTACCTTTCTGCCTGTTGCTCTCCCAGGAGCTCGTGACGGTTCGGTCCAGTCTGACGCCAGCAGCAGTCCTTCTGAGCAGAGTCAACTGGGCCAGTCACACCCAGGATACCCAATGGGTCCACAGGTGAGTGAGGGGATCTGCAACAAACTGAATCCAAATTTAAAACACTCAGTGGTCATGTATAAGGGTTTGCGCTCTTGAACCCAGTCTTTTCACGCAGCTGTGTCAGGTGTGTGCAACCAAGATTAATTGTGCCATATTATAGGAAAATGTGCCTGCATAAAAAACAAAGAACCTTTTCAGATACAAAAAGGAATTCATTTATTATCTCCTAATTTGTGATTGTTGTTTGACCTCATATTTAAAGCCCCTGAAAATTTTGCTTCGGTATTTTTCTAAAACATAACATTAAATATTCATGACTAAATAGGCGCCCTTTGATTGGCTGTGTGTTTGGAAACTCCTGCCTCCATAAACACTTATTGTTTGGTTTTGGTTGGCTGCCACAAGTTCTTCATTCTGTATTTTTATTGGTTTTAACTATTTCAAAGGCCCACTGTGTCTCCACCCTATTCTGACTTCAGACATCTAAAAATTACTGCGAAACATTGAACAGACTGCCAGCCTCATCTAGTTTCAACTACCTGCTCCACACCTAGAGGAATTAAGAAGGAAGGGGACACCAAACATAATGGAACAGTGCTTATATCAGGTCCAGTGAGAAAACGTTTTATGCTAAGTAGGTCAGAATACTACTGCAAAGTCATAATGCCTCCATGTCCGACTGTGTCAATCGTCCCTTCGTATCTCTCCTCAAATTACCTTTGATTTCAAAGTCATGCCGGTTAATGTAGGAACAGGAAGGTATGAAATCAAAATTCACAACATTCAGCCCTTTCTGAGTTTCTCTTCTGGGCTATGAACAACATCTGCTGTTTGGTTTGACTGTAGCAGTGTCGTACCATAACCATCACTGTGACACTGTAATGATGATAAACGATTGTACAAACTGGGGCGGGTGCATGAGAAGTCACGGGAGGACCAAGTTCTCTGATTGGCTTACGCATCCTTCTTTTTGATGAGGAGCTGTCTGCCATTGTCTTCTCTTTGTGTGGCATGGGCTCCATAGCAGTTTAATTTTCTGCCTCTACGAGCTATGCTGCTCTTTTCTCACTCGATGACCATTGTGACCATATGTATGTAACGAAAACACTTAAAGAAGCTACTTTGGTATAATAATGATAATAGACAGACTAATGATGTTTACTCTCATCTTGGGCATAATAACCGTAAGATTAAGGCGTTTTTGATGATAGTGTCAGTAATAAAATCACTTAGTCTTAAAACATAAAACACCTTCACTGAATGCCACGCCATGAATATTTTTCAGCTAAATTGTGAAATTGTAAAGTATTTTGTCATCGCACATCATCTTTAAATGTATCTGAGTTGCGGCACTAATGAGCTGACAATACAGGCCTTGTCAAAACAAGCAGGGGAGCAAAGAGCCTGAGCCTGCAGCCCCGTTAATAGCTCAATCAGGAATTGTCCTATCTGATTGGATTTATTGGCCTGGTGGCTCTGCAGTGTTTAATGAACATCTATCTCATTAGTGTTGCTCAATGTCACCGCTCAACACAAGCACACACAGAGCATCAGGTTTCCTCCACCCTCTTTAACAAGGCCATTCTCCCTGCACTCAGTGTTACTCAATGACAGTCAATCCTCATCAGGATAAACAAAAGAGGAAACATGATAGCAAGAGAGCCGTTCAGTTTTGTTGGGCAGGTTTGTAGGGTGAGAAATCCCCAGTGAAAGAGTCAATCTGCTGCAAGTGGAGATAAAGAATGAGCTTAATTAAAAGCACTTTTCTGATTACAGATACTCTCACTGGTCAAAGCCGCTGTTTCGGTAATAGATAAGAAATAAGCACAAAAGGAAAAGCATCTCGAGCAGGCAGCAGTTAGAGTCTGAGCCTCAGCAGGCGGCTCTCAACAGTCACCATCTAATATATTAATGCTGTCAGTACAGTCTCTGTGAAGCTAACACTTTTCAGAAACAAAGGCGCTCCGCATGCCATACCCAATTCTCTTGTTCCAGGATCAATATGTTTTGATAGATTCTCGCTCCAGAGCCGGATATTGTTCGAACAACCATTATCCGATGGTAGTTTACCCAACATGAATCCACCTTCCTTCTGTTTCCCACTCGCAGTTAGGATGACAAAAGTCTGCTATCTGGGTGATTATGGGCAATTTCTCAGTGCCAGAGCTGCCAAGCAGATAGAAGGGCCTATTCTCCCCTGATGGGCAGAGAGGCTGGGTACCACATTCGGTCCTGTGTTGGGCTGTTTCCCCATCCAGAGCCCAACACACACCCAGTCTGTGCGTATGTGTGGCCCCTAGGAGACCGCTTCTCAACACGCAGCTGTCAGGCCTGCCAAGCACTGTACAGCAGCTTTCCAACAGCACCTATGGAGAGGAGGAGTGAGAGTACCAGGCGAAAAGGCGGAAGGTGAACTGCTTGTAAATCTCGATGAATGATGCTGGGGATTCTCGTAGTAAAAGCTCGCTGTGTGGCTGCAGTGTTGGGGTAATCCTGTTCATGCTAAATTTATCCTTATCTCTGATTTTGACGTGTGCACATACGCTGTTCTCACCTCAGATGAAGATCATAATCAGACTTAAACTGGCACAACAAATAGCCTAAAGACTAAGAGCTCTTGCATGCTTTGAAAACAGAATCTCCAAAGTTCTTTCTCTTTGCTGCTGCCTGTGTGCCTAACAGCTGCCTGTTTCTCCAAAGCTGCCTGTAATGATAAATAAATCAGGGCTACATCTGATAATTGCAGAATTGTCTTTTAATGTTATTCCCTTATATGTGAGGCCGTCTTTGCTGTCAAGCCTGGCAATCTCATTTTGTTTGACTCCGAGATGAAATGTTCAAAGAGTGTCTTTGATTATATGCTGCTTCGATTCGAGATTACATTTAGTTTAAAATGCGAGATTAAACATATGTCACTTGCAGCTAACAAACGGGTTGCCTTTGTTATTGTCCTTTGAGGTTTCTTTGAGCTCTCGAATTATTAATTCATTTTTTAAAGTTAATGGCAAATGTCATTTTGAATGCCCTCAGAAGCGTCAGATATTGTCATTTGTTATGCACTGTTGTTGCGTATCAAAGCAAATCTTGAGAAAGAGGAATCCTATACCGTGTGTGTGATTACTCCTGCCAGCGCCGAGCACCTCTCTGTGCTTTTTTATTCTTTTAACGACTTAGAAACACAAATAGGTATTCGTTTGTCTCTCTGTGCAGATATTTCGCCCTGAGATCTCTCCGTGCTTTGTGGCTTTAAACCCACATGACCTCGTACCTCTTAAACTGTGATCGCATGTGTGTCAGGAGTGGGTGCAGGCGTTCTGCACCATGCGGGGTTATCACAGTGACACGCCTGTCACCCAGGAGCACCAGGCTCGGGAGTATGGTGGGGTCTTCGCACCAGTCAGCCCGCTCTGCATCCTGTGCAAGCCGCAGACACACCATGCAAAACAGAAGCAGATAGCTGACAATTGGAGTTAAAGGCTTGTGAACATAAGTCACAGTGGAGGAGTCAACACAGTGCAGCCAGGCTTACCTAGCAACATCTAAAGGCTGCTTTACTGTGGACGCAATGCAAGCTGACAATGTACTTTTATTATTTTATTCCAAACAATTCAATCTTCAGTATCTCCTGTCTCATACCTCCTGTGTAAAATCAGTTTGACATGCTCAAACGCTGACATAATTTAAAAAAAAAAAGGTTTTTATCAGAATGAATGAAATTTAAGATGTCATTCCCTGTGTGCTCGTGAAGATTTCAGCCATGGTACAAACCTTCCCACTTGTGGCTCAAAGCTCTCGATGAAAAATGTGTTGGTGTATTTCCAAACCCACTTCCTCGGAAAATACATTTGAAGAGATCTTCTACTGCGTAAAATATCTCAGAGCGATACTTCTGATAACATATCTTTTCCTCTATGGGTATGACTGCACAGATTCCACTTTAACTAATATGAATGAATGGATACATGAAGAGACGAGAGCGATGTGTTATATCCCTCATCAAAAGGGTGAAGTACTGCTACTTTTTTTTTTTTTTTTTTTCAAAATGCACTGTGTATTTCAGGCACATTTCTGTGGTACCAGAGATTTGTTCAATGGGATGAAACATAAATCACTCTGCATCTCTGTGAAAGAAAAATTCTCAGCTCTTTCACAAAGATTGGATTTGATCTCTGTCAGTACCAACGGCAGTGTGTTTTGACTGTCAGTCTGTGACACAGCAAAGCACAGAATTCATCTGCAAAACAACTGCATTCATGAAAAACACATTGATTAGTGATACAGTCGCATTGGTGACATCTACTTTACTTGCCTCAATTAAGGATATATAAGAACGTATATTCTTCAATCAAATGTCATGCCCTTACTCTGTAGTTTACTTCTGAAGGAAACATGAGTAATCAAGCGTGATAATTCTGTGTTATCATTTATTGACTACAGACGAATGTTATGTTATTGCCCTACAAAAATTAATGATTTTGAACAAGCACATTTACATAAACAGTATATGAAGAGTTTGACCTTATGTAAAACATATATACAACAGGGTAACATGGTTCATTAGTGGAAAATAGCATAGTAATGATATCAACCATATTGTCCAGCATTACATACAAGTTTACATGAATAAAAAATATTGTATTCTTATTACAGATACCTGTAAAACATTACATCAAGAGGAAACTATATATACATTTAAAGTCACAGTGAAACAGTTAAAGCATCTTTAGCTTCTGTAATGTCACATATTTCTGCATCAAAAGGTGTGTGGGCTGGGTTTAGTAGCTATAAGAATTTAAATCAAATCCTTAGGGTATGGCCTAATGACAAACAGCAGCGTTACGGAGCTGTGGAGGGAGCTGCAGAGGACTGCTGGCTTCCACACATTCCTCCCTCACCCGCGCTGTGAGACCAGGAGGAGGAGGGTTAAATGAACAAATTAGACTTCAATTGCATTCTTTGCTTTCACTGGTTTGCCAGCTGAAATTCAAACACCTACCCTTGAATATATTGTACCACCAGCTACCCAAACTACCTAACAGTCATCTGCTAGTGTAGCTAGCAGCTAGTCACATATGATTACTTACATTTATGTAACCGCCCCCAGGTTCAGAACTTCAGTCAACAAAAGTAATCACATTACAGGAAGTGTTTTAATCTAGCTGACATTATGAAAAGGTTATAAGGTTAAAAGGTTACATTACACACAGCTACAAAAATGTCTGGGATGAAACAATAGTGGCATATTTGGTAATATGAAACACATTTAAAATGAAAAACTACCAATATATGTATATGTAATCAATGATGCAATGCATGTGTGGGTTGTGTGTGTCTGCTGCAGTCTCTCCTGGTGGCCCAGCAGTTGGCCAATGCAGTAGGCGGCGTGATGTCCGGGGCGGCACCAGGCATGAACCAGCCCATCCTCATCCCCTTCAATGCAGGCGGACACCTGGGCGGGCAGCAGGGCCTCGTTCTCTCCCTGCCCACAGCCAACATCCAGAGTCTGGTGGCTGCTGCTGCTGCAGGGGGCATCATGACGCTCCCCCTCCAGAACCTGCAAGGTAAGAAAGAGGGCCAAGTAGAAATAAAGCTGCAGAAAAACTCTTCCTTTGACAAAACAGGGTCGACATGATGTCCCAGGAAAAAACTGGAAAAGTACTGTACGAAGCTGATGGATGTTCCGAGAAGATAGTGGTCTCATGGTCATGTAACACTGATGAAGATTCTTCTGTATTATACATGATGATTCATACAACATGATACACCAGGAACTATTAGTAACAAATACAACATATTTGGATACCAACAAGAGTTTGTTATATGTCCATTATGTGACATGGAACAGTTTTTGTTTTTTCTCTCATAAAAATGCTTTACAAAGCTTCGGAGCAGGTAAGAATCCTTCAGGGGTTTGTATCCCAAAAAGCCGCTATCCTCAACTTGCCCAGAGGAACAACCATATTAATTACAGGTCAACGTTTTGCAGTGCAGCGCAAAAGCACTTTATGCCTCTTTCCTGTGCATAAGAGTGCACTGTACTTCACTTTTTTATCTCTTTTCCACCTCATCTGTCCATCCACATGGCTGTACTTATCCTTGCCTTTTAAACTTTAATGCCCAAGTGTTCTCTTTTGATCATAGTTGTAAATGGTTTTCATTTTAATGTTTAAAACATTGTCTCTTTTATACCATTAGATTGAGCGATGGATGGGGAAACCGTCAGTCATGAATCTTGAATGAGAGAGCCGCACTAATGTAAAAAGATGCCAGGCTACATGTAAAGCAGTGCGTTTTTAGGATGGAGATTACAATAATGCCAGTGCAGCACAAAGTGCAGGGAAGGCTCCCTTCATGTGAGGAAATGGATGGACAGATGCCCTGAGTGAGGAAATGTGGAGGTAGAAGCCTAATGGACACAAACATGCATAAATAACAGCAGCTATCGCTGTGGGCAGAGCTTTTAATAAACCCGCATCTATCCGGCGAGTCCTTCAATGTATCCATCAGTAGTGGACGATAATGGGCCCAGCAGGCCCGTCTGACTCACACTTCAACAGATCTTCCTCCTGGTGCATCAGGGACAACCCAAAGGCTTCAGTGATGTGATGAACTGATCGGCAAACACATTGTAAGGGTGTCAGAACACCAAAACAAACACCTCCCAGTCATCCTTATTGTCCACTGCTAAACAAACCAACAGACAGTCTGGAATCCAATGTCCTGATAAAATTCCCCATCCATGAGAGATAGTGAAAAAAAACTGTTGTGGAGAAATGCCTCTGTGGCAGATCTTTTTTTAAGCGTGTGGACTGACAGACTGCCTGTTCGCACGTCCTCTTATCTGAAGGGGATGCATTGAAGGGACCTCCATGGAGAGAAAGTGACACAAGTCACGAGTGAAGCTAAATGTCTTGACTGTGTCCGGGCCCCTCTGGCCACACGACGCTCCTCCACTCTCCCCTGTCTGAGTTCATCACAGCTCCGCTGAATGAGGCCTGCTGGCACAGCACCTCTGTCAGACAACTCTAGCCTCTGCCCCTGCATCCCCCTCGCTTCCCCTCCCTGCCCCTCCGGGTCTCCAGGCCTGATTAATCACACATATAATACAGCGCCGCGCTGTCGCCAGGGAGCAGTCAGCTCATTTCATGACCTCAGGAGCAAGTGTGCTTTACAGCACTCATGCTGCTAGCTAATTAGTGTCAGATCAGACACAAGACAACTGTGAGGCACAGTAATGAGACTCCAGGAGGAGCTCAGCCAATGGCTGTATTTAAATGTAATGAGGCGGCTAATGACCAACTAATAAGGCTGTTTGTCTTGGGGAATGGGTGGTTGAGGGTGGAGGCATTGTATTCTGTTAGACTACAAGCCGACATGCTTGTAGTTTCTTTGTCATAGCCTTTGTAAGATTCCAATATTTAATAAGTTATATTAGATCAAAATTAGTTTTTTTAGTCCAGTTTGTTCTTGCATTTTATATATTTTCATGTTTAGCTTTAATGAGGGAAATTAAATGAAAAGACAAAATCAGATCAAGCAGTGATAACAGTATGTTTGATCACACATTTTGATCATGCTTATCAAAGACGGTTCTGTAAGAACGAATGTTGACAGAAGGGAACCGACTGGACTGCTGTGTGCTTTAGGAGGGCAGCTCTCTCAGACTGTGATGAATAACTATCACTGTAATGGGGTTTTGCTATAAAGTTGGAGGAGCTGCTTAAATAAAACTGAGCAGCATCTTGTGGCAGACTCAGTAAACGCAGGCACCAGTGTAACTGGTTATTTGTCAGAATGATTTATGCCTGCAAACATGCAGTAAAAACAAATTCCCAATGAAACTAAACAAGGGAGAAAGTTATCTTTTGTGACAGAGTGCACACAATTCTAGCTGACTTCACAGAGGCAAAAACTAGGTTGGGTAGTAGAGGTCTGTAAATATGACGGCTCATAAGAATACAAAAATCATACATGATTTTCACAATTTCATATACAAGTATGTATCACTGATGCAGACAAAACATCTACAGATTGTTTTTGTTAGATATGATGGTAACTTTCTGCTGCATTTTTAATAGGCTTAGATTTCACATGATTTTATAACAAGCAAAGTATGATTACCATACTTGTAAAACTAGTTGTATCAAAGCACTGTACATGTAATGCCCAATGGGAGGAAGCAGAACAAAGTCTCATCTGTCTACTCCTCTTCTCCATGACTCACTCAAAGGTAATGCAAGAAGCTAGTTTACTGGAGCTCTTTCATATTAATAAGCATATCCCATCTTATTTGCTCTCAGCAGAAAGCCAGGCAGCGCATCACATCAGAGAGTCGAGTTCTAATGGTGAGGTGAGAGAATTGTTCCTCTGTTCTCGTCCGCAGGAAACACAAAACAGCACTCAAGCTTCCTGATAAAGGTCGACATCCCACTCACCTGCAGTAATGAGACCCGGTGTCAATGCCAATCAAAGGCATGTCTGCCGTTTTGATGAAAACGCTCAGCGGTGTCGTTCGCAGGTTGCGGGTGTTGGCATGATACAAATTAGGGAAATCACTGTGCTCATTACACCACCAAAGGGTGGGCTCCTGGGGGAAGAGCCAAATGTTTCCACACTAGTTAGACATGTCAGACTGCATCTCTTCTGCCTCAGCTGACTGCTGCTCCTTTAAGAGGTTAGATCACCGGGCCGGGCCACTGACTTAACCTCTGTCTGCTGTGGGAATGCCTCTGTGTCCCTTTACCCATTATATTATCGGAGCCAGAGAATTTCAAGCATCCTATTTGGGCTTGTTACAGCCGCACTAGTTGCTCATTGTGGGCTCCTTTTTCTCATGTGTGTATTTGTCAAATCATTTTGGGATATGAAAAGAAATAAGCTATTGTTTGTCTGCACATTCAGCCAGTGGAGGAGTGCATTAAGAGGACCCAGTCCACATTTCCTCACATCAACATCTGCCATTTTAACACAATAGAGGCCAAACCCATCCCTTCTCCCTTATCGCTGTTTAATTTGAGGTGTTCTCAAGCAGTATGTATTCCACGTCGTCCTTTAATGATTTAACTTTGCTGTGGTTGTAAGATGACTCGCAGGGGAGAGAGCTGCATTAAATAAATAACAGTGATAAAATGTAGACCTCATACATTTCAAAGCTAATGCAACTAGCGGTGCAATAGGAGCAGCTGCACACAGTCCTGGAGCGGTAATTTGATTGATTTGTTGTGACAGCAGCCAAATAATTGAGAGTGAGAGGTGCTGCTGGAGATGAAGCGCAGGCAGAGGCAGGTTCGCCAGGCAGTCCCAGCAGATATGGCACCCGGGTTCTCATCTCTGCCATTGATATCTGCCAGTGGTTTATTGTTTGTCTTCAATAAGCAGCTTGGAAACGTGTGGGGTTACTGCCTTTGTGACAGTTTGGCGACGGAAAGAAGAAAAAAAATCACCAATCAAAATGTACAGAGGAGCGATGAGAGGGTTAGAATCAAACACACACATTTACACTCAGGCTGATGCGCAGGTTTACTGTACACGCACATATGAACACACAGACTCTCCCATGAGACTCATGATTTATACTCTGATGTCTTTTTTTGAAGCCGAGATGTAAGTAAATTTTACCCCCTGGTGTTTCACTTGTTGCAGACATGCTGATGATTTGTTCTGAATTCAAGTTGCATATATATTTCATAATTGCACAAAAATAACAGTACAAATGATGCACATTGTGTTTGAATATACAGTGTCATTTTTTTTAATGTATGTATCCCAAGATATTTTTATGTTTTCTGTCTGGTACGATACAGTAGTGCTGTTTGTCTTAACCTTCTGGCTCTTGACTCGTGTTTTGTTTCTGTGGATGGTGGCAGTGTCACTCTGGCTCAGCCATGCCACAGGACAGCATGCTGAAAGAAAGGAAGGGGGGGAGGGGGATGAGTCTTTATGGCAGTGTGGAGGAGGACAATAATATTGTTAATCAGATGTGGCTGTGTCTGCTCCTCCACAGCAAACCCTGACATCTGCCCTCACTGGTAAACACTGAGGGAGGCTTTTTGCAAACCTCCTGCCATAAACACACATACAAGACAGTCTCCCGATATTACACACTGTGTCTGTCTGCACTGTGTATGCAGAAAGTGTAATGCATTTATTCAAATGGATTTTGTCGTAGAAGTGTAGTAAGAGAGGCTAGGTTTTCAAAATTGGGAGTCTGAAAGTCATCATGGCAAATTTTCAAATTAGCTTCCAATTACATGAATGATTTGGAACATGCAAATTATTCCATTTTAATCCAGCTGTTTTTTATTCCCTCAGCTCCTGAGTTTATAACAAATTACCTACTCCCTGGTGTAATTATTGAACAAACATGCATACTGTTCCACTTCTGTCCGTTCAACTAAATTAACAGTTTACATTAAAATCTTAGTTATATGCATATTTTTTAATGCAATCTCAATTATCTGAACCTTTTCTAAAAACTCACTGATATCCTTAATTAATATTCAGAATTTTTTTTGCATGTATTGATTATATATCCCCAACAATTGTGGACAAACAATAGAGTTCATCTTTTCATCATCACGTAATCAGCCTGTTCCTGTTGGAAAAGAGGGAGTACTGAATCTGATATGAATTACAATACATAATGGTGTATTGTTTTCATGATATTTCAACTCTTGTAAAGTGCTCCCAGTAAATGCCTTGACCACTTGGCCCCGGAGTTGTTTTGTAGAAATTACATCTCACTTTTTTCCCTCTCCTTTCCGACCAGACTGTTTCCGAGAGATTTGCTAAAGGTCTGCCATATTGCTGAGGCGCAATTCAGAAGCTTTCAGCAACAATCTGTAGTCAAGCATTTTAAATGAAAATTGATTTGTGATTTACATGGTCAGTGAGGGGAAAATGAACTTATGAAATGTTGTAAATGAAATATTAGACAAGGTGCAGTGGGAGAGAGCAGACAGAGATGGTAATCTTGTGGAACTGGAATTCCCGCCTGGCAGAACTGGGTGACATTTTACATTTATCTGTGTTCTGCATGAGTTGTAATGTTAATGGTAATTTTATGGGACTGAACCGGAATGAAAATGGTGTTATCACCGATTGCTTCAAATGTGGAATTGTGTAAAGTAGCACAGCTGCATCCTTTATTTCCCATTCCCCAGTAATGTGAGTTATTGCATGATCTGTTCTCTATGGTTGAATGTGTGTATTCAGCCTGTTTTTATCAGTCTGTTCTACTTACAGCGCCTTATATCACACACCTTTGCCACAGGATGAAATACACAAAATGCTGCATTTTGATATTAGTATAAATGCCACATTTGTGTGTGAATGTTTCTCACATTTATTCAGTAGGTCTTTGCTTTTGTCAGTGATTTCCAGTGGCTTTGCATCACAGGTACGATATAAAAGAAAGATTTAATAAGATGTTAATCACATTGTGTTGTTTGTTGTTACATTTTTCTGTCTAGGAATGACCTGATATAAATAATCAACCTTCAGTGCAGTAAAAATATTTTATCTGCGAAAACCACTACATTAAAACCACTATATGTACAGCATTGTTTTGATATATCCTCACTTTCAATATAACTGTATATAACATTATAATGTTAACTAACATATTATCAATATCTATCATGAACTTAATAATACAAGCAAATCAATGTAACATTACGTTCTAATCAATACTACTTACACTCAGACCAGATGTTCTAATTTTGATCGATACCGTGTGCAGTGAATGTTTCCTATTCCCACTCCGGCCGTGTGCAGCACATATGGATTTTCATAGATCTCGCTCTTCCATGTTTGAAAGAAAAAAAGAACCAAAGAAAGAACAAACAAAGTGATCCTGCAGCAACAGACGCTGTGGGAGTCTGGGAGCCAGCCTGGATCACACAGAGGTCATTTTTAAACACGGCTCTCCAGTTCCCCGTCTGTGAAACCAAAGAGTCTGTGGTGACATCTGTCAGCAGATGGTATGGAACCAAACCCCTCACCAGCGGGGACGTCTCAGCCGCTGCTAAAAGCTATCTGTGGTTACTAATTGCTGACCAGGGCCTAATTATCTTAATTAATGGCCGAGGTATCTGGGGGCCAGATTTGTGGGGGCTGTTATCAGTATCAGTGCAGCTTAAAAGGTCCCGTAGGAGGCCTGAGGAGCGTGTAAGTCCCGTGGGTGCTATTTCTGGACTAACTGCAGACACATCACAGATGGATCCTGTGGCATCGGTACAGGACGGCATGTTTGGAGAGAGATATCTGTTACTTCCAGATCATAAGTAAACCTCACCGAGAACATCTCAGGGTAGAGAGGAAGAAAAGGTTTTTCATGCCTTTCTTTCTGAATATATTTTCTACGTTTCTCTCTCATACACACAAGCCCATTTCCTGAATTACACCACCGTAATTCACAATGACAAAGTAGACTTAGCACCTTTTTCCACAGACCGTGGGGGGTTTTGTTCAGTGAGCTCTCACTGTGAAATTAGCCCTGGTACTTTCATTTTCCAGCTGCAGTGAAATGGTTAAAAGACACAGATCAGCCAGTATGAAAATAGAACTGATTCAACAAAATCTGCTGCTTCCCCTTGCTTGCTCCTCACCCATCCAGCAAAAAAGCCCTCCCCCCTATTCTCCCACTTCCTCCCCTCCCTTTTTTTCCCCCCTACTATCCCATCCTCACCCCCTCCCCCAACCCCATCAGGCACCTTGTCCGCATCTGGAGAAGGCTTGTAAGTTTCGGGTGCATACATTTCTTTTGATGATATATTGTCCCGGTGCGGAATTTCATTTACTGCCGCTGCCCTTTGCTGAACCTGTTGCTAGTCAGTGAGCACGATAAGCGTATAAGTAGCATGCTACTTCATTCATCATACATCGTTCTGGGCTCTCAAATATCTCATATGCGATTCAGGAAGAAACTACTAAACCGGCACAAAGGATCCCACTAGGATCAGCTGAGGTTCCATTAAACACTGTGTACAAAATAGAGCACACTTGGTAGTTACTATCAAATGCACATTTTCAGCGTTGCATCTACAAAACATTAGCCTTCATTTCATGGTGTACACGTTGTTTATGTAGCAGGGGGAAGATGTATCTCAAGTGCAGTGCTCGTGTAGTACATAATTCCATTCACATTGCATTTTGAATGCATGCATTTTGAAATCTGTTTTTTCCCTCAATCATAGTGGCTGCTCTGTGTTGTATTAAACAGCATTAATAATCACAAGAGGCTCAGTGTCACTCAGAAGTCTCCACATCACTAAGGCAGACAGTGTTGTGCTGCTGGGCATGTTGTGCTGTGTGAAAGTGCTTACACGCTCCCTCAGACAACCAAAGGGAATAATTAAAGACAGAAGATGGAGGCAGAAGAATGGAAAGCAAATCCCATTGTTTGGGGTTATTTCATCCCACTGAATTTCTTTTTCTCACTTTCTTTCGTTCTCTTCTCACATTCCTCCCCAAATGCACTGTGGGTATGTGGCACGCTATCAAAAGCATATGTAAGCGAAGCAGAGCAGAACAAAAGCCCTATGATGTCCTCCTCATACCCACATTGTCTTTTGATTATTCTACAATCATTTTATATCTGGGTAAGTTGGAAAGGAAGGGAAGGCTTAATAACCCCATAATATACAATACTTTAGCTGCTCAGAGACCGCAATGCAAGATGTGTTTTAGACGATTTGAAAACAAGCTTGCTTATTCTTGATTTGTTCTCTTTTTCTCTAATGGCATAATTTCTTCAAGCCCTCAATATCCAAGTTGTTACCAAAATAAGCCACAATGAAATTCAAATTTGAGGTGAACTAGACTATTAGACCAACTCTACTCCACTCCATTTCTAGAGCAGTAAATGTAGCCCCTCAATCTCTCTCAGCTTTTACTGTCAGTCAGAGAGCACTCAGTCATCTCCGTGCATCAGGCCCGCAATATTGATTTTTCCACCCACTGAAACAGCCGCATGAACATAAATTTTGCATGAGGCTTTTACTCGCGGCCTCCGCTTTGGTCTGACGACACATGATGGGACCATGAACACGCTGTAATAACCCAGTCTGTCCTGCAAGGCAGACAGGCTCTTTTTTTCTTAAAGAAAGTGGGCGGGGGTCCAGTAGCTTCTGGACTCTGAAGGACAAAAGCGAGCGACCCATTACTGGGCACTACAGTGTAACACAGAGTCCATGTAGTATTTGAAATGAGAGTGAAACCAAAAGCAGGGAAATCTCTCAATGTATACAAGAGTTGGTTTGGTCAATTTAATTTAAGAAAGTGTTTTGAGGTTGTATATATAACAGCATAGTTAAATATAGTTAATATAGTTAGATATTTAAAGGATTTCTTGAAATTTTAAGGCATTGCTTAAAAATCAAGATTAATTACCTATATCTTGAGGTTTCTAATAATAAATCATTCCTAGAATTAAAGTTAGCCAAATACTTCCTAATGTCATTGTATAAGGTTTTGTCCTGAGGAACCACATCTGAGGAGATTTTTAGTTTTAAAACAGACGTGTCCCGCAGGCTTGTGTCACGGAGGACCAAGAGTCTGCAGGTTTTTTGTTAAAATCAGACAGTGAACCAACTAAGTTTCACTGATTAACAAACCAACAAGCAGAGAGTTAATCTAATTTGTGGAATTAACTTCTCAGTATTAAAAGGCAGAAATTTACAATCTTTATATTTTCTCTCTCAGGAAGGAAATCTTCTTTTGTTTGGGACCCCCTGGAACTCTCTCAAGGGCCCCTTGAGGTCCCTGGACCACACTTTGGAAATCAATAACCTAGCGTAAGCAACACCAAAAGGGCAACATTATCGAGCACACAGGGATTTTCTTGTATGTGTAACATCTCCATGGAGAGGATTTGATTCTTTGAAATGCTTCCCCCAGAGTGAGAATTCTACAACACAGCTTGATATTGCCTTGCATCACAAAGTGAAAGCATTATCTCTGGATCCCTACAAGCGATGTGGTTTACTCTCTAAAACCCTGTGGCTCCGCGACTCCGCTCAAATCTTAACTGCCTATATTTTTTTTGTAGTCGCTGAGTTCCTCCTGCAGCAGGACTGAAGCAGTGATATTGCCTGCTGTGGCTCTGAGTAATGTTTTTATTCAGTAGTTCACTAGTTCCTTTAACGTTTCATTTTCTCCATGTTTATTCCAGCCGTTGCCAAGGCAGGAATTTGTTTTCCATTCTTTTAACATGATTACCAATTGTATAGACTCGCCGGTAAAAGGAGTGTAACACCAATTTGTGTTCAAGGTTGTGTTAAGATCATTTTTATTACCTATTAATTTGCTTCTCTGCTTTTTCTTTTTACAATGAAATTCCAGTTATGTATTTTAACATATTTTAAAATGTGTTACACGATACACAAATATGTTAACAATTGATCAGGGAACTAATGCTGAAGTGATGAGCAGTGGTTGAGTGTAACTAAGTACTTTTACTCAGCTACTACTATACATTTAGTATACATTTTAGATACATGTACCGTATGGTTCACAAAAAGGTTTGGATCGTATGCCCATTGTCCCGCCCACTGCACCTGATTGGTTAGGTGTCACAAGTAATAGCCTATCAATACTGAAGGATACTGTACCACAGACAAGCTGCTCCCGTGACCGAGCGGAGCTGTGTGTCGAAGGGAAGGCGGCAGATATTGCTGAAGTTGCAGCAAACATCACAATCTTATGATCTATTTCTGTGATGACAAGCTTGCCCAGTTTCCCAGTTACACCACTGAAAATGCCCGAGGTCACCGCCTACAGGATTTCACACAGTGGAGGCAAAAGTGATGGCTTTTAAATCAGTTGCTCCTCCCAAACCCAAACATTGTGCTTCAAAGTAGATAACCGATCAGCTACGGACGTTCAATTACACCACTGCACTTTATACTTTACTTTACTACATTTCTTTTTTTTTAACTCCTCTGAATTTATTTGACTTGACCAGCTACAACAGTGAAACACTACTTACAGATTAATGAATTAGTAATAATAATCCAATAAAAGAAAAAGGTTGTCTAATGAGTACTTTTGATACTTTAAGTAAGAGAGTGAAGTATCTAAATTTTTCCTCCATGGCTGGTGATGAGTCATTAAGTTGTTTCTTTTTCATGCCTGTATTTAAAAATGGCTTTCTGGTTTTAAGTTTAACCAGGTGATGATTTTTACAGTTTGCAGACTAAACAACTAATTTAAAAAACATAATTGACAGATTATCATTAATTATAATTATCGGATGAGTGTCATCAATGTGGCACAAATTGACCGACGGTGATAAAAGTTAACCGTGGAAGTAAAGGAATGAGTACAGAAACAGTGATGTTATCCACTTCATCAGTGTACAAGTGCTCCAATCTAATCTGCAGAGTAAAAATGACCTTCCTTTGACCACCTTTGTAATTACCAGATCTCATAGAGTCTAAATCTCCTTACCTCCAGTGGAGTAATTATCAGTGTGACTCACTGAAAAGGCAATTGAGACAGTGGTTTATGGACTCCCATAGTGGAACGTGAGGCAGAGCAGTAATGGGGAACTTGTTTGTCCCCTCTCACCTCTCTTGTTAAAGAATGACAGCTGTGTTTAGACTAGAGCCGTTCCTAAAAATACAAGGTGGCTCACATTGGACAATTTCATTAACTACTGACAGGCTCCTCCGCAGCTTCTGATTAGTTCTTAATTTACAGCACTCCTAAATGATGCCAAAGACATTCAGACGGTGCAAGCAACAGCAGTTAGGGATGACATTTGACATTTTTCTGTTCTCGGTTTAATTACTGAGTAGAAAAGGTGATGCACATATTCCAACTACTAGAACGTATGCTTCAAAAGGAAAGCATACAGTGCACACATACTTATAATTTACTGGTCTAGATTTTACTCATTCTTGTGAACTCAGTTCATTCTTTTCAAGGTTTGTGAACTATCTTTTCCTTTGTGATGGCCGCATGAGATCAGATCTCCACCCTCTCCTGACCGTACTTTATGCTGGGTGGAGCACACGCAGTTTGATGGAGTGAAAGATAGTCAGAGTCCTTTTGTGTAGACGTGATTACTGTTAAACTGCAGTCATTCTTCATGTTGGCCTTGGCTGGTCCTTTTCTAAGGGCTATGATATGATGAGCACCTATTCACACATGCTTTCGAGAAAGCCTAAATGCATAAATCGACGTTTTTGTATTTCTTTTAATGTCGTGAATTTAGAGCGGCAGTTGATGAATGATGATGATGAATCAGAAATGTCCTCTTGTGTGAAATATAACTGCAATTTATACCAAAATGTAGCTTATTTTCACACATACAGTACTGTGGATTTGTCGTTGTTTTAAAGCAGTAATGTTCTGCTTGATCCTCAAAATTCACCTTCAGGTTTAGTCCCCCTGTGGCGGATACAGTATGTGAAAAGTTTGGCTTCTGCCCTGACCACACCTGTACACAAACATGCACACACACAAACGATACATAAGATAACTCATAGGGAAGAGTTGTAAACGTAGGTGTTGTGTATTGAGAGCGAAAACAAGGAGTCGAGCTCGAATCAGCCCCAGAGAGAAAAGTGCCGTAATAGGGGGGTTGGCAGGGACTACTGAGATAGCGCTGGTAATGAGAGAGCAGGCTGCTCCCCCTCCTCTCCCCCCTTTACTCCTCAACCACACAGGAAACAAAAATAGCATTTTGTCTGACGAATGAGCCGGCTTTGACCTAGCCTTTCGACCTCTGACAATCAGTCTTGCTTCGTCCTCCAGTACTTCAGAAGCCGGGGCCGGGACAGTCAAAGATAACAGTTGATTTCTACTGTGGCACTAAAGCAAAAAGAAAAAAAAAAGCTCTGAGAGAGAGATGGCAGACAGTTCTTCAAAGCACTGAGGTTGGAGGCCTTAGACTTCTCAGTGCTGGTGTTTCATAGTCCCAAATGATTGTTGTTAAATGTTTAAATGGAGCACAAAATGCCACAGTTCAGCTTGTACAGTATCTGGTCATTTAGCTGCGTGACTCTCCTCTATGATCTGGCTCATTCCTCATTATAAACATTAACATAGGCGAGTTGTGACAGCAGCGAAAGTGGGACCCATGCTCTTACACCCCTTGGGCGTGATGACTAAGTGGGAGTGCTGCTTGCTTTGCAGTCGGAGAACTAGTGAATATGAAACACAACAAAGAGACAGTGGGAGATATAATGAGCACTATAGGATCGCGGCACCCTTTTGCCCTCACTCCATCATAAGTGAAGCTCCCACTCTCATCCTCGGCCCTGCGTCTGCTGGAGGAAGGAGCGCAAACAATTAGCTGAGACAAGCCGTTTGGATTATGTGCTCAACCAAAGCAATCAGACAGCTGTGGTTAAAAGAATGAGCTTCAAAATGCCAGTTGCCCAGTTAGAGGGGAAGGGAGGGTCAGTGGTCCTGACAGTCTTAACAAGATGACAGAATTTATAAAGCACTGCTGTTAAAGAATATAGTACCTGCGGTGTAGCCCTTATAATAAGGCCACATGGGGCTTCTTCCATATTCCCTCTGTATTTGTTTTCTTTTGCCTCATATTTTTTGTTGTACCTCTTGTTCCTCGGCGTAATGGTTGGTGCTGGAGGAAATTCTCCAATCGTCTTTGATCTTCGCCTGGTTTCGATAATTTTCTGACAGAAATCTCATTTTAGCCCCCTTTTGTTTTCTCTGTCTTTGTTCCCTCTTACTCCATCTTTAAATAGGGCTCAACATTTTGTCGTTGTGAAGTTGCAAAGGAAAAGAGCCGGTCCTGTCAGGGGCTCAGCGCTCGCTAGACAACTTGCCCCAACATTTCAAGTGAGAAATGGACTCTTGCCGTTTGCACAGATGATATATAATTCATGGTGGGGGTGTGAGAGAGGTGTCAATGTGTCAGGAGGTAGAAGAAATGTAAAAGTGTACTGTTTACTGGCTTTCTTTGGCTGTGCTTCTGCAGCGTGAGGGAAGAGGAGGATGATCTGATCTTCATCAAATGTTCATCTGTGCCTGTCCTGGAGTCCTAGTGACCACACTAATCAAAGACTTGTCTGCGCTGATGTTTTATTCATCTTTTATGAGGCAGCCATACTTAAATTATTTAAGTGCATTGATTCCGTATGTATACAAGCTTGTCTACGCCTGTGTTCACAATTGCCTGGCTGTGTTATCAATAGATGTTCTCTCTTTTGAACCAGCGTTCATTATTCAGCCCTTTGTGTTTAAGTCATTTTAATAGTAACACGTGTGCGTACGCTCTTGTAATGCAGTAGATACTAGGTTGTAACGAGGGGTCTTTCAACATATATGGGCTGCAATTAGGGCATTTGAAGGCAGGTAGAGCCATTGTTTCTTTTATTTATATGATCAAGGAATGCCTGGAGAGAAAATCTGTTTCTTTAAATTAGAGGGAAGAACTGTTTCTTTTGTGCACTTTAATCAGTTCAAATTTGTATCTCTAGTCCAGTTGGATGTCTTTACCAGTTTGACCATTCGAAGTAAATGGGCTATTAAATACAGCACAATACCCTTATTTTTCAGTGATTAGTTCTTTGAGACCAGGGGTTTTCAAAATCTGAGACAGCGGCCTCCCCTCAGACAAAGCTTGGAAAAAGGCACCCCTCATCCCCTCTTGCTTAGTTTTGCTCAATTTCTGGAAGCCTATGGGATCGTGATTATGTTACTTGATCCTATAGACAATCAACAACTGAGCTAAGATAGCCTCAATATTGCTGTTTGACATAACTTCAGACAACACTAAATACATAAAAGGGTCTGTCCTCGGGCATTTATTATTTATTATTATATTTTTTTTAGATTTTGTCATCATTAGTTATGGAACTATCTTAACTTCACCTGGCCTTTTAAAGTTTAAAGGAAATTTATGTCATATTCTTTGTGTAGTGCAGTTCAGTGTGTGAAATCCAGAATCAACATACAGATCAGGTCTCATCCCCTCCAAGCCTGTATTATCTTTTAATCCACAGAAAATCATGTTGGATCCTGTCATGGTCATCTGTTGTATTCACCTTTTTCTTTTCTTGACAAAGCTGTGTAGCATCACAGAGTCAAAGGCCACAGCACAAACTCTCATTAACTGTGGAAATCATTGTAAGACAATATATTATAAAGTTTAAGTTTTGTTTATTTTATGCCTTTTACACTTAGCATGACCTGTGAATAACCTCGCCATGTCACTGCACACATACTATTTTGCTATAGAATATATTTTCATTTTGTGGTGTGTTTGAGTGAAGAAAGGTTGTCGAGAGCTTTCAGAATATGAGTACAGGTATAAAACAACATTTCTACCCATTGTATCTGTATGAAAACTTGTCCCTTTTCTATTTAAGGGGCTGTGAAGGTCAGCTTCGATGTTGTTCTTAAGCTCAATTCTCCACATATAGTATTACAGTTGACACCTTTAGTAGACATTAGTTGTTGTTCGTGTTGTGGAATGGATTTGTCTTTCATTCAAACACTGTGTGTGTGTGTATGTATGTGTGTGAACTGATGATCAACAAAATTCTGTATTCATGTTTTTGAATGAACAATTTTATATTGTAGTTGAGATGGACATTGTGAGTCCATGGGAGTATTTGCATGCTCGTGTGGCTGCAGCCTGGCTCAGCCTAAGTGTTAACCGTTTTTTTTAAACAGCATAAAAATTTAAATGTAGAAATGAGGTTCTAATGGCATGCCATTATTGGATCCAATTAGTTAATGGGTTTATTTCTGAAGTCTCCCAGTGAAGATGGATGTCTCTTTCCTATGAGATTTTAAGCCATTAAACCAAAGATTCTGACATTCTCCAAGTGACAATGAAGACTTTTGGCTCCAGAGAGAGCAATTATATCAGTCAGGCTTGATAGCTTTGTCCTCCAGCTAGCTAAATTAAATTCACTGGCTCTATCATGCAGGGTAAAAACCCTGGAGGACCTTGTTGTGGCTCCATGCTATTTACATGTCTCTCACTATTCGCCCTATGCACCCCACACCTCCTTGTGTACATGCATTTCCATCTGAGGTGTGAGCATATTCTTCAAATAATGAGGGCTCCCTGTTTATGTGCTAAAAAAAAGGTTGTCAGACGAAGCTCGTTTGTGTTTGTTGCACTCTGTGTGGAGAGCTCAAGTCTCAAACACAACAAGGGATTAAACAACTTGCTGTCTTTTCAACAGCTACCTCATCACTGAACTCCCAGCTCCAACACCTGCAGCAGCTCCAACAGATGCAGCAGCACCACCAGCAGCAGCAGCAACAGCAGCAACATCAGCAGCAACAGCAGCAACACCACCACCAACAGACTCACTCCCACACCCAGAACCAGCTGCCATCCCAGCATCACATGACCCCACCCAGCCAGCAGCAGACCTCTGTCCCGTCTCCAGGCTCTGCCTGCTCCTCCGCCTCTGGACAGCCGCAGCAGTCCCCGCCGCACCGGCCCAACCAGTCGCCGGCCCGCAGCCTCCCTTCGCCTGTCACCCCACCCATGCCTTTGCCGGTGAGTCTGCACTGAGACAAAATTGTCTGATTCTAAAACCTAAACTGGAATTTTCCTTGTACAAGATAACATGAGGCTGTAACTACATATCACACCTTAGCTATAATTTGACATGTTCATACAGCAACTTTCTTTTCAGACTTGTAAATGTTGTGTAAATGTTTATTTTTTGAGACTATGTAATAAGTAAGTTATGTTTTTAAAATTTTGTAATGAATTTTGCAAATTCACTTGTTGATGATCTCAGCAATAGCAATTGTACACAGATATAAGGCTCTCTACCTTCAGCTCATTCATATTAATTTCATGGACACATTGGATGAGAACCATAAAAAACACCCAGCTAATTAGTTTTGATGTTTTACTACAAATACACAACAATATCAAGTACAAATTAGATTCATAATTCCTGTAATTCTTCACTTAAAGAATTGAAGTGTGCATCTGAATGGTCTCATTGATGGTGGTGCAATTTTGGGCAAATGAACCTTGAGAAAACACTGTGTTTAAGCAGGATACACGATTCTTGATTCTCTGTCAGCACTTGATCTTTATCAAGTGGCAATATTTGAATGGAGGCCGGCCGCTCTTCTGTCTATGTGGAGCTATTAGAATATGCATCTTGTTGCTGAAGCCTTGACGCACTTGAGCACATCAAACCTCACAACCAGGCGAGAGGCACGATTCACATCCTCCCACGACAGAGAGGGATTCTGAGGTTATCTAACCTTGGGCTTTCTGGCCGTAATCAGTCCCTTTATCTTTGCTGCTCTTCCTACTCAACCTTCTTTTTAGTCACTTTGTCTGTCCATCCATCTCTGCCCTTCTGTCCGTCTGGCTGTCAACTGTGTGACGATAATAACCTATTTTATATCCCTGTGGTTTCATTTCTGGTGGAGACTGGCCAGGGTCGCCTTTCTGTCCCTGGTCACATTCATCAGCGTCAGACCCTTATTGGGTTGTGGTGCAACCTTCTTTATGGCCAGGATGAGTTGGGCTATTTGTTTCCCCCCTTGCAGCCCTCTCCGGCCCTGTCACGGCCTAGTGAGACTCAGCAGGAAAAACAGCCTCTGGATTTAATGGGCTCCAAAGGCTAGCCGCTACATCGCACCAAACACACTGTCCAGTCTGACTGTGGGTACAAGGGCTCCTGACCAACATACAGATTCGCACATTAAGCTTGCATCAGGGTACAAAGACCTTAGATAACAGATGCTCTACAATCAGACTATCCCACTTATAAGTCTCTGATTTCCTCGGAAACCACTACTTTGTTAAATTTCTTACAATCTGTAATTCTCAGACGCACAAAGGCAGCAGAAGCAGGGTTGTTTTAGAGCAAACTCACTGCATTGACAGGACTGAGACCCTCAGCTTTATATAGATTGTCTTCTTCTAAAAGAAGCAGCGAGGCTGATTATGATGACTGAGGACAGACCTCCCTTGAGGGGGGCCAAAGGGGCCACATCAGGTATCATTAAGATATTGCCTCATCAAATAGGATTATGAAACGCGTGTGTGTGTGTATGTGTGTGTGTGTGTGGGAGAAGCAGAATGGCCGTAAAAGGTTTAGTTTCTCTGGGTCAGTGCTGGTGTTTTCATAGCGCGTGTCACCCAGCGAGGGGCTCGCCCAAGGACAGGCCGCAGCCTCAGCACCCACTCAAGGCTGCAATAGGATTTAAACAGCAGCTCTGCCTCCCTCCGCTGCCTGGGTCAGTGATTGGATTTTCAGGCCCAGAATCACAGAGCAACTCGTGAGTTAATTCACATACGTTTTGAATTGAGGGAGACTCCCTCAGCAGGGACTTTGTCACAAACACAGCCTGTGATCGACCTTTTGTGTGTTTTAATTGAAGACACAGAAGGGCATTTCTGGTGTTTCCACGCTTCACCCAGAGGAACTGGTCTGTGCAGTAAAGTCGAGTCATAATTACCATAATACAATCAGCATTACACAGATAACACCCCTATTTCCTGCTGTCATTATTCAGACGTGCAAAATCAGCCAGCCATTCAACTATTTGCTGAAAATACAACGCCACGCTGCAGAGAGACAAACACTCATTATGTTCCAATTAATGTCCCATTGTAATTCTCTTCTCATGGGAGGTGTGTGATATTCTCCGTAAACTCATGGTGAGGAAATCCTGAGCGTTCATTACATCCCTAGTGTTTTTAGTGTTTGGTGTTTTTAATTTGTGAGACAAAATGCATTAAGTGGCTCATTAATATCCCTATTAGAATACAAATCACACCACAAAAGACTGTGTCCCCTTGAGTCAATGGTCTAAACTCAGATTACTGCAGCTAATTTGGTTAAATGGAGTAAGAATTTACCTTTCTACCCCACCCACACCCTCTCCGCTTCCCAACATGCAGAGTACAGTGAGATGCAGCCTGTGGCTGCCTGAAATAGCCACCACAGTGATGACAAATAGACGGGGGAGATTATAAAATTTGCTAAAGTGTGTTAATGGGCTGATTGCGGGAGCCCGCTGGATTTTGCTGGAAGTTGATTGATTAGAGCTGCGGGTTTTCTCCACGCCCGGAGAGCTCAGGGATTTGACAGGGTAAAGGCGCTCGCCAAGTCTGTTACACCGGAATTGATCTTAATTAGATCTGAAAGACCTGCCACAGCAGAATGGTCGCGGCGATTAAAATGAAAAACAGGAGAAATTACTGATCAAATTAATCATAATGTCGGGCTACAGCTGTAGGTCTGGTGTAATTTGCCACTCCAGTGAGTTAGATCAGCCCAGGCAGGGAGAGGAGAGGCAGTACATACTGATCCGTGGCAGCGGGAAGCTTAGGCCAGCCTATCAACTCTCTTATTCCAGTTCGTATGCCCCGGACCCTCGTGACCCAGCTGCGCCATCCAGTGGAGCTCCGACATCGCTCCCTCTCTGTGGTTTTGATCAAATTAATCGCTTTTTATCGCCTGTTTTTTTTAGCCAAATCCTTCTACATTATGTCTTTGTTCCATCAGGGAGCTGCATCTTCAACAACGCTGCGCTGTCTCTCCGCTGTTCTTGTCATGGCTGTCTTGTCACCAGCATGTTGTGTGTTAGCTAATAGCCTCTGACCTTGGTCCAGTGTCTGGCTGGCTGGTTTTTCGGGAGGCCTGGCGGAGATGGAGGCGTCCTGTCTTCCTCCTCCGCCAGACTCCTGCCGTCTGTCTGTGTGTCTGTCTCTACTCCCCTTCGCAGTCGTCTCCTTGATCGCTGTCAGAGCCCCACACTGGGCCTGTCCACTCTCCATCCACACACTCATAGGGGTAATTACAGCCTAGGGGCCTGCCTCCTATCCCTGTGCTCCACAATTTACCACCAAAGCGTCCACAGACATCTCTCTTCTTCCCCACTGCACCCCGACATCACAGGACCGCAGGGCCTCAGACCCACAAGTGCTGCAATTACCTGAGCCTCTCCTCTATCCTTTTCTCTCTCTCCCTTCTCTCTTCTCACTCCCTCTTGCTCTCTCTCCTCTCCCCCCCTGCTCCCCTCTCTACCCCTTGGCTCCCTCACTATTCCCTGGCAATCAGCCTTCATTAGAAGCCTCTGGTGAAAACCCATCGTCACCAAGGTCAGCGGCTGCCAACCACAACAGCCTTTCAGAGGCCTGGCTGTCTGCACTCTCCATCTCTCCTCACCTCCTTGCCATTCTCCCCTCCTCCTCCCCCTCCCATTTGCTCCGCCATCCTCCTCGAGTCTCGGGCCCATCTCTGCTGCTTTTGTCTCCAGCTGAGGCCCCCTTCAGACACTCATGTCACTGTTTTCCGCTGCAGTGCACTTTTACTTATGTCAACCGCTGTCAAAATCACCACTGTCCAATTTGCTCCAAATGTCTCTTTTTTATGGGCGTTGGGCGTCTCTCCCATTATATTAACATGTGTATTAAATGAGCCTTGCACATCGATTAATTGATTTTCCAGATCAGCCCCACGTCTATTCAATTTAGCGAAACGGGCCACCATCATTCCACGGGGTATTAAATCAAAATTAAAATGACATGCTCAAATGTAGACCCAATGGCTCATACTGTGGCTTGTCGATGAAACTGGCAACGCTTAAGTTGAGGAAAGAGTCCATTATCTTTCTTATGTCTCATAACTCAACTGTGGTGTCTGAGGTTTGGAAAAAGATCTGAGTTTCTTAAGAGACATATCATTTTACAGATTTTTCCAACTGATTTCTTGCAGGAAACTACAGTGTGCATATAATTTTTTGTATGTGTTCATTCATTTATTCATTTTTAAACAATTTTACAAGGTTCTTGTGAAAACCAAACAAACACATTTTCTTATGTTAAAATAACAAAATTGTGTGTTTGTTGTTCATTCAGAGAACTGTAATTTTGGGCCATACTTAATAATAAGAGCACTTGTCATGTCCTTATTCGGATATTTTTTTAGACTCATTCTCAAAATACAAATATTATCTTAATAACTTTGACTTTAACTTTCACTGGGGCTACAAATGCATATTACATAAATGGATTTAGTATTTCTTGAAGCCTTAACAAAGTATTTAAATCATCAGGCTGGGAGATGAATTGTCAGAAATCGTAATTAATCAGGCAAATGGAGGTGAGTAAAAAATGTGGGGGAGGGGTTGTGCTGGGGGAATCTGGATTCAAGTTCTCAGTAATTCTAGCTACAGCTCTGATAAAGTTGGATTCTTGCATTTAATATTTCTCTTCAGATGAAAAAACTGTGAGCATCCTCACATCTGACCATTATCCGTGCTAACACCTGTTTTAAAATCACAATTTTCTAATAAAACTTTAAAATATGTATAAATGGTATGTGGTGCCAGCCTGTGTGTTTAAATGGCTGTGCTGCTAGTTTTGGCTGTGTGGTTTAGAGCATGAACAGGCCCTCAGCTCTCCAGCAGCTCAGCCTAGCCTCTTATTAATGCACAGGAGATCCGGCTCTTAAGAAGGCAGAAAATTGCCTTACATAACAAGCGCTCCACAATTTAGAAATACAAATGTGCACTGTTGACTGAAGCAGAAAATAAGACTGTTGCCCATCAACAGAACCACATTTCATATGAATAATTATAAAGCATGGGAGCTAGATGAGGAAAACAACCTGACCATGACAGCTCTACTACTTTTATTTACTTCAAATGAGGGATTAGGCAGGAAGAAAATCTACAGACTTAAGGAACAACGATGAGCCCTGAATTTATAAATAAGGAGAAATTTAACTTTATCATATTTCAGAGGCATCATTTGGAAAACTGTGAAGGCACTTTCACTTTTAAAATCACACCTACAGCCTGCCTTACACTTCCTTTTTGGCTTTTCTGGTGTTGCTGGGTTTTCAGACCTCACCAAGTTGATATTTTATTCGCTTTTTTGAAGTCTTGGAACCTAAAAAAAAAAACCTGGCCCTGTTACTCTGGTGGTGGGCAGAGGGCTCCCAGCTCAGACACCCAGCAGAAAGGCACAGCTCCCTGATCAGCCCACATGCACATTGGGGGCAACACGCATTAGACGCCCACAGGGGAGCCCTCAGATTGAGCACCAAGCTAGGGCTCACCTAACAGTGGATAAGGAATAGGGTTTCTTTAATTATGAGGCAGGGCTATGACATTGAGTTCCCCCCTTCCTCCTCCAGCAGGCTCCCAGACACTGTCTAAGTGCTCCGCTCCGCTGAGGAGGCCAGTCCCCCCGCGGGGCGCGATTCCACTGCCTGTAATTTCTGATGCCCATTAGTGACCGCAAACAGAGCACTGGGTTCACACAAGGAATACAGCCGCGCAGTGCTGCCACGCTGTAAAAAGACCCTTCTAATGCAATGTTATTGCATTATGCCCTCCTCATAGACCAAGTCAAAAGTCCCATTTGTGGTCCCTGCAGAATATTATCAGAAATTCTTCTCCACAGTGTTTTCGTGGTTAGCGGAGACTAGATTTGGTATATATTCTGCAATGTACATATAGTGGGCTGAATTGAAATTCCTCTAAACTGAACTCTGCTGCCTTGGACTCTGACTTGGATAAGGAGCATTTTGCATTTTTATTTTTTTCCTGGTGGGTGATTTTATGCCCTTTTTCATTAGGAGTGGGAATGTGCAATTGATTGCTTTGTAAATAGACTCAACTGAGGATGCAAAAACAGTGCATTTTCTCAAGTCGACTCCTCAAAGAGGGGAGCCCCAGAAGTCAAAACCTGAGTAATCAATGCAAATACGCCTGTAAATGTCATCAATTCATCTCTCCACTTATGCTGATTTAGCTTGTGCCAACGCTTGTTTATATTTGGGAGAAAAAGTGAGAGAGAGACAGTGAAGCAGAGAGACATAGAGGGAGGGGAGGGGAGGATTTATCGATCAAGGGTGACCACATCTTAGCCACAGAGCCCCTCTCTCGTGATTAATCTTAGGGCTTAGAGTTGGCCAATGACACATGACAGGCCTCCCCCTCAAACTCCTCCATTTCTCTTCATTACTGGCCGTATTTTTGGACACCACAGTGCAGAGTAATCATTTACCTTTATTGTGTTTATAAAGCTGCGGCATGGATGACCCTTCCTATATTGAATTGAGGACATCAAAAGATCACTGGACATTGATTAGGAGGATATTAAAGTCATTCAAATGCTATATTTATATGTCAAACAACAGCGGAGTGAAAACAGACGGCATTTCCACCTAAACGAAAACGAATGGGTTGTAGCCGGCGCAATGGAAATAGAACTCCTAAAATCAAGAAGTATGTTTTATTACGTATTGAATATTTCAGGTAATTGTCATCCAAAGGCTGAGGAGAGTCTTTTGATAATACAGCAAAATAATAGTGTTCATAATTTCTCCATAGTCTGATCTCCTGACTCCAATGATTTTATTTTTCATTTTCATACAGCAGCCAAAAACATAGCCAGGTATCCACTTGAAAGTCATAGCTGGAGCAGCAGTAGATTTACTGCAACACAGGTTTAACGCTGCTATGATTTCCAACCCAACACGAGTATGGTACAGAAATAACTGCACCAAATATGTCACATCATGAGCTGAAACGGTCAGCACTTTCCCGTAGATACTTAATCACCAAGTAGTTTCAAATTTAATACATCTGGAAACAGCTAAATATTATAGATCATTCCTCAGGAAGAGAAATAGTGTAAGAGGAATGTAGTATAACTTATATTTTTACTCGCAGAGTGTCCCCTAACCAGAGGAAATATACTGCTGCTGTGATTGATGACAAAGAACCCACTCTGAACCTCTGTGCCTCACAATTATCAACAAATGGGCTGGAGCAGATTTTATGTAATGATTAAAGCTGCTGTTAATTTCACATGAAGGTAATGAGTGAGGAGATTGACGGCCACTGTCCGACACTCCATCATCCCTTTATAGTTAGTTTAAACGTTTTCACGACTCTTTTCCTCCTTCATTTGCATTTTGCCTCATTAGATATGGCCATTTCTGGGGCTGCCTGCGATATCCATTTCCTGGAGTTAATGCATTTTATTTGATCAGCCAAACCCCCTCAGTTAACTAGCTGTCATTCTGGCGTTTCATATGACATCACTCCATTAGCACCCGGCGTGCCACCTCAGCCACCTCCACGTCCACACCCGCTGCCACCACCATCCCTCCACTGCCTTAAGCAATCACAATGTCCGGCCGTCACCGGATGCAGCGTTATTGTATTTCGCCGGGTGTTATCTGCCCCAGTTGTTCTATCCGTCTTTCACTTCCCAATATTTTTCCTCAAGAATGGCTCTTTTTGGGGTTTATTTTTCACAACGGCCGCAGCAGAGGCCCAGTGGTGAGCAATGGTCGGCGCTCGGAGGGCTCAGAGTGCACGACCACAGTGCGAGGCCCCGCTAACCAAGGGACCAGAGGTGTTTTGGAGGGCCTAATGGCATTTTGATGTTCATAAGCACAGCGGATGTGAGGGAGGGGGGGACGGGGAGGTGGGGGAGAGGCCGTTTTGGGGGAGGAGGAGGTGGAGGAGAGTCAGCAGAGGACTGTCAGCGGAAGACTAGCAGAGTCCTGACAGACAGAGAACGTGTTTTCTCATGTCACAGCTGATTACATTCACTCCGGAGTGGGAAAAGAGCAAGAGGAGACAGAGATGTGGGGATGAACGAGGAAAACTTCCATGTTGTTTCACAGATAAAGGACATTCTTCTCAGAAACAATACTCCTAGTGATTGTTGATTTACACTGTTTGGCCCACTTTGACGCACTTTTGGCTGAATGGTAGCAGGTAAAGCACAATGATTTTGGCACATCTCATATTAACTTCTATCATATTAACTTCCACCTGTAATCAATCTGAGAGACTTTTTGAAAAGGAAAAGATTTTTGTTTTAGTAAATTTTTAGATAAAAGTTTACATTTCATTGTCAATTAAAAACATTACTGACCACCAATTTGCTAAATGATTCTCTGTGGTCTTTTATTCTCTTTCAATTTCCTCAGATATATTAGATAAATGTTTGATTCTGTTGTTGAATCATAGATGAGCAGAAAATAAGTTTTACACGCCACTGAAGCCGTAGACAAATCTGCCCGCCTGCTGGTGTCTGCACCACTTTGTCCATTTATCTTTGCTCTTTTTTGTCCTGTGCAGGCCCAGAACAAAAAAAGCAATTAAGTTTCAAACGGGCCACATGAAAAGAGCAAAAACCAAGAATAAACTCCAGTTAGTTTGTGTCAGACAATTTTGGTTTCCAGGGGTCTCTCCACGGTTTGCAGGGACGCTATTTTTCCCTCTATTCCTGAGATTACACGGGTTGCTGCACCAGGTGACCCTCATGGTCAAACAGGCAACGGAGAGCCTGGTGGAGTTTAGATTCCCTCCCCTTCATACCGTACAGAGAAAAGATGCATTTTTAACAATTTGCAGGCTTTTTTTGCCCCTCAGAGATATTTATTTTGTGTTTGTTGATCCCTGTGTAGCCTTGTATATTTGGCTATATTAAGCTGTGATAGTGCAGAGAGTGATCGCAGCAGTGGTGACTTAAAGGTGACAGGATGATGTCACATGGTATAATGGAGGCAGTGCTAAGGCTTGCTGCCTCACAACATGAAGAATGTACATTTCTGACTTGAATTTAACGTTAACATCAGTAAAATTTCTTTAACAAATACCCTGACTTTAGTTTATTTTTCCATCTTTTATCTTAACACTTGTGTGGCTGACCAGAGGAGTTCATGCTGCTGAAATCTTGACGCCCTTTTCATGGGGAATGAAAAGAATGAAACACAATGGTTAACATGCAGGCTCTGCAAACTGGAAGATCACTGTTTATCTCCTCCAACACATGCAATCAGTACAAATGCTAGGCCAGGTCTGTCATTTTGTGCCTCCCGCCGAGGTGTTGAGAGGAGTCACCGTGGCGGAAAATCACCTGTTTAGGTGTTGAACACAGCCTCGCCTCTCCTTATTCCTGGCTCTCCTTTCAACTGCTATCCATATTACCCAGTGCCAAGAGATGCAGCAGTAAAGCCTGCTCTCTTTTCACCTAGATTTACCAGAATAACATAGCATCTGAAAGGGCTATCATCGAATGAACCACAATGATAATATTTCAAATAAATCTGAAAGCTTCTCAAACAGCCTATCACTCACACAATGACACCGAGCGCAGCAGATTTTCAGGGAGACTCTGGGTGTGCTCGCCTGAGCAGATCACATTATCTGTGTGTTGATCTGTAGCCTTTGTTTAACTCTGCTTAACTGACCATGTCAGCACAACACCCAGTATACTGTGTTTTCTCCAACATGGATTAAAGACCCCCTTTATCAACACTTAGGAAGGTATTTTATATTCACAAAACATAAACGTCCACAGTAGCTGCTCCAGGTTTCATTTCTTTTCTCAGCTACTACTAATACTTCTCCAGTCACAAGTGAAATGATCTGCTCAGTATCACTTCCTGGCTGATATCAACATTCAGCCTGTCTCAACAAAACTCCTCTGTCTGTCACCCCATATTGATCAAATCTTATTTTAGGATTTGGAAGATAGTAGTGTTCATGTGCATTGTAATGTTGTACAGTAAAGAATTACCAATGTGTTGGCCAAATCCATCTTAGTATATGATTTCAGTAACCACTTAAATAACACAGAACTCTTTCTATATTAGTATTAGCAAACCATATTAGTATTTTAACAACTAAAAAAATGCCCTTGTGCACTGCATGGAGGTGGAGATGTTTCCTTTAACTGCTGCTCTTTTAAAACATCTTCGTCTGATTCTAAAAGTTGTGCAAAGCAAATGTTTCATTTGTCTTTGAAGGGAGAAAAAGTCAGAGACAGAAAAGTTGTTTCTATTTCTGTCTCTTCCAACAAAATGTTACTTTTGCCATCTTCCACCATAATTAACATGTATTTATCACCACAGTGATAATAAAAAACAAAGCTATAATATAACCATTTGTACTAATCAAGATATTTAAGTTATATCAGTTAAGGCTGGTGACATGTTTAAAATTATTGTCACAATAGTTATACATATATTACAATGTGGCAAGTGTTTGCAAAATGACATGCAAAATAATCAAAATGACGTTGAAAGAAATGAACAGTGTTTTATGGTTCTGCATTAGATGAGTGTTGTTAGATGGTTTTTCTGCTAAATGCTTAACACTTATTGTTTCATCCTGTATTCTACTGTATATTGTAGTCAAATGATCCAGACCCCTACATAAATTAGAATTTCACTATTTAACAAACCATATTGGGTAAAGCACAGTTTGGTAAAGTAGAGGCATCTTTGCAACTGATTCTTTAAGATATAAGATACAATAGTAAACTCTTATCTCTTAGTTAGTGTCAACTCCAGTGTAATCTAAAATACAAATTCCTTTTTTTGTAAGATCAGACATTAGAAAATACTATTAGAAAATACATGTTTTGGGATAAAGTGCGTTCCATATGACAAATACATTTTTTAAAGAACGGAAATGAACAGAAATCTTCTTTAACCGTTAGAGCACCCAGATTAACTCGCATTATTCCACAATACACCTAAGTTTGAGGAACTTATCAAATGTTGCGGGTCACTATGAGGCTTTTCCAACATTTGAGACGTCAAGATTTCCGAAGGACGATTGCTGGACACATAAAAGACAATCTTGCGATTATCGAGGAAAAACTGGATGACTTTCAGACGAGAGGAGGCAATATCAATCACGGCCAATTTGAGGCCACCAACATGAAATATGATTTCATAAGACAAATGCAGTGTCATTCTTAATGTGCTTAACCTTTACTGTCAATGAAAAAGTATTGATCGCTCTGTGGCATTTTTTCATCATTTGATTTCAGAAAGTGTAATAATATATGGTGGTGGGGTACGATAAAAGATGAATGGCAACTGAATGATCTCAGATGAACAAAGCTGAATTCCCTGCAGAGTACAGAGAGACTGCAAAGAATGCCTTTTACAGCAAATTTATTTTACATAAACCTAGCAATCTATGAAACTCATGCAATACCTTGTTATTTTTAACATTTTATATAAACTCTACTTTTAATTTCAGCAGTTTGTTTGAATGTAGCCAACCAATATTAGCAGCAGGGAACAGGCAGCCTGCTCCAAAGCAGTGTTTCTATTATTTCTCTATTCTGTTGAGTAATTGGGAGGTCTCCTATCTCTTCTTGGTCTTTGATCTACTTACTCAACCTAATAAGACTTTGCTCTGCTGCACTACAACCAAATCAGCAGTGCATTTTCAGCCCCCTAATAAGTGGTTAGCTTGATTTATATGGGTAATCTCGTCGATGTGGCGGGGCTCTACAACCTCTCCCCGACGCAAGGAGCCTCTTTTCACAACCACAGGCCAGACCAGATGAGTCCATTACAGCGGGGGTAAAGATGGTCATTTTAACCCTCCTCTCCTTCAAAAGTAACAGTGTGCTGGTGCATTATGACGCAGGAGGAATTCTTAGTCGAAGCGTATTGAAGGGGTTGACGATACTGTGATGCATGGCCACACTGCCCGGCTCTATTGTGAGAGCGGGATGCTGTTGGGCCATTGCTGCGGATGGAGAGACTCGGCTCGGCCCGTGGGGAGCCCCGGGGGCCAGAGGAAGCACTTAGAGTGGTAAAATGGCCACTTATTCACAGCCACCCTCCCGTTCTCACTGCTCCTCCCTACCCTTGAGCCTCCCACTGGGTTCAGGAGCACAGACCTCTGGGAACTGTATGATTGACTGCATAGCCCTCTCTACTGGACTATACAGACCTCATCGCAGTTAGCCTATTCTGGCCTCAGCAACAAAGAGTGGGAGTGTGAAGCCCCCCCCCCCCACGCTGAGCCTACCTGAACATACTCTTTTAGGAATTTCATTATACTAGTAAACATCTGCACCAACAGATGCATTTTTGACAAATGATTTCTTTGCCCTCAGCAGCTGAATCCACTGGCCAGCCAGGTGGCAGCGGCAGCAGCCATGGGATCCATCGCGGGTTCTCAGGTGTTTGGAAACACCCTGTCAAACCTGCAAGGAGCCACCGGGCAGCTGGTCACCAACGCACAAGGACAGGTGAGTGCTGTGTACCGGACACTAAAAAACTTTGTGAAGGATCACATACACATGTAGCTAATTAAATACTGCAGAGAGAAAACAGTTTCCTTGATAACATATCTGTAAGAGATGCTGCTGCACCATCTATCATGTATGAATGTGCAGCTCCAAATAAAACATTTCTATAGTATTTTTGATCTTTCCTCATAGATTTCTAGTGGTGGGTCTGTGTGTTGTGTTGGAGTGGTTTGTCTACACTCCAGTAGCCACCCCACCATATATTAAGCTTTTTGGGAATAAACAAATCCCTTCTTTCTCTTATCCGCATGCGCCTGTCGCAGTAAAACGCTGACCTTGTCATATTTACAGGGTGGCTGCAGAATTGTTCCATCAGTAGCCAGAGGCTTGAACGATGATGCTTGTCATTGTGGGACCCTATCTAATGAATCATCTTATCGCAGGTGCACACAGCACATATTAAATGAAAATTGTATGGACAATGTGCCCTTTCATGCCACTCTGTGTTATTTACCTTAACCCCTGTTTCATCTTCCAGCACTTGCACTGTCCTTAGTGTAAACTTAACATGATGAAACCCATGTGATAGGTGACATTTCTTAGTGTTAGAAAATACACGAAAGCATTTGATTTTGAATGTTAAACTTGACATTTGGCCTCCTGGAGCGAGGTTTCAGCACCAGCAGTGTGACCATACCTCAGTGTTCACAGTAAAGCATTGTCCGAGTGCTTGATGCTAAACGTCACTAATGATACAGTATGGACTTCCCTGGCTCACAAGGTGCCTGGAGCACTGGGGACAGATCACTGTGGATATGGACTTGATGGGATGCTCTGTGCTTTTGTAGTGTCTTGGCGGCTGACAGCCCCTGACATAATCAGGTCACAGAGACGGTCAAAGCCCTGGGCTACAGCCTTTGCTCCCCACCTCATTATTCCACAGCATTATTCAAACGGAGGGCTCTGAAACATACACTACCCTATCAGAAGGTCCCGTCCCCCCTTCTACCCCAACCCTGAGGAGATTATACAGTCTAATACATACCCCAAACAAGGCTGGAGGTCCACCAAACACACTCTGAGAACTTATGTCAGCATAGAAAAGCTACAAAACAGGAGGCAGAGGAGCAGCTTTGATCACATTGTCGTTTGTATTTACTAGTGAACTGCTTTTATCTGTTCAGGGTAGAGTTTTATTGGAATTTAGGGAACAATGTCTGTATCATCAATGCACTGAATGAGTAAAAAGTCACCTTTCTTTGAATGTAAAACATACTAACATAATACTACATACTGTCTTTGACCTCATCATTTCTTCTACAACTCTGTCAAAACACCTTTTCATAAGCAAGAGCTCCGGGGACCTTGAAAAGTGCCAGGTTTGATGAACGTTTGGAGTTCGATATGTTTTTAAATCTTAATTATATTGGCCCCAGCCTCTTTATTCTCCAAGGAGAATCAATGAGGCTCTTTTGTCCTCGCCGCCTCTACAACAGTGATTAAGGCTGTGAATAAAAGCCAGAATAATATAAGTCCCTCTCACTGCTAAGATTTTTCTTCCTTTACGAATCTGTGGCATTTTTGTCAACATCTTCTATTCAGTGCAAATTCTCACTTTTGCACCTTTAATATGGCCGTAAAAATATGTTGGGAAATGAGGACATTAGGGATTGTTTCATGTAGCCGTGCATGTCCTGAAAGGTGAAGACCTCTAAGATGGTTTGCTTGTGTGGCAAGTCCCAGTTTGGTAAAACCCAGTTGCTTCGGCTTTGTGTATGGAAACTTTCTCCTCCCTGAATTTCAGACCGTCCATCCCTTTTACTCTCAGCATTCACAGCCTTTGGTGAGAGCTTTGGTAAGGAACACATGCACAGTTAACCTGCAGAGCAAGTGAGCCCGTAAACTGAGTGAAGCTGTAGCACAGCACAAGTGTTTCCTGTGTATTGATGGAAGCTTGCAGCCCTTAGATCATGTGTAAACTGGTATTGACCTTGTAATTGTAAAGCTGCTGTAGGGCTGCAACTATTGATTATTTTCAGTATCAATTAATCTGTCGATGCTCTACAAGTTCCCAGATTGCTCGTGTTGTCGGACCAACACTCCAAAAACTAAAGATATTAAATTTATGATGATATAAAACACAGAAAAGCAGTAGACTCTCACAGTTCTAACACTGCATCTTCTTGGATAAATCATTTGGGCAATGAATCAATTATTGTGTTGTATACCTGAGAAAAAACAATTGCTGTTAAATTAGTAGAAAATACCTGTCAACCTACCCAGAATGTTTCTTCTGTCCAGTCTGCTGTTTTAGGCTTTGATTTACTCTGAATGTTAGCTTTTTTTGGACTTTGGACCAAACTTCCCAAACATTTTCCCTCTCGGGCCTCAATTCATCGCATGAACAGTGGAGGAGAGAAAATGGGCAGAGATATTGCCTGGCGACCATGGCTAAAGACACAGATTGCCCTGGCTGGAGAGATGAGATGACATTTCTGTGGAAACAAGAGCAGCATAATCTTAATGAGTTCTGCTGGGTGGAGAGAGGCACGTTACCCGCATGTCATACGAACTGGAGCGGGAAGCAAACACAGGCAGCCAAATAAAGGAGAAACTGAAAGATAAGTGCGGAGAGGGACTTAGCAGTGAATGAGAGAAGGTCCTGAAGGCTGCTTGTTTGAGAAATGTCGGTATGCTGAAATTGCACTTTAAGAAAGGGGAATGATTGCGTGTCTCCATCAAATTTGGGTTAGTTGTACAGAGAGCGAATTTCCTGCTGGTTGAATTTGAGCACTGCAGATTTGGAAGCACACACTCACCAAATGTTAGCTGTGCAACCTTCTTAAGAGTAACCTCGCTTGTGTACGTTATTAAACATGAGGAATATGTGATTCAGCATTAAAATGGCATTTGCTTTGAAATCAGTAATTGCCGCTTTCAGAGATTTCAACTTTACAGTAGTGTTACATAAGGTTCCTCTTCTTTTAAAAAAGCTGTTTTGAAGCAGTTTTTTATGAATCAAACACAACCATGCTGTGAGAAATTATCTTCATATGTGTAGAGGTGGGTATTTTATAATAGCTGAGATTTGGTACCAAAACAGAACTTCTTTTGATGCCTTAGTTTGGAGAATATAAATATAAACTGCCAAATAAATCCATGTTAATAACTTTGTTTTAATGAAACGTGAGCTAAGGTTAAAAAACATTTCTTGATTTAGATCTGCCTAAACAGTAAGTATCCTTGACCAGTCATCGTTTATAAAATTGACCCTTTTTATCAATGAGTTTCTGTTGGTATTGATACACAGCCTTAATTATCTTAAACTATAAATTCAAGGCCCCTGAATTCACAACTTCACATTAGGAAAGTATATGACAAAGTTTTCCTTTCTGTTTATAAATTAACAATTGCCTACTCTTCCAGCCCCCGAGGATCTTTGAGCCACTGCCATGAAACATCTGCCCGAGACAGTCAGCTGGAGAAGCGCTGCATGGTGGGACAGGGACGAGAGCTAAGCTGTCACTTGCCTGCTCTTTTATTATGCTTATAGAACAACCACTTAGTCCAATGACGATGAATAATTGAGCGGAACAAGTTCCCTGCCACAGTGGCATGCAAAGCGGGATCAGTGGGACTCGGGAGACAAGAGCGTCAGGCAGGGCAATAAAATATGCTAAGTGGCAGGAGAGCATTACAGGGAATTTGTACAGCCGACGCGGAGAGAGAGATAAATTATCTCTCCCCTAATGCGAAGCAACGTAAGCAAATGAGCCGTGGCAGGGATGAATTACAGATTGTCGGCCCACCTTTCTCTCACTGATCCCTCCCTATTATGTCAAAGAGACAGGGGGAGAGAGGAGGGGGAGGAGAACTACACGCTGAAACATATCAGCAGTGGTGGCAATAGAGACTGGGGAGCCAGAGAATGCTTGGTTAATGCTGTGAAGAAGCTGTTTGTGTTTTTGTGTTGCTTTGGGTCGAGGTTGTACTAAAATATAAACTTAAAGAAGAAGAAGAAAAGTAGCCCAGTACCAGAATTTAGAATGATGGGCGTCTCATCCATATTGAGCTGCTCTCTTGTGTAATGAGGCTTGGTGGAGGCGCCATGTCAGTTGGGGGGGGGTGCGACCACTGCTCAGGAGCTGCTCAGAAGCAGTCCCCAGATGACATTAACCTTCATCATGGTGAAGAGGCGCTAAGACCCCCCCTAAAGCGCCACTCTTGGCCACACTCTGGCAGCTCTGAGAGCTAAAACGCTGCTGTGACACTCTGCCGCCCCCTTTGATCTGCCCTTCCTGATTACAGCCACAGAGGAGAGGAAAGCAGGGGCTGGAGGGGTGTGGAGGAGGGGTGAAGTACCCCTGGGACCCTGAGAGTTGAATTAGAAACACAGGGTCCTGTCTCACTCTCTGATGCTCCTCTTTTCTCCCTCTTATTGTTTCTTTTCTTGCTCTTTCTTTCCACTTGTTCATTTCTGCTTGTGTGCCGTGTGTGTCCGTGTGGGTGTGTGTGTGTGTGTGTGTGTGTGTGAGAAAGAGAGGGTGAAATGGGGGTCTGTGTCTCTCAGCAGCCTCACTCCTTCTCACCAGAGACAGACAAAGACACTTAAGCACAAACACACTTGGACACACACAGTCACACATACACACCCACTCATCTTGGCCTGGATAATACAGTCAGTGGTGTGCACCATCACACACACAGGTATTCAGCACTGACCTTTGCAGTGCGCTCCCAGCAGTCTGCTTTGGCTTCACTTGCTTTGGCCTGTAAAACCACCTCACTGACAGATGACCATTGGACACTTGTGCATGTTTCTCTCTCAACATCTCACACAGACCAACAGGAAAGCTGAGTGCTCTGATTAATCTCATAACACGGCGAAATGACCAGCTCATGCCTTGTTTCCGATCACACACGAAAAGACAAAAAAAAAAAAAGGCTCACAGCGGCGTAGATCATTAGCACCGATACCTCCAGTAGCATTTACCCTCTGCTCCATCTTCTTTTTAAAACCGCCCAGCTGATTTTGTCTCCTCTCTACCCCCTTTGTAGATAATTGGAACAATCCCACTGATGCCCAACTCTGCAGGGCCCTCCAGCCAATCAGGGGGTGGCAACCCAGCACTGCAGGTACAGCCAATTACACCTCAGCTTCTGACCAACGCTCAAGGCCAGATCATCGCGACGGTGATCGGCAATCAGATCCTGCCTGTCATCAACACCCAGGGAATCACGCTGTCACCAATCAAGCCTGGACAGCAGGTAACATATACACTGATGTACAAACACACACACACACACACACACACACACACACATAGAGGAAGATGTCTTGTAGAGCAGCTTATTATATACTTAAAGTGATCTTTCAACGATGATCAAGACTTTAAAGCTGTTGAATGAGCAACACCTAGTGGAGTCAGACTAGAGCTCAGTTTATTTATGAAAGCAGTAGCAGGTGTGCTTTGTGCTAAACACCTCATATTTTTTCCTGCTTTGACACTCGTAAGGCTCATTTGCATCGTTCCACTTGGAAAATTGCAGCTTTTTGGTATGTTTGTTCTCAGTGTATGTGTGCGTGTGTGTGTGTGCGTGTGCTTGTGTGTGTGTCTGTGCATGCTTGGAAGGCACTTGTCAGCCAACCTTTCAGACTGCCGCGCCCCTGCAGAGCCCAAACAAAAAAAAAAACAAAACAAAGCAACACTTTTCATCACCCCACTTAAAACTCAAACACTCCTGCCTCTGTTCTCCACCTCTTTCCGCTTTCTCCCTCCCTCCCTTCTCTCCTTCCTCAATCACACTCTCCAGCCTTATGATTTGTCCTCTCTGACCTGAACAAGAAGGATTTTGTTTTGATTTAAAGGACTAAGACACACAAGTTCCTTTCTTTTTTTTGCACACTCTCTATATAAGTGCAGAAACTCGAGCTCAAACATCGTCTCCACCCAATTTGAAGATCTATACGGTGCACACGCGCGGAGTGAGATGCACAACAATGAAAATATAATTGACTTGATAATGGCGATGTCAGTGCAGAATTACAGAGTAAAAGTTCACATTGAAGGCCCGTGCAGGGCAGAATGGATGAACTCTCAGCAGATGGACATCTAATTGTGGCTCCCTGAAAACACCAGATCATACTCTTGAATGAATTAATGCATTTGTGATAATGTTTATGCTTTTGTCTCCCCTTCAAAGCCCGCATGTACACATTGTTCCACGGGCATAATTTACGGTTGTCAGAGCCTGCAGTCTAGAATATTTCCAGTGAAGCTAGATAATTCTCCGAGCCTGTCAACAGTCCTGACAGTGTGTGCATCGCTGTTGACACCCCCCACCATCCAAACAAACACATGCCACAGAGAAAATAATTAATTGCAAAGAAGGAGAGAAGAAGCTGGCCTAGCTTATAGCGGAGACAGCTTTTCACTTTAAAAGTGAAGACGTACCATCTTGATCTTGTAAAAGCAATTCAAATGTGCATAAAACATGAAAATACATCGTTTTTTCCGCCATCAGAGCACGTAGCTTGTGGATCATGAATTATGTTTGATATGGGGACTGCTGTGTCCACATGTTTTTATTTCAGATTCAGGCTGCCATTATTAGCATCCTCTCGGGTCTGATGACGAGCGAGGAGACTCTAATTGTCATGAGCAGTTTTCTTGTTTTTTTTTTAACTCAGTTGATTTCTGCAGAGAAGCGATTGTAAAGCTCACAGAGACAGGGGAGTACCTGAGTTGACTCTCACTGTCTCCTGCAGTAGTAAACCACTGCTGTACTCTATTGAGCAGACTATTGACACTATATTCTGCTCTGTCAATCTAAATACCACAGGCAGTAATTAACATTTATTCATCATCTGGTACAAGGTAAATCTCATTATATTCAGCCTCTAAGTGGCTAATTTAATAGCTGCTGATTGGTTGATTAGATGTAATATTATAGCTCAATCACCATAATGACATGATTACTGTAAGTGATGATTATTGTAATTATGTGAAGGGAATAATGGATATTTTCTTTGTGCTGCACGCTGTCAATATATTGTATCAGCTCTGTGTGTGTGTTTGTGTTTGTTTGTGTGTCCAGCAGCAGGGTCAGACAGGCCCAGCATCGTCTCAGCCCAACCTGCTCCACATGCCCCACAGACAGAGTCCTCTCCACCAGGCCTCTTCCTCCTCCTCCACCTCCTCCTCTTCCTCGGCTCTCAGCGTGGGGCAGCTGGTCAGCAGTAAGTGTCCGACACAGCTCGCAAAAACACAACACGCCTTCAAATACACGGAATAAAATTCACTGACTCTTGTAGCTTTGATATGACAGTGAATGTGCATTAAAGGGTAAGGGCAAGGGTAATTTCCTAGAACAGCTGGGAACTGTAGCTTTTAGCAAACTTTATCAAAACAGGAGGAAGTAATGTATTTGTTGGGGACTGTTTTCAGCCGTGGATTAATACACAGTTGGTGAGTTTTTACAGCAGCAGGCTGTAAAAGAAATGGCTACAGAGGCAATGTTTGTTAGTAGTGTCAGTTCATTGTTGGTTTTGGACTTTACATGGGATTTGGTCAAAATACAAAAATATATAATATCACCAAATTTACTCTTTAAACAAGTGAAAATTCAGCCACTGCAGTGAGAATATATCAGCTTTTTTAAAGCATTTTCAGATCGTGACACTCATTTCTAGAAAATTTCATTGGAAGTTCTTTACTGCGGCTTCCTTTTTTTCTTTTAAAATCAGATAATAATGAATGAATTTACAAATAAAAATCTTTTACTGGTTATTCAAAATACCCAGGACAATGAAATATAGACAGAAATACAGACAGAGATTATGATGCATGAAGCACAAATTTCACTGTGAACTGTTTTCATTGGAACTATTTTCAATTACCAAGAAGCCTGAATGAAAAGTATTGACAACAAGTCTCTGGTCTTATCTAGAGTAATAGAGACACAGTTTCTGGACATGTTGCTGTTGATTATTTTCTGTAATTTCTGAATGAAATTCAGTTGACCTCCATCATATTGAGGTGGAGGCAAAGCATTCAGAGACAGATATCTCAAAAATATCTGCATGTCTAGATACGACCAGAGGTAAGAGAATAAAAATATCTTTTTGTAATTTGGGTGAACTGTCTAAAGATTCAACATGGCGCATGGTCCGTATCTACATTACTCTCAGCGTGGACAGCTTTTGACTGATCCCCGCCTCCTACGATTGATTCATTTTTTCCAGACTGTCAATTCTTTGGTTTATTAGACGATTCAAAGTGGCGTGTTTTATGTGTAATGAACATAAGTTTCATTCTCCCAATGCGGGGCCCTTTGGCAGAGCCATATAAATCACTGGGCCAGAGCCTGTCAGCATGCAGCTATTGCCTTTAAAAACTCTGTTTTATTCAGATAAATTTCATTTGTCAGAGTCGATTCCCCTAAACTCCATGTAAACTCATTTCAAAGGCAGCTACAATGCTACTGAATTTAATAAAAAACAAGTCGCCATTGATCAACTTGTTGTAGACACTGTGTTTAGTTTGTGTTTACTTGTAGCTTGAAAATATCTTATAACCATTTTTGAGTCTGCACAAAATCATTGTGGTTCAGTTCTGAGGTAAATAGAATTAATGCTTTATGCTGAGTATGAGTCATATCACTTCCTTTCAATATCACTTACAGCATACATATACAAAGCAAAATCCCATGACAGAATCAGAGTCGTCTGCAGAGCGGAGAAGATGAAATGTCACTGCATTCACTGGCCACAAACAAAGTGCCAGAAACAGATTAAAAAGCTGAGAATGCCTGTTACTGTTATTTGAAATAATCAGATGGGAAAATGTCAATCAGAAAGAAGGATGTCAGCAATATTTCACCTTGAGGTTGTTTTTGTTTTAACGTTTATTTATCCAGAAAGTCAGCTGAGCATACAAACTGCTTAGTATTCACTTCACCACTATGACCACAGCCTTCTCTTGGTGGCCAGTGAGCAGCTGCACTGGAGCAAAATAAAGGTTAAACTGCCTTGTTCAATGACTCTTACTTACTTATTTAACCTGGCAATAACATGCAATCTGTATCTGGATAGTCCTGTGTAAATGTACCATTGTGATCAAAATGCAGTTGAATCAGACCACATCAGGAGGTGATCAGATGTCAACCAGGTACAAATGGTCTGTACGGTGTGACAACATTTTTAAACCTGATACAACAGTTTCTGAGCAACATTTTCATTTAGTGATTTTGTAAAGTTTGTAAAGGGCAATATTTACTCTCTTTTCACTCTGTTTTTGGTCTCTACCAACTGCTCAGAAAAAATATCAGGCTCTTGTTAATGTCTGAACAGTGCAGACAGAACTGATGTTACAAAAAAGTTCATTGATACCAGGTGTAAATACAAAGCGCCCTGAATCTGATGTCCACATCCAGGTACAGATCACATGTCAATGACAGGCATGAATAAGGTCTCCAACAGCAGTTGTTGAGGGACAGGTGAGCATCACTTTTCGAACTCTTTCTCCCTCTCTCAGCTTGTGGGTCACAACTACAAACTTCAAAATCTTAAAGTCTGGTTCATGTCAATGAATGAACATTTCAACAAAAACAGTTTTTTGCCTTAAGTGGGGGACAGACAGTCCTGGCACATTTTCCTTTTCAGCAGAGTGTTTAACTCATTATTGTCCTGTTATTATTAAGGTTATTATTGTATTATTGCTTTAAAGAAAGGTATCTTTTGGGCCCAGACATTGATTGTCTCCATTGTTTCAGTGTTTTTTAATTTGTCTTTTAAAACATTTTATTCACTATTCTATTTGTTTTGTGAAAGCTTTACTCCACTATTCATTACCGCAAAATAAATTAGGAGGGTTTAAATCTAAAATCATGTTTGGGTTGTGACTTAATGTCTGAAGACAAATATGGATCCAGAGTTTAGACCAGTTGAGACCGCCGCTGCAGAGTACTATTAGTCTTTCAAACCACTGAGTAAATAGACTCTGTTGGGAATGATGAAGAGATGCTCATCAATGTGGAGATGATGGGACCCGAAGCTGTGAGTGCTCATCCCTCCCATTTAGTCGGAGTCTCTAGTCCCTCATCTTCCAAGTGTTCACACGTCTGGAGCACGCCGCATACGCTACACGTCACTTATGAGGCACAACGAGATGGCAGCCCCATAGATTTTTGCTTAAATACGCTTGGAGGATTCCTTTAATAATTCATTGATAATGACCAAGATGAATAATTCAGAAGCACAAACTTTGCTTTAGTAAGCAGGATGCCAGGGCACCTGACATTGATGTACAATGTGAAATCAGTTTTTATTAGCAGGGAAATTCTTCAAAATGGTTCAGTCAAGTTTTTCAGATCTGCTCAAATGCGGAGATTCACAAACAGCATTTCTTTGTGTAAAGAGTGTTCTCTGTCGGACCGGAGCTCGGTATCGTTTGTACATGTGACTCTCTGGTGGTTTTGAGGCCTGGTCTCCACCAAGGGTCAGATGGATCAAATAATGTCTTTATATATTCTTTAATGTTTATTTGATTTGCAGCTTTAAAATATATGTTTTCATACACAATATTAGAAGAGATAAAAGAAAAAGACCTAAAGTATCTACCTGCTCAAGATCTATCCATCTATTGAACTAATAAACTCTGTGTCATATGGTTTTGTCCATATTGCTTTTGTATGTGAGATAAAAGATTTACACTTGCAAGTCAGAGTCATGGCACGCCTGCATTCACGCCTCAGATGAATTTATTCTTCAAAACATCTCTTAGATACATGCAGTTTACAGCACAAGGGCAAAGAGAAATAATAAGTTCTGACCCGGAGCAGGACTATTTTTTTAAAGTTGTTTAGAGACGATCATGATCACATATGTCTGGGTGTTTGCTTCATTCACTCTGGAAAATGAGGTAAGCGACGGGGGAGCAGAGGTCTAATAAAATGAGATGTGTGTGTTGTATTGTAGACCCGCAGACCGCCCCCAGCGAGGTGGACGGGGTCAACCTGGAGGAGATTCGTGAATTCGCCAAAGCATTCAAGATCCGCCGGCTGTCCCTGGGCCTGACACAGACTCAGGTGGGCCAGGCGCTCAGTGCCGCTGAGGGGCCGGCGTACAGCCAGTCTGCCATCTGCAGGTAAGACCAAACAAAGAGGGTAAACCTCAAACAATAAAGGGTTCATTATTTCAGATCAGTCTGTCCTAATTCTGTCAAATGAAAGCAGATGAAGCCGTGCAGCCTCACTGAGTTGTCTGGTGCTCATAACTGTCATCTATTTTTCACTCCATGTTTTAACAGACATTATTAAGATATTAAAATACATAATTAACTATCACCACCCTGACAAATGAAGCCCTCACGCCTGTACTTACCCTCCTTCCTCTCACTCCCCTCTCACCCGCTGACATGACAGCCGTGCGTTACTTATGCAAAATACATACACAAGTATTACACGAAGCACTTAAAGCATTTAATAATTACTAAGGCCCGTTGCTGGTTGCTCCGCCTGAACATGAGAGAGCTTGACGGCGATGATCTGTTAATAAGATTGCCATGTTTTACTGCTGCCACGAGGACAGTTTAGTCATAAATGGTGCATTGTATATTAATGAGACAATCAGTGTTTCATCCCTCCTGTTGTTCCACTTGACTAACATTTTGCCTGAGGATGCCAAATGAGGCATATTTCCCTTTCAAGTCAGAATAATTGGGCTACATCATGCCCAAATGTGACTTTTTTAAGAGAAACAAAGAGTACAATCATTTATTCTACAATATAAAAAAAAAGAATTTCAAGTGGAAGATTAATTAAAAAGTTTACAAATAGAAGTTAATGTTGAAGTCTTTTCTAAAGTCTAATTAAAGGATTAATTTTGACAACTTTTCTTTGCCAAAAACACACAGAACTTAACACAACTAAAGCCTGTTAAGAATTCTCCTCCCTTTTATGTGAAATTCCACTTCTTATTCCTGTATTAATTTTAATGTCCTTCTGCAATGCATGCGCTTTGCTGATGACCTGTACTGTTTATGTGACACGGCGCAGCCACGCACGCACTAAAAATTTCATCACATCAACATCAAACGGGCGATAAAATGTGAAACAGTACAGGGGCCGGGGTTCTTATGAGGCCCAGCCATCTCTGACTAATGTTTAAAGTCTTAAAATCACACATGAAATATTTACAGGTAGGAATAATTCAAATATTTATAACATACATTAAAAGCCATTAGCTTCAAAAATAAACACTCTGTGGGCTGTTATTCATGCCGTTAAGACAATTTTTTTGTTTGTATGACATTGGACATGACATCCTGATGTTTTAAGTAGAGGGGCAAACTTCACATGCTTTAGTTTAGTTAACATCAACATAGACATGAAGTTTGAGGAGAAACAGGACGTCACAGTAGCTCTGGGGCTCCGGCTCTGAACCCAGACAGTGAACAGACACTGACAGATGCTTCCATCTTGTCTCCTTTCATTGCTCAGTATGCTTCCAGGGACTTTATTAGTTTATCTAAACAGGCACAGGCATTACATGAGGGCATCATCAAACCAATGATGGACCAGTGTGTCCTCCTTTTGCTCGAATTCAGTTTGGTTTGGCTAATGTGAATATTAAAAAACAGAAAATATACCGATAAAAAACTGTCAAACACTTATCATTTTAATTACATGATTTAAGAAGCAAAACGTTAGCAGCTGGCCTTAATTAGAGTTTTCACTTTGCTGAGAATTCAAGGCACCATTACAAACTCTTAGCTTGCTGTCCTCATTAGTTAAACAAAAGCAGCCTTACAAGAACTTCACCAAATTAAAACAGTCTAAAATTAGAAAAAAATCATATCTAAATCAGGAAAATATTACGCAAACAAGATCAAGAATCTAACAAAGCTTTTGATGCCACCTCTCAGTATGTTATGGATAAAATATCTATTACTGTATATGTACATTTATATCATTATATTAATATATCTTGATATTGTACATCTTTGGAAAATGAGTTGAGAAATTCTTAATAGATGAAATAAACAGACATGAACGTCTCTTTGTCTAATCCAGTTACATCTGACAAATAAAAGCACTTGATGTATCACATTGATTTCAAAGCCTTAAAAAATATTTTGCCATAAAAACATCCTATTCGATGATTTTCGACAAAGCCAACGATGGTCTATAACAACCAGAGATCCTAATAGAATTTACCCACAATATATTTATGACAGTTGAAATATGTACAGTCTCACTATATATATCATTAAATCATCCATTCCCCCCTGGCAGTTTTCAATAAATGTCTATAAAGAGACAGTAATATATGAACCAGTGACTTTCTAACAAAGTTCAACCAACCAGTCAGCAGTTCACTATCTTTAACTGTAATTAGACTGTATCAGAGGTGAAACTACATGTGAAAGGAGATACATGTGCTGATATAATCGTTGTCACATTTATTATTATCAAGGTAAATCTGATCATTTATTTTCATATGCTGTAGATTTTAGGTCGTACTAGCCCTGATTTTAAGTCTATACCTCTTACGCAGCTCTCTCTGGTTCATGACCCTCAGGGAGACTGAAGCCTAAACACACAGCATGTCTAAGCAGCCTCCTAAGGTACTTTTAAGACAAGCCAGAGAGGCTGGAGGTGCATTCAGGGCCATTTCTCCCTCGTGCTGATGCACTCGTGGAGGGAGTGCATACCCCAGCTGAGCAGCTCTCAACTCATTTTAGTATCTGCGCTCCCTGTTGATCCATGAAATGTCCTGTCTCTGGTGACTCCTCATATTTACTAATGTATTCCCCGCAGTATGGAGCCCTCCTCTATCCACTGTTTAGGAGGAGGACGAGGGTTATAAATAATACCGCCTGTCGACAAGGAGGAAAGCACCAGCGAGGTGTAGAAACAGAGGAAGTTCATGCATGCATGGGCATCTCGCCCTCACTGTTGTCTGCAGCCGCTCACCTCGCTGTTAAAAATGTCTTGTGTGCATTGTTTGTTACACAGAGAGCAGAGACTCCTGGTAGATCTCTGCTGTCCTTCCATCAGAGCTGTCAGCTCAGCAGCTGTTTTACTAAAAGCATTCCATAACACTCACGTTTGTCCCAGAAACACAGAACTTTTCCTCCAGTAATGGACACGTGATGTGTAATGAAGTTTTCATTACCTGTGTAGTTAGAAATTTGGTCTAGAAATCTCAGTTAGATCAAGATATTTTTTGATCCAAGATATCCTGGTGACTAAGGAGTCTTAGACATTGACAATGTCCAGCAGAGGACTCCTACCGTTGTCATCCCTCCTCCTGTCACCTCTGTATCATCTACTATCAAATGAGGTCAAAAACTTATACCTAAAAAAGACAAATAATAAACAAATTGCAAATATACAGAAACACCAATTAAAACAACCACAAATATTCACAGAGGACTCATAGAGGAACGACTGTATCTAACTTGTGCTGCAGTACACTCCAGTGGTTGTACTAATATTTGAACCAGGCTCTTTCAGACTAACTCCCTTCAATCGTGTATCTCCACTACACTCAGTCCTGATTCACTCCATCATTAAAAACAAATTACTGTAATGGGACGATCTGACAGCCCAGATGTCTTTTTAACAAGGATGACTAACTGTTATTGGTTGAAGTCTAAGTGGAACTTTATTACATATCTCTCTTCGCATGTTTCCTGTCACTCTGTGAAAACACAAAATGGCCATAAAACAAACAATAAATAACTGAGAGCTATCGAGTCAGATCAGTGTACTTCACTTCGACTGCAAAGCAGTCGGCCAATCAGGTCCCATTCTGTAAATAATAGAGCACAATCAACATTAACTGTCAGGGTGGTGTCTAAGTTTGTTTCTGCTTTCTTCATATATCGTGAATGAATCATGAATTAGTTGTGCAACTTGCAAATCACCATAAATACAAAAGATCTAAAACAACATTACAAAAACCAGATTTATATTTACTGGTAAGAGTTATTGGTAAGGAATATTATTTTTATCTTTTGGCTTAAAAGCATCCAAAAAAAAAAGTAAGACAAGGTGATCTCCTTACTCACACACAAAGAATCATTTTACAGTAAAATATAAGACCATCATCTTCATCACATCCAATGATCTGGTCATATCACAGGAAAAAGCACCAGACAGAGTCATTGAGCTGCCAACTCACAGTGTTTTTAGAAAAAGCTTCATTCTCCATTCTCTGACTTACTTGCTAAAATGCAGAGCATATGTGAAGTCAGAATTATGTGTCACGCAGCTGTAACGTCGCAGGAACTTTCAGGATTAGAGTGTGTAAATGTATTCTTATGAAATATAAAATGAGCCGTTGTAAGAGGATGAAAGAAAGTTTGAAAAATGTATTAAATGTACATTTTGATTAATAATTCAAGCTCTTTTGTAAATAAATGATGGCGCCATATTTAACTGCATGCATTAGTGGATTTTTGGTTTTATCACCTGAGGGAAAGAAATGGGATATTTGGGAGTAATTCTTGTTTTGTCTTTCTGTTGTTTTATGAGAATTGTTTTTGAAGTACAGTGTTTGAAACATTTAGTTAGATGTTTGCTATGTTTTTGGTTCAACTGGACCTGATTGTAGCCATTGGCAGTATCTCCTTGCTCCACTATTGCCAATTTGGGACAGAGAACCACAGCCTCCTCCAGAAAATTTACACACTACTGGCAACCGTCACCTCCAGCTGCTGCAGCTGAGGTGTTTCCAGGTGCAGAAGGAGTTTGGCTCGGATGTGTACCTGGATGTTAGTCTCAGTCCCTGTGGCATTCTGGTTGAGGAGACTAAAAGGCAGGCAGCTTATCCCTTGTTCTGGCAGGGCACCTAAGTAAGATTCTTTTTTCTCAATTCTCCCCAGACACACCATCCTGAGAAGCCACTTTTTCCTACCACAGGAAGCCCAAGAGAACACTATAGGTAACAGTCTGACAGGCAAACTGAACCCTGGCCTTTTATATCCTGCCAGGTTTGAGAAGTTGGACATCACCCCTAAAAGCGCCCAGAAGATTAAGCCCGTTCTGGAGCGCTGGATGGCCGAGGCTGAAGCCCGCCACCGATCCGGCATGCAGAACCTGACTGAGTTTATCGGCAGCGAGCCTTCCAAAAAACGCAAGCGGAGGACCTCTTTCACCCCGCAGGCGCTCGAGATCCTCAACAGCCACTTTGAGAAGAACACACACCCCTCCGGACAGGAAATGACGGAAATAGCCGAGAAACTGAACTATGACAGGGAGGTGGTGCGTGTCTGGTTCTGCAACAAGAGGCAAGCCTTGAAAAACACAATAAAGCGTTTGAAACAGCCTGACCTCGGCCCGGCTGCACCGATGGACCCTCTCACCGATTCTCTAGAGGAGCTCCCGAAATGAACGAGCTCCCCGACTAAAAAAGTGGAGTGGAAAAGTGGCAGCCATTAAAAACAACAAAGGTGGATGAACTCATCTTGAAATGAGAACTGAAAAATGTTCCCAAGTCACCTGGATGGACAGTCATGAGTTTGCAAAACAAAAACTATGTGTTGTCAGTGTGATTACCACAGCTATGTAAATGACCTTGGCGAAACCAAAAACATGAAAAAAGAGATTAATATCTGAGAATTATGTAAAAACATACGGTGTGCTGTTTCAAAGAGTTTTAGATTCTGGCCTTCCAGACCAGACTATCGCCCAAATTTTGGTTCCCACGAGGAGGGATTTAGTAAAGAGATCATACCAAATCAAAACACTATTTACCAAAGTCTGTTGCATCTGAGTACTAAGAATAATTTTGTAATGTAAATGTGCTCTAAATTTTTACATTTGTACTGGCAAATCTAAGCTATATGTGTGAGGTTGAGTATACATTTTATCTTTGTCTCGCTTACTTTTTTCTTCATTGTTTCTATGTAAATATCTTTAAAAAAAAAAAAAAAAATGCTGTCTTCAAATTGAAATCACACTGATAAAGTTCTCTTTTGGACAAAAAAAAATTTACCTTTGCTGTTAAACAATTGCATAATAATGTTGTTTGCCTCTGATTTGTGTTTCATCTGCAAATATTTTCAGTCACAGTGTAACTTTGTACAACTTTTACAGGTATTTATTAATAATCTCATGAGATTGTTTCAGAGGACGGACGGAGGGAGAGTAAACTAAGGACTTTCACATGATGATGACGATGGTGTTGATGAAGGGTTTCAGTGTCAAGTCTACTGCAGCTTTGTTTTGAGCTAATGTGTCATTCTGTTGCCAAAGCCTGATAGCCAAAGAACACAAATTTCAGCTCAAGGACTGGTGAAGATTTTACCTTTTTATTTATTTGTTCACATGGCTTTCTCCCCCCTTTTTTTCTAAAGTGTTTCACTCTGTGTTGAACAAAAAAAAAACACTATCATGTCAAACAGCTGCAACAGTTTCTGCTGTAATTCTTGATCACGGCAATATGGAAATATGTTTCTTTTAAGCTAATTTGCCTCTGCATGCTTCAACTCAAACCACATGAAGAAGGAGTATTAAAGTTAAATTTCACCAAGCAACCCAAAATTAACATTATTACCTGATTTTTGCTAAGAACAACATTATTTTACATGATAAACCATTTAATTATGTCCATGTGGTTGAAGCCTGTTCATTGCCACTGACCAAACTACTGAGCTCATTCCAGTTAACCTGTTTTTATAACCTTAATATTTTAACTCAAATGTTATTTTCTGCAAAGATAAATATTGTTTCCTTTATATTCTTCATTCCACACAGATAAGTGAAGGTTTACAGATGTTACAGTCAACCAATTTCATCATACAGTAAAATGCTTTAAAAGGTTAATTCCAAGAGATTCTCCTCAATAGTTCATGTATTTGCAAGTTTTTTTTTTTACAAAAATCTACATATTTAGAAATTAATTTCAGTCCACTAACATGTTGTTTAATTACGTCTCCGTCACTGTTTCCTGAACTGTTCATTTTACATATTAACTTGCGAGAAATGTCAATATTTCAGACAAGAACCTCCCAAACCTCCCAGTCACTACAAATATTTGGCTTTCACAAAAACCCTCACAGGAAAAGAAAGAAAAAAAAGAGGTGAATGTTGAAAATAAGTGTCACATGTCAGAACGAGTGAACTTAATTTGAAGTGAGGTGAAATTTGATGCAATTTATTCAGAATCATGTGTCTGCTCGATATCTGTCCTTCCATGTCACATTGGTTATCTCAGTCTTTCAGTCCCCTGTGCACTGTTGTGTTCTTCTTCACTGCCTGTAAAACACACACACACTCAGTAAATGTTAGAAAACACACGAAGAAGCTTTACATGTCTGCGTTTTAAAAGAAGAAAGTGAGTTTTGCAGGAAAGTAGATTCTCATTTCCTTTGGTGCACAGACTTTTAATATGATTTTAATTATATATTTTTAAGCTAAATTTTCATCTGCACATCTACAGCAACAGATTTCAGTTTTCATTTGAATTTCCACCTTTAATCAGATTTTATGTATTTTTATGTTCCTTCCAATATTTGATCTTTGGCCAAGAAACTACATGTCTGCATCCACAAACATATGAGGAAGCAGCAGGCTCCTGCAGGAAGAATACGGATCTGTTCTGAGGCTTAACAATAAAGCTGTAACCAAAACCAAAAAATAAAAAAAGAAGACACAAGGAAGGAGTTATGCCTTCGCTCAACTTTTCAATGCTGGACCAAAGCTCTATAGTTATGCACATTGTACAGAGAAATAGATTCATGATGTTGACAATCTTTAAAATCTGAGATAAAAGAATTGAAGAGTAGAAATGTACAGTAGTTCATCCAAGGTTTACCTCAGTACTGTTCTTGTGAGAATCATACAAATGCCATACAAGCAGCAGCAGGTCAGTAGAAAAGACAGATAATTACTCTGCACTGTGTGTGTGTCGATGTTCACCTTCAACGTGGAGGGAGAGGCTTGTGTTTTATTTATTATTATGTGACACATGATTGTTTTATTTCCGTGAAGTGGTTTCCGGAACCACATGTGACTCTCTGCTCATCTGTTTTTTATTATTGTTGCATTATTTCTCATTCGTTGTGCCGTTCATCTCTCAGTTTTCACAGACCTGTAGACCCGCGTAGAGGAAAAGGAGATTACAGTAATGTTGCTCTTAACCCAATTAGGATGATTTGTGAATCACCTTTAAATGCTTTTGTGAAATTTTACTAACACAAACTGGTTTGATGTTTTGTTAATAGTCGAAGAACTCGAAACCAAAGCTGAAGAGCCTGCAGAGGTTGGTTTTCATTTTTTATAGACTGAAAACTGTACTTAATCTATAGAGCAATATCTGTTTGGTCAGTTAAGCAGCACTTTGTGTATTTCCAAAAAAAAAAAAAAAGCTTCAAGTATGTCACATTGATTTGTACCATAATTAGTAATAAACAATTGTTTGACATGAATTTTGTGTCTTGTTTTCCTACAAAGCCAAAATGCAATAAATGTATTTTTGTATTAATACAAAATTGAGTTTAGACAGGTATCTAAATGTTTTGCATCGGTTTTACCATATAAAAATTATTATGCCATAGACATGTTTACCTGTCAGAGCCACTGCTAAAGCCAGACATATACATAGATATTACTGATTTTTTTCAATATGATGAACTTTTTATCATAGTACTTAACTGCATGTATTCAGTTTGTTATTCCAAGAAATTCAATCATGATGGTCAAGCAGCTAGCTGGCTAACAAGGAGTTCATGAATTGGTGTGTCTTATTTTGTAGATTTATTGCTAAAAAATTAATTTGTTATTTCACATATCTAAATCACAATCATTTAAATCTAGCTAGTAAAGTGTAGATTGATTTATTATTCAGTTCGATTTTAGTAATTTAGTTTGTTATTCCACAGAACCTAATAAGGCAAAAGCTAAATTCAATCACGATGGGGGCAAAAAATGAACTAGCGCTGAAGCTAACTAGCTTAGCAGAGTAGCAGAAATTGCCAGTGCAGTTTTTTAATCTGGTGGAATTCATGTGATGTCTTAGCCGCCTCTAAATCATATATTTTAATGTCTTAAAATGTAGACGAATCATCGTCATTGATTATGGTCTTGTAAATCAAGTTTCTTATCACACATATTTAAATAAGTCAGTAGCTAAATCATGGAAAAACAATCTCTTGCTAACGGTAACTAGTTAAATTGCCATCTTAGGTTTTGACTATACGGTGAAAGTCATGACATTCGGCATAATTAAGCTTTAAATCAAATTTTTGAATACGTCAATTTTAGATGAATTTATCATTGATTTCAATATCCTATGAATACAAACACTAGAAAATAGGGATTCGTACAGTGAATAAAAGTTGATAGATAGATTGATTGATTGATAGATAGATAGATAGATCATATTTGGTATTTTCGTTTTTAAAAGTGTGATATAAGTAAGACAGGTAGGCCCACTGTTTGCTGTGGAGTTCAAAGATTTCAGTAACATACAAATATTCTAAAAAACATCCCTGACTTCTCTTTTCATCTTTTTCGACTTCACACATAAACACGGTTATTGAAAACGTCAGATAAAACCTAACTTGTCCTGACTTTCTCTCTCCGCGAGGTCATGGTCAAGTGCAGCTTAAATCGTCCTGTACACACCTTCGTATTTACGTGTGTTATTTGACTTTTAACCCATTGTTGTTGGACAGATGAGTGAATGCGACTAAATATTTGATGCGTTTAATGAGAGAAAAGGTTACAAAAAGGGGCTCGCATGCAATATTTAGCCATTTATTTAGATTTCCTCGGGGTCAGTGGAGAAGAATACATGTCAGGTTTGCTTCTCATCAAAGCTTCATGTGTTTGCCTCACCAAATAACAACAAGACAAGTGTAAAGAAGAAGAAATATATAAATAAACGGGGAGAAAGCCTTTTGAAACTAAACTCAAAAGTTTGATATGGCTTCCCTGTCCATGATGCCTTTGAAAAACGGGCAGACTGCTGAAAAGAAAGTAGTAAATAAATAAATAATAATAATAAAAAGCACAGACAACATAAATTATTAACATTAGACTGAAAACTGATGTTCACGATGCTTTTTCGTCTTCCTTTCAGCTCCCTCTCCCCCCCTTCATTTCAAAACACTGGATGTATTTTTGAGCGGTGATGGCTGAGGTGTACACAGCTCGAGTGAGTTTTTTTGATGTTCTTTTGTTGTCTATCTCCACCATTTTCATTGTCTTTCCCATTAACAATGTAATTGTGCAGATGCAGCTCCTGACCCATATCTGTTTTCTCAAACTGTTTGTCTTCTGCCGCTGATAAAAGTTTACTTTCTATTGTCTCTCTGCAGCAGCACGTCTTTTGAATGAAGAGCAACGGCACAGTTGAAAGGAATCCTAACGCAGAATTATAGAATAAATGTCAGGGTTTGAGCTTTTTTATCAATCACTCTCGGATGTGAATCTGATAAAAAAAAATGTGTCACACTCAAAAGTTTTGTTCCTATTTGTGCACATTTTTTAAGTTTTATAGTATCCTAGATTTAACAACTTATACAAGAAAGTAGATTCTCATTCCTAGAAGCTCCCTTTCTTTAAAGCCTCCTCACACTTTTACCTGCATAAATTTGAAGACATGTAATTCAGTCATTCAAGTCAAACAGGAGAAAAGGAGCCACTTTGTTAAACTAAGTTCTCAGATTTTACTGCATATTATCAGCCGTATTATCCGTCACACTCCTCCGACAGGGTTTGAGTTTGAGCTAATAACAGTGTCAAGGTGTCTCAATCACCTGAATTGTTTCAGAAGAATTTCCACTCTTCAAACAGCGTTTTTCATGAAAGACATTTTGACATTCAGCAGGAAAAGCACAGGTGTAAATAATAACTTAATATTATTATTAACATCTGTACTTTACCTATGATGACATGACAAAATGTCCTCTGTGGAAAAGGCCTGTTAGTCAGAATTGCTAATTAAATTTTATATGGCTCTTTTCTTACATGATAGTTCAGCAAGTATAATTTTCAGTGTAATAAGTGAAAGTTTGAGACACTGTTCAGTTCAAAGTGTGTCACAGGTGACAGTTTGAGTTCAAATGCAGAATCAAACACAGTTTTAAGAAGAACTTTGTTCAAAGAGGAGTGGACAACCTATATTTTCTTCTTCTTTTCTTTACTTAGCCGAGATCTAAGAGTCGTATATATAGTAGTTTGAGGAGCGTTTGTGGTGAAAATGTTTCTAGTAAAGACAGCTATACAGTAAAAGAAGCGTTTTGATCTCTGGATCTTGTGGCTCATTGTTATTTTCTACAGGAGCAGCTCAAGTCTCCGTAAGAAGGATTTAAAGTGAACTATTCGTCCTTTTTCTTTGTGTCCCTCCATCTCATAATAATAATAAACTTTATTTGTATGGCATCTCTCATACAAGAAATGCAGCTCAAAATGCTTCACATAAAAAAGACAAACATAAAAAAGGAATAGAAAATGAATGGAAAATAAGATGGAAAATAAAACCCAGTTGATAATAATTATAAAATTAAAAGCAAAGTACATAGAATGCATCTGATTTTTAAAGACATTTTAAAAGAAGTGCAGTCGTGCATGAGGCAAAGTGCAAAAAAGATTTTCAGGCCTGTATCAGGAAAGTCAAAATTATGCTTCCATCACCTTGTTAATGTCGGACTTGAAGCTTAAACAATAAATAAATAAATACTTGTAACCTCAGATTTAATTCAGGGAGTGAATTTTCCCACATTATTAAACAGCATTTCTGTTTGTTTTAAGGCCGACTAGTAGGATTTCACTTTTGTCCTTGTTTAACTTTTATTGCTCATCTATTGATTTATTGTCATAAACAGGTAGTGATGGAGTTTATAGCTGCAACATTTGTTTCAGCAGAGATGTACAGCTGTGCATCATCTGCATAACCATGGAAACATACATCGTGCTCTCTAATGAATTAACCAAGTGGCAGCATGTATAGTGAGAATAATGATGGGCCAAAGCAGCTTCCTTGTGCAACCCCAGTGCAACAGATGTCCTGCCATTAGTTATATATATTAGTTAGCTATATACATTTTTTTTCAAGGCATAATCAAAGTGAAAACTCCAGTTGACTTGTTGCAATAAAACATTCCAACCTGCAACCACCTGAAATTGTCCTGAATGGGGAGAGGGAGGCCAGATAGAAATATTATGACATGTCGGCGCTCCAAATGGATTATGTTTCAATATCAGTCAGGACACAGAAACAGAGAGGTGGAGGGAGAGAGTGCATGTGTTGGATGCAGATGGTTTTAAATTGCTGCCTTTGTTTTCCATCAGGCATGAAGCATTCACTTTCCTTATCTTTCAGACAATGCGCGGTGGGCTGATGTTCTGGGTAAATGAACTGTCTGTATATCCCTCACCCTCCGCTCCTCCGCCTTCTTGTTTTCACTTCCTCCTCAAGGTTGAGATGTTGGTACACTGACTGTGAAGCCCGAGCTGCTCAGGCGTCTCCCACTTTGCTGCTCTGCACACCCAGATGCCTCTGGGGGTGCAATTACCAATCCTCACATGCAATCGAGGTTGGCCATGCATATGATCCCTTTTGCTTTCACTGTTGTTTCTGTTTTTTTCAGCCTTTTTTTTCAGCATTATTAGCAATGACACACTGTGAGGTATTTGCAGGTAGAGGAGTTAATAGCCCGGGTCTTTACAGAGACACCTGTCTGACTTGAGCAGCTGATTGCATCGGCACATAGTCCATTTAACTTTCTAGCAGCCCAGTTTTTGAATGCATGTCTTTAAGCTGTGATGTCTCTGTTTTCTAGCACCCTGAACTCTGCTCATTGTTTCTGTGCAGGAGTCTTTTCCCAAAAGTCACACAAACACACAGGTGAGACTGTAAAAGCTGCAGTGCAGCTGGCACTTCTGCTCTCCACCTGCACATATACTCTATACTCTAGACTTCTACTGTATACTGCAGTAGATAAAAGAAAGTTGTGGCATTACTGTCACCAAACTATTTAAAAGTGAGTGTAGAGTTGTGTAACTGTACCTCAATCGGTGTCTGCTCAATCAGATTTGTGAATGAGTAAAATATTTTCTAAATGTGTAGTGAGATTTGAGAATGTGAACAAAAATCTGCACGTGTGTATTCAGAATCCATGTGTACATGATCAGATTTGTGAATGTGTGCAAAAAAATCTACCACACATGTCATGTATCTGCAATGTCGCCGGCTCAGTTCCAGTCGGGACCTTTATTGCATGTCATAACCACTGGTGCTGCCAAGAGGTGGCTGGGGGGGGGGCACAGCCACCCTGATACAATCACTAGGCCCTGTTAACTGCACTGGTAATGGTAAGAAACCAAAGTATCAGTGTTTGATTCCTTAACTCACACATTAGCTGTCAAACTGCCTAATAGATACAAAAGTGCCCAAAGTAATCTTTAAATAAAAAGTTCACATGCTCTAATGGTTTGTGGCTGTACAAATACTGAATACACTTCTTTTGAATTTGATGAACACTAAGTACAATAAGAAACACAAGGACATGGTGAAAACAATCATTACCACCTTAAAAAAAAGTATGAATAAAATCTATGCCAGTGAATAGTTTGAATTGTATATTTAATAGTTACTTTAATCGATAGGTTTTTGCTTGTGGTTGTCTGTTAAAAAGACTCTTTGTGTCGACCTTGAGCATCAAAAACTTTACATTGCTTCACATTATATTATGTCCTTTTTAAAGTCCGTTTTTCACATCAGGTTGGAAAAGATAAAGGAGTTTTATACTCAAAGAGAAACTTTTATCTTAAATACAACTTTTAAGATAAATCCTGAGTTAACCACAAATTGATTTTGTGCTTTCATGACAGGAGTCTGTAAACAAGAATGGCTGTTTTTAATTATCAAATGATGAATGACAGTTTACAAAATGTTTGATACATATAAACACAACTTTGGCTTGAGCCTCTGAGTTTAAAAAAAAAATTTGATTAACTGATTCTACTTCACTACCTCTCAGATGCAAATATTTTATTCAGTTTACACTTTTAGTTACTAGTTACTTTTCTGATTGCAGTTTGCATTACAATGAGAAAACACCTCTATTTCTTAAACTAAATTAAATATTTAAAAACTCTCCTGGATCAGCTGGAAAATACATTGTCTCACAAAGCTGAAAACTTTTTTTCTGAGCTCATGAAACATTTTAGAGACACATGGTTTTCACAGGACAGTGACACGACAACACCTGACGATCTTATAGAAAATGATGCATCGCTGTAGGTTAAACTACCAAACAGTATATAAAGTAGTTCAAATGACCGTTAACATCTACAGCAGTAAAATACAAAATATACAATAATGCAGCAGTGATATTAATCCAAGAACAGAGATATAACATTTTACTGCAGGAGTATTTTTTTATACTTTAAGTAAACTTTGCTGATAATACTTAAATACTTATTACTACTGTTAATAATATGTTTTAATGCAGGACTTTTACTTGTAGTGGAGTATTTTCACACTGTGGTATTACTGTAGTATTTTTACTTAAGTAAAAGATCTGAATACTTTCACCACTGCTCAAAGGTCCCTCATTAAATCTTGAACAATAATTGCTGCAAAATTTATCGCAAACTTTTGCTCCGTAATGTCAAATCTGAGCAAACAGAAACATCACACCACATTTAACCTGAGATGGATGATTATGAGTTAAAAGCAGCAGATGAAAAGTGAAATAGTTTCCCCTCCTGTCAGGTAGTTTGTAAGCAGCGCGTGGAAAACCCTTTGGCAAAGTGCAACTCTCCTGCACACGGGTCATCGCAGCTTTAAGAGCTAGAGGAAAATAACCGTCCCTGCCCTCCATCATCCTCTCATCCCGCTGACCTCTACGTACCGTATAGTATACTTACAACACATGCAGAGAGAAAGAGGGGGCAAAAGAGAATGATTGCATATCTGAAGGCATCAAGAGAGCGGATATGGATGGAAGAGGAGTGACATGGTCGGACACATCTTTGCTTTCTTATTAGCGAGGGCCTGTACGGACACTTTGGTCCTTTTTTATGGGAGCCGTGATGAAACCCCTCTTCGTGCATCTGTGGAAAATGGCCGGGGGAAATCACAGATGAGAATCACTCAAAGACAGGGAGATGTCAACAGGCACATAATGATAGCTGATGGCCCCAGAACACTCTCCCCTTTTCCCTCTCAGCCTTACCTGCCCAAGTTGCACTATACTAGAAAACATAATTAGAGGTAAAACAGAGAGACGGAAGCTTTATCTCTGTGGTTTCTGTAAGCAATGCTCTTTGTTTTATACATCTGGGAGTCCTTTTTCTTTTTTCTCCTTCCCAATCTCTCTTTCGCCTCATGGAGAGGAGGAGGAGGAGGAGAGCTCCCTCTGCGAGATGCCAAGGTGCTCCCAGTCCATTGTGCTGCTGGCTGTCAGGTTAAATTATGGAGTACAGGCTCCGTGAGTGTAAAAAAATCAATACTTGATGGAAGATTGCTCCCCGGAAAATCTGTTTTGATTCCAGGATTAATTCTTGACCAAAGGCTCCAGCAAAATGACATGCCATTAGCCTGAAAATGAACACATTCTGCAGTGGAAATTGGATGGAAATGTGTCAGGTGATTGCCCCGGCTGGTTGTTTTGACTCTTTGAGCGAGGGGACTGAAGGTGTGGCCGCCGCAAATGAGGGCCTCCATTTCCAGAACAGAGACAACTCCACCGTGGCCTCGGAGTGGTCTCAAGGCCATTGTTGTCCAACGGCTGCAAATGCCTTCCAACAAGGTGAAAGGCATTTGCCCGCTCTCTCCTGTGTTTTCCATAAAGCATGAGGAATGAGAAAATCTGAAAATAAAACAAGGGTTTTTTTTTTTCTTCCTGTCTTTACTCAACAGTGAGGAAAAAAATGGGAGGCGAGATGCATTATTGATGAGTTAATAATGTGTTTGTCATGACAGGTGACATTTTCTTGTTTGAAAACTTAAACAGGAAGCTGTAAAGATGCTCCGGACGGTGATTCGAAGCGTTCAAGCTGCACTAAACATGCAGCTCGGATGGAAAAACAACAACAGCAGACATGATTTCTGACACGCTGACAACATGTTTCTGACCAGAACATATATAAGATTCATTTATTTGACAGTAATGTTAAATTGCTTCGTGTCTCTTCCATGTTTTGTTTATGAGCTGTAGATGTTTTCAGAGACAGAAACAGTCTGCCTGCATTATTTTCATTGCCTGAAACATTTCTAATAAAAATATTTTTGTCTAAAACAAAGACGTGTCTTCATAATGCAAATGCAAAATAACATCACAATGCTGGGTTTTTTTTTGTGTTATTTTTGTTGTTTAATTCCATATACTCAGAAACAATAAGTTCAATAGTGTTTAGCTGAAATTAAGGCTAAAATTCATTTCTGATTTGATTCAATCAAAATCACACGCAAAATGCAAATCATGTTACACTCATCAAATAGACAGATAAATATACATGACACATGTAAGTAATATTTTATTTTCCACTCTTTTGAGATGCTATAAGAACTTTCAGTAACAGCCTTCTTTTAAGCTTTGAGATTTTTATCTTGTAACAAAACGAGACAAAACAAAAATAGTTTAAACTAAAATTTCAAATCATCAAATACATTTTCCATGTTTTATCCTAATCTTTTATCTAAAACTTTCCTTGTCATCATGACTTCAGAAAACATTTTTAAAAACACACCCACAGCCAAACAGATGGAAGCAAAAATGAAAATCTGTTTTGTGAGTTTTATTTGATTAATTATTTATTCAATTATTTATCCCCAATTTGATTAAAAAAAACAAAACAGTCACAGTGTTGTTAGGATTATAAATATAAACACTAAGACAGAAATTAAAGACATAAGGAGAAAGACAGCTGGTGATGATAAAGATGATGATGATGATGACGATGATGATGATAAATCTTAAACTAAACTGATGAAACTCCTCTCATTTGTAAACACAGTTGAGTTTTAATACCAGAGGACATTTAACGTTGTGGACCACACTCAATTTTACAGTGAGCCACTAGCGCCCCCTGCAGGACAAAATATTAGTTCCTGCCGTGTACTGTCGCTAGATGGCAGTATACACCAGGACTTCATAGTTTAACCATCGACGCCACTGAAAAGGTGCGTGTTAAAGGAAAAATACACCCTAAAAAATAGATTTAAATGCGTTTAAAATGGCATTAATCAATGTGTCTTTGATTTATTTACAGTTAAAATTAGATCAATTGTCTGCATTTGCTTCTACCTGAGTTCGGTATCATTCAAGTGAATGTTATCAAGCTTCAGAGAGTTCAGTTTGTGAATTTCAACCCAGAACATTTTGGTAGAAGAGCATGAAAAAATGTTCTTAAGTTTTCACTTCAAATTAAACAAATTAAATTAACTGTCACTAGTCCAGCTTAAGGAAATGTGGCAGGCCTGAGATCCAGTGGTGGAAAGTAACTAAGTGCATTTACTGAAGCACTGTGAGTCCAATTTTGAGCTACTTGTACATTATTTCCATTTTATGCTACTTCACTACATATCAGAGAGAAATATCTTTTTTTCACTCAACAACATTTATCTGCAGCTGTAGTTGCTAGTTACTATTCCAAGTAACAAGATTATAAGACTAGGAAATATAATATATTTTATAATTATAATTTATAATTATAAACAGTTGTGGCCCTTGTCTTGCTTCAGATGTCTATAAGTGGTTGTCACCTTAATCAGAGACATTTTCCCTCTAAATATATCATGTGGTCAAATTAAATCAAACCACATGATATATTTAGAGGGGACATATGTGGTTAAATTAAAACCACATGATATGTTTTAAGGGAAAATACATCATGTGGTTAAATTAAATCCAACCATGTGAGTTCCAAATTATCCAGTATTAAAACAGATAAAAAGATTAGTGAAAAGTTTTTGTTTTTTTAAAATGTAAATGTTTCTTCTTTCCTCTCCCATTTATCATCTCGTGACTCCTCATATTTTATATTATATATTTATGTTTTGAACTTTTCAAAGGGTCAACCACTGAACAAGATAACTGTATATAAAGTTATTCAAACTCAAAACTTAAAATGCTACTAACATATTACTGCATTATTAAAATACATTCCTAACATTATTTTATTATTCTATTACACACCACCAAAAGCAACCTCATCAATCCTGTAACGACACGTGTCAAATTTCGTTTTAAGGTGGATTTCCCTCTTCGTGGCGCAGGATGATGACGTAAAGCCCACAAACTGGACGCTGCTGCTGTTGCGTCAAAGTTGCCTCCTGATTGTCGGACTGTTCAGATGAAACATCAACAGTCTTGTTTCTAAATCTTATAAACTCACGATGTCTTGGGTCAAAGCTGTTTCGTTTAATGGAGAAGATGTTTTCGACGAGAACGCGGACGACTTCAGTTTGTTAAATCGAGAATGGACGTCCCTCATGAAGAAGCGAGTGCGGGTAAAGCTAATGTAGCTAACTTATGCTATGTTAGCTAGCGTGTTGTTGCTCAAGCTAAACTTTGCCTGCTTGTTGTTGTAGCTACTCTGGTGATAGTTTAAGTTCTGTGTATGTGATTAAAGTGTTAATATGAGCTGCCTGTTGTTGTGGACAGGACGGGTATGTGGACGGGGCTGATGCCGGGGAGGAGGCCTCACTTCAGGTCGGCTTCAACCTGGGCTACAGGGAAGGAGCCGCTCAGACTGCAGCTGCTGGGAGACTCAAAGGGATTGTCAGGTAAACATCCCATCATTTGTCCCCTCTGTCATATATCTATAGACTATCTATATTCGCTCATCAGGTTAAAGACACAGCTGTGGAGCCAGGTGACACATGTTCAGATGGATTTGATTTACTCATCAGAGGCTTGTTCAACTAACTCAACTTGCAGCCACTGTTATAAACATGGCCGTGCCTCAAGTTTCCAGCAGATCATTGTAGGAAACATCAGAACAAAGCGTCAGAAGTCGAATTGTTCTTGTGAGCAAAGAAGGGCTAGACTGAAGATCACTAAGGGAAGAAGCTGAACAGAAACTGGATCAGTTGTATCCAAAGTGCGATCAGGCAAATCAAAAGTGGCCACGACATTAGAAGTTCAGTCATTTGAAATTTTCTGTATCAGTGCCGATGCAATACCTGCATTTCTGTTTTGACATCAGAGTTATGCTTTTTCAGTACCCTGCTTTGAGTAATACAAACATGTTTTTCTATGTAAGTTCAATGTTTTTAACTTTAAAAAAAGCTTTTCTTAAATGAAATAAAATACCTTTAGTACAATATAGATTAGAACACGCATTAGATGTCAGGTTTCAGTCCAGCCAAGTTCAGCAAGAACAGTGCTGTAAATACAGGAAATTTAATTAGGGAATGTAACAATGTTTGAATGAGCTAAAGCAATACAAACAATTACATGTCAACATTTAGCATGTCTCCTGATTGTTAGAGAACATAAACCAGATGGCATGTTGTGATTTTTTTTCTCATCATCATATATAATGCATAAAGGTATTTGGTTATTTAGATGACTATCTTTTTTGCCTTCCTTTCAATTTTCAAGCTCTTTCACTCTTTTAAAAAACACTCCTCTGTGTAATATTTCTGCCTCTTTCTTGCACAGAAACATCATGAACCTCTTTTGTTCTTTTCATTATTCAAGACTCTTTTCTGTCCCAGTCTCTTCTCTGTGCCATTGTATCTGACACTGTTGTCTCTTTGTGTGACACGTCACAGTGCTATATGGTGCTGGTGCCAGATCGAACATCCGGAAAGCCCCGTCTTGTCCTCTGTGGCCGACCTTCTGCAACGGGTTTCACAGTACGAGGACAGACTCACGGACAGCATCAGGAAGGCTTTAGAGAATCCTCCTCCCAGTGTGAGCTCCGTCTCTGAGAGCATGGAGGACCTGGAGGTGAAGCAGGCGGATTCAGACTGCTGTGGAGGGGGATGTAAAGGAACAGACTGCTGCAAGGGAGGAGAAAAAATGGACCTGGATGCTCCCCACCAGCAACAAAAGCACTGTTCTGGGTCCACTGACAGTTCCTCCAGCTCAAGTGAAAGCCTGAACTACCTCCTGCAGCGCTGCATGGATCTAGTGTCGGAGCTGGGACTGCCGCAGGAGCTGATCGGTCACATAGAGGAGCTGAGGAATATGTAGTGATTGAATATGAAGGAACAGAATCACAGCAGTTTTGGACAATACTTGAAAAGGCACATGAACTATGAAAGATGACAGTTTTTAGTGTAAATTTCTGACACATGACTGAAGTATTTATGATGTAAATAGTGTAAAATATGCATTTTTAATTTGCATAAGATGGTTGAAGAATATTTGAAAATTAAAATGGATTTGCAATTTTTACTGCATTTCTGTTCTCACACCTATTTTGTTGCCCTCCTAAATTAAACCATTCATTTTACCTCTTATTTATTATTGGCCATATGTACACTTTGTAGTGAGGAATTATCATGAATTTGTTCTAATAGCCATTATAAAAATACTCTCAACACTCTGAAACATTCAGAATTAATGTTTTGTATTTTAGATAGAACACCTCTTTTAAAGAGATTCATACTGTGAAGGTATAGGATATGAACAGTATGTAGTTTAACCCTTGCATGAGTCAAATTTGACTTGAAACAAATGCATTTAAACAATAAACCATAAAAAGTATATATCAGTAACAGTTTAGCAAAAGTATTTTGACCTACTGAGAAAGCCCATTTTTGGGATATATTTTTTTGTGTGTCAATTTCTTGGTTTTCTCTGTTACTGGAGAATGAGGTCAACTTTTTTTTCTCTATAATAATTCCCCCGACTTTAAATATATCTTATCTTAAATATATCTTAGATATATCTTGTTACTTAATAATAATAATGAAAACATTTATTTTTTACATCACTGTACTGTGATATAATATGTTTACAGCACATAACAGTAGAAAACAGTCCCTTGCCAATCCAATAATATACTACGTTTACATTTTGTATGGCTGCAATTGCCTATTCCCATTATCACTTCATATGTACATTACTTCTTTAATTCACTGATAAATTGTTTAGTGTATGAGATGTCAGAAAATAGAAAGTTCCCAGAGCCAAACTTGACTTCTTCAGATTGAGATTTAAGAAATTCACTTTACAGTCACATAAAACAAAGCAGCAAATCATCACATTTGTAAAGCTGGAAATGGTTTACTTTGCATAATCTATACTCTGCTTAACATTTTGTTGATCGACTCACAAATTTCAACCCACTAATTATTTCAGGATTAATTCTTTGTTTACATGTCAAAATACATCTAAACTTTCCGATGAGACTTGAACGCAGCAGCACTGTGGGCGCACATGAGTATGACGTCATGCGCTCGGACGTGCCGTGACCCGCTGCTCCGGCTAACGAGGAGCTTCGTACCAGCAGATGTTCCGCAGAAAACACAGGAAATACTCGTTATTTGTGAAATGTGCCGCATTAAACGAACATGATTTAGTGATTATAGGAGGTAACGAGTGTGACAGCGGTGATTCTCATGAGCGGCGTCAGTGTTTGGTGGCGCATGTTTGTGTTTTAAGTTTGCCTCAGCTAGCTGTTAGCTAACTTCAGCTTGTTTTCCAACGAAGCAAAAGTGAAACCGGAGCTTCATGATTATCAGCTTGTCTCTCATTAAACTCAAAACTCAAGGTATGTGTTTTGTTATTATGGCAGTAACAGTTTAATGTGCTGTCAGTGTCTTTACTTCCTTGTGTTGGAATTATAATAATAATAAGGTGCAGCTGTGATTTAAGCTAATTTTACTCCAGATGTTAAAAGTAGTAGCAGGTGTTAAACCAAATTATGTGACCTGGATTGAAATTTCAGCTATAATGCCACATTTTCAGTGTTTTATATTGTCAAAATTGTGCCCTGTCAGTATTTAGATAGTCAAACTAGTTGATAGCTGTTAACCAAATATTGTGCATAGAGTTAGCATAAACATTTAGATAGAGAGAATAATAAACTTAGATAGCTGTGATAGCTTAAACTTTATTGTACAGATCTGTCTGCACAAACTTTGGTTCACCCTTTGGTGTTTCGTCATGTTGTTAATCCTCTAGTGTCTAGTGATTTAAAAGAATAAAACATTTACAGTGTCAGTACAGTATCTGTCTTTAATTATTCATTCAGTGATGTTGCTCATTGTGCTTTGTAGGTATCATCTCTATCACAGGACAGAAACATGGTTGCTTCCTGGCTTTAGCAGCAGCTTGACACTCGTCATCATGAACTCCTGAAATCTTCAGGCTTCAGCGACTCATCAGGTCGCTTGCGGTTGTTTTGGACTAGAGGTCACCGTCCAGCCTACGACCCGTCCTGACCTCCCGAGCAGAGGGAGCGGTTGGGAGCAGATGGGGAGCAGTTGCTGTCACGCTGAGAGTCCCTGTGGCAGCGCGGAGGAACGAAGCGGTTTGCTGAAAGATGACTCAAAGACCACGGTGCCCACAGGCGAAACAGTTGTGGTGGGCACTTGTGGTCCTGAAAAAGATGATGACATAAGGTGAGATAAACATTTCAGGTTATTTTCAGTTCCCTCTTTTTTGAGTTTGGTGTCTAGGCTCATCTTTTTAACTCACCACTATCTATGTCACTACATGATTTGGAGATAGAAGCCACGTTTCCACTGCAGGAACTTTCCCCAGGAACCTTTGGGGGAACTTGTTTCCACTGTGGGGATCAAGGTCTGAATTAAGTTCAGGGGACATTATTTTGCCCCCCTAAAAACAGTCCCTGCTCTGGGGTAGTTCCTTCCAAAAGTACAGGAACTTTGGGGGTGGGACTTGCAGCACTGAACATTTCTGATTGGTCGAGTACTTGCTGCATTTTATTTCAGCCACCTTTTTAAGAAATCTGCAGTTGCAAACAGGTTGTTACAGCAGTGGATTAAAACCACTGATACAAAAAGTACACCCTGCCACTGCTGGCGTTGACACTTCCCCAAACCCGCTTTGAGAAAAGCAATCAGAAAGCAATACATAAGTGACTGTATGGCACACAGTCACAAATATACCCATCAGGTTTCTGTTTTTCTCATTGAGATCATAGCAAATGTCAGAAGTGACTCAGTAAAGGAAGCACTTTCTAAAGAAATTTGTCAACATTGAAACTCACCTTTTAAGAAAGGGTAGAAGTCTGTGTTTCGTGTGTCTTTGGAAATATTGTATTTAAATGTTGGTTTTGACTCTGCCACTTATTTTATCTTTCCGGACAGAAAGTAGACAAGAATGTGAGAATAATAAAAATCCTTCAAAGATGTGATCTGCTGTTGGATGACAAGTAAAAAAAAGTGTTTTTTGATGACAAGATTCAACAGTTTGCGTAGGGTGTGTTTAGTGACAAACAGGTCCAGGGGACTTCCCGAGGTCTTAAAGAGTTTCACAAAGAGACCTTTCTTTTTTCATCTCACGCACTAGTATTAAGGTTAAAGAGATACTGCGTAAAGATGACTGTTTTGATTATAGATTTCCCATCTCCCCCACGCCTACAACACAGAAGAACCGTGAAACATCTTGTTTGTGATCACATATCTGCTCTGGGTTACTGGTCATGAAAAAGGTTATTACTCAAGATATCAAAGCTGCACCTTAGCCAGGGGTTTAATTTAGGGTTTGACACATGTTTTTGTTGTATGGTCTGATATTGCTCGTCCTCTCTGTGTCATGCCACTCAGGATAACCCGTGATGAGGCCAATATGAAGGTGGAAGTAAAGGCTGAGGCTGTGCAGGCGAAGAAGAGTCCTGAGGAAGGAGAGACAGAGCCCAGTAACACTCAGGAGAATGGACCCATGCAGGAGGTGGTCTTACAAACGGCAGCATCTTCTCCCAGGAACAAGTCTGAACTCAAAGAAAACTCCACCAGAGCACAAGATGAAGACATGAAGGATCATCCTGCAGACAGTGGACAAGCTGAACTTCTGCAATGCACTTTAAACTCCCTGCAAAAAGAACACACCGCAGATGATTCTGAGGCTTTTACAGTAACAAACGTGGCACCAGAAGAAGATGGTCCAGCCTCAGCACAGGACAAAACACCTGAGACAGTATGCTCTGAAAACCACACAGAGATAAACACACCAAGAGAGCACATTACAACGGCCCATACTGATAATGATGAAGAATCAGGCTCCAAAGTCACTTCTGACAACGCTGCAGCCGAGACATCAGGGGAGTTTTCTCAGAATAATGAAGTGTTATCAGTGCCAAACACTCAGCTCACTGCAGCAGCCTGTCAGTTGTCGTCCATCTCTGCGGTCAGTCAGGAGATCGACAAAGAGTCTCTGAGCTGGTGAGTCACATGGCGAGACAAACTGTAAAGTTTCTGTCTCCGGTTTGGATGTTGGTTAGAAAAATGCAACAACATATCATGAGACTGAATTGACAAATGTGCCTTTAGGGCTGAGTAATGCATTTATATTTATTTGTATCATCTGTTAATCAGTTTGTATTTTTAGATTATTTAAAAAGTTGTAGTGATGTGTAAATAAACACTATACTGTAAAGCAAAATATCATAGCTGTAGACCAGTGGTTTCAAAATATGGCAGTTTGGTATCAATTTAAATATGAGGTGTTGGAGGAATAAATACAAAGATAGGAAAGCAGAAATCTGAATCTGGCGATTTACTTCATAAGTTCTTTAGGTCACATAAAGAGGTTCAAATAAAACAGTCAGAGAAGGAATAATAACTCTTTTTTTTTTTTTTTTTTCTTTTTTAAGGTGCCACAAGCTAAAAACATTAGGAACCACAGAAACTAAACAACCTATCGTGCTTCTTCTATTTTCTGGCTATTGGTCTATTAAAATATTTTTACCATATTGCCCAGTTGACTGAGTCAGGTTGGACAACATACACTGATAACTGTTGTTTGCTGTACTGGATCACCAACCCTGTAATGATTAACCCTCTCATATCTATGGTTGTATCAAGAGCAGTGCTTTATGGCAGCATTGGATTTAGAGGTAATTAGTCAAGTATTAAATACACTGGGGCAAAAATTCCAATCTAATTAGTTCTATAAATTCATTAATACAGTGAAAGTACAAACATATACTGTAATAAAAGACTCATTCATATCATCCAACCCGCTTCTGTACAATCAGTAGTGTTCATGTGCATTATATAGAATTTAATATCCTTGTCCTGTCATCCTGTGTGTAGTGCTGTGACAGAGGTTTCAGAGACTGGAAGTTCTTCAGTGTGTAAGGAGGTCACTCCTGAAGTCACAAGGAGCCATGATGTCTCTGAGTCTTCATCTGGATCGGAGCCTCCAGGACTCAACCACAGTGGTGAGGAACGAGACTCCGCCAACTATGTCGGGGAGCCAGAGACCACAACTCTGGCAGACGCCAGCGGGAGGTCAGTGGGTTCAGAATTGTGACATCAAAACAAGGCACTTGTTTACATAAACCGTTTACTTGTGCTCTTTTTGATAGACTCCCTATTGCCACTAGGGGGCGTATAGGCACCACCAGCTTGTTGTATGAGCAAAATCATTCCACCTTCTATTTTGTTACTTTCTACAATATTTGTACAACTAAATGAGTGTTTCATAATATAAAATATCATTTATATATAAAGCAGGAAGAGTAACAAAAATGTGTTCTATCTCCAGCTCAAAGTCCAATCGGGATGCAAAGCCAGATCTTGAGAGTGCAACTATGAGCTCAAAGGAGGTCACTTCCCTCGAGAAAATCAAACAGGATATTGGGGAGGAAGTAATGCTGAAAGGACAGGACAAAGATGGAGATCTTCCTAAAGCGGAGGAGAACAATGAGATGAAGGAGGAGGCGGAGAACGGTCCCACAGAGGCCGAGACTCAGGCCGGGAAGGATGCTGAGGTTCAGGAGGTAACTGGGAAAGACGAGCTGCCAGCCTCATCCACTGGTGTAAAGGCTGATGAGTTATCTGCCACAGGGAAGGATGACTCTGCTGACGATGGCCTGGAGAACAGGTTTGTAGGTTTAAGGAGTGAATTGGATTTTAATGTTACACATCAGGTGTCGGTTGAAAGATTGAGTTACAACACAGGAAAGCACTGTTTAAAACGGTGTGTCAAAGTAGACTCAGCACAACGTGTTTAGTCTTCAGCTTAAGCATCATTGTCCCCGTCGTTAAAAAAAGTGCATGTGTTTTTGCCACAAAGGAACCACTAAGAACACACAGGTCTTAAGTGAAACTGAAATTGGATTTTGGTACAAAAACAGGAGAAAATACTAATTATGTAGCTATTTTGGCTTTTACTGCCATGGTTTGGAGGATTAGTCAGCAAACTGAAGAATAGTTTTATCCGGAGTTTAAAGGATAAGGTTGGTGTTATTCTGTATATATTTTTATTGTTAAAAAATTCCATGAAAACCCATTCATTCCCACTGAGTATCTTTAAACTCTTTAAACATGGGTTATAAACACGCAGTATATTCATTTTTTTTAAAAAGCTGTTTTTAGCTAACTCAAACAGGAGTAAATATTGCATTCCTTTCTGGACTATTTTCAGCTGCAGATTAATACCCATGTGGTGCAGTCCTGAGTATTTACAGCAGCAGGACGATATATGTGGGATTGGCTAAAAATAAACTACAGTGCACGTGTTCACTGAAATGAAGGAACATGTCACCCAGTGCAACAGTGTCGCTCAGTGATGTGTTTTTAATAGTTTTGGACAACAATGGAGATCTATGGTGCAGGAATAAGATACAACCCAGATTCCAAAAAACGCTGGAACGCTGTGTAAAACAGAAACATAACAAAACAGAAATAAAAACAGAAATGCAAAACATTTACAAACTTTACAAACTTACTGTGTTCACTGACAACTGATTTACAAAGTGTTCCTGAGTCCTGTAAATTTCCCCACTGTGGGACGAATAAAGGTTTATCTTATCTTATGTATTAATCTTCTTTATACAATCATGTGTTCACAAAGTGTTGAACCAGTCTTTCCAGGATGAACCTTTCATGCCCAATCATGATGCTATCACCTGTTACCAATGAACCTGTTCACCTGTGGACTGATCCAAACAGGTGTTTTCAATCAGTCCACAACTCTCAGTCTTTTGTTGCACCTGTCCCAACTTGTTTGAAACATGTTGCTGCCATCAAATTCAGAATAAGCAGATATTTACAAGAATCAATGAAGTTGATGAGGTCGAATATTAAATATATTGTCTTTGTACTGTTCTAAATTGAGTATATGTCAAACAGGATGAGCAAATTATCCCATTCAGCATTCAGCATCCCAACTTTCTTGGAATGGAGGTCGTATATCAGGCTTTTGCCACACAGTGATAATACTTGTTTGTAGGATTTGTCTGCTTTTTTTAGGATCTGTTGACAGTAAGTAAGATATAAATCATGGGTGGTTGTTTTTTTCCTTTCAGTGAAGAAGACTTGTACAGAGGAGCCGAGGAGTTGCCAGCATCGCAAGAAAATAAAGCAGGACCACCGCCTGTGTTAGAAACTACACGTCAGTACATCCAAATCAGCACATCCATGTAGCGAAATTACATCAGAGATTTGAAACAACAAAACCTTTGTTTTGTCGTGTAAAATATAGACAATAGTCCTTTTGTTTTGTCCATCAGTTCCTTTTACTCTCCTCTCTCTTTCTCAGTTTTAAAGGTGGAGGACAGATGCAGTTTGGCCCCAGCGATGCATATTCTGTCTTACAGCGAGAGAGAGTGGAAAGGAAATACTGCCAAAAGTGCTCTCATTAGAAAGGTCGGTGTGCCTGTAGCTCCTGGGAAGAAGTGCTTCAGATTAAAGCCAGTTGTTGTTTTTCACGTTCATGGCTAAGAGGCTTCCTGTGGTGTCCCTGTGTGCTGCTGCAGGGTTATAAAGAGATGTCCCAGACGTTTGGCAGCTTGAGGAGAGTGAGGGGAGACAACTACTGTGCCCTCAGAGCGACGCTGTTCCAGGTGCTCTCCCACAGCACCCAGCTGCCCATGTGGCTGCAGGAGGACGACATCACGATGGTAAAGATCACCTAATGAGGTGGCATCACTTGACTGTTGGCCCACGCTTCAAACGTTCTGTTCTCAGACAGCCATCCATTCTGCAGATTGAAATTTCAAGAGATTCTGATGTTACCCCACCTCATGTACAGCAGGGGAAAATAGCACTTAATATTAATAGCCAGAATATTTTTTAGACTAATTTTTTAAAGACTTATTTCGACCAAACCAGCGTTTGGTGATTATTGGAACAGTGGAAAAACAAACCAAGACTTTTTTGGTGAGTTTTATTTAGTTTCGGTTGAGTTTGAATGAAGTGTTTCACAATGACATGTGAGGTAAAATTACTGTTTTTGTGAATGGAGTCTGATGGCTTTGAGGAGATGTTTGCTGTTTTTTGGTTCAGGAAAGACTAGACATCACTCTCTAAACATTTTAAGTGCCTCTTCAATGAAAATATTCCAGAAGACTGACTAACATTTCTAACATCCATGTTTTAATTATGTTGGTGCTTTGGCTCCTTTGAGCACAGCTGAAATAAATTAGGTCTTAGCATTTTAATTCTTTGTGTTAACAGCTGCCGAAGCAACTTGAGGCCCAGGAAGGTCTGATAAGTCAGTGGACATTTCCTGGAGAATGCCTGCAGGGAGATGGGACAGGAGATGCCACCCAGCAGCTAAAAGGCTACATGGAGCTTCTCCACAATAAGGTACTGGCTTCAAATCTGCCTAGAAACATGTGAGAAAGTATTTTAAAGACACAGAGTGGGTAAACCACAGCACTATTTTTATGTCACCCGTGGACACTGAGGGTATTGATATTCATCCACAGAGCCTTCAGATGTGATTGCTACCATATGTTAAAGGGAGGTAGTTTTCTAAATGCTGCTCCATCTCTCGTGTTTTTTTCCTCCAGTAATGTTCTAAAGGATTTAGAGGGGTATTTGGACCCTCAGGCTCAAAGAAAGTGTTTCAACTGTTAAAACCACGGTGCCTCTTTACTATAACAGAATGAGGCCCCTGCCAGAATTTACAGTCAGTCACTGCTGCTGGTAGTTTGTGAAGAATCCTGGTGTTTACTGCATGCACGTTTTTCAAGTCAGACCTCGTTTGCTTTACAAGAGGTGGCTGTGTGCTGGTTTTGTGCCTCACATTATGGATTCCATATAGTTGCACTATATAATGCACTATAGGAATAGACTGTGTTGTTTTATTCTGATCTGTGCAGGTTCCACAAATATTTCTTTTTATGTGCATTAATGTTTTACATTCCTGTTTGTTTTCCACTGCATCTGAAAAAACTGATTAGATTAGTTAAAAAGAAACTGATAAAACTGATAACAGATTTTTTAAAAATCATTGTGTTGCTCTTTGATGTTGCTGTTGCACAGCTCAATTAGCAGATAACTAAATGTCATTCACATACATTCTCCGTATTTGGCACACCAGTATGTCATCATGGGGTCACTAAAGGATGGTGCTGTCAGGTGGTGTAATCATGATTGGGTATGAAAGGTTCATCCAGGAAAGGCTCAGTCGTTCACAAGCGAGGATGGAGAGAGGTTCAACACTTTGTCAAACACATGGTTGTACGAAGGAGATTAATATATGGACTCAGGAACACTCTGTAAAACTGTTAAACACAGTTTGTTTGCAAATGATTGGACTCAGAATCTAAATAATATCTTCAAATTGCTTATTTTGTCCAACAGCAACAGTTTACAGTGAAATAAACTGCTGCAAATCCTCATTTGTAAATAGAACCAGCGAGTGTTTTGCATTAGTACTTGATAAATGGCGCAAATGATTAGATGGAAAATAGTCGTTGATGCATTTCATTGATTTGTTTCCAGTGGCAGGCAGCAGTGGACTGCTCCTCTGCGGAGGAGCGGCAGCAGCTGTGCGAGCGAGTGTTTCAGGGAGGAGAAGAGGAGCTCGGGCTGCTGGAGGCGCTCAAGCTGCTGATGCTGGGCAGAGCGGTGGAGCTGCACAGCTGCATGCAGGCCGGCGGAGACGTGCCGCTCTTCTGCTGGCTGCTGTTTGCTCGAGACTCGTCCGACTGCCCGCGCTCCTTCCTCTCCAACCACCTCAGCCATGTGGGCCTCAGCGCCGGGCTGGAGCAGGTAGGAGAAACCTCGGCCTTCTTTTTATATGTCAAGCAGCAAACCGCATATTCGCTTGAACAGGCATTTAAAGACATATGCTGAATGTTTTACTGGTTACATACAGTGGTTTCCTGGCAGGTAGGGAGCATTTACATGAGTAATGGTAAACAACATTTACAAGTAAGTAGCTCCTGGGATTTTTTTGCCCTTTTGAATCCAGCAATAAATGTGTGTTGAATAAACAGCTGTCACTCTTGGTAACAAAAAAACATCAACTCATGTTAGATGTCGTGAGATTGGGTGTGTAACATTCTCATCATCTGAAACCTGAGCAGTAAAACATGCCAGCGCTTGTGCTGTTTTTCCCTGTTTTCGAGCTGTCATGCCTCTGCAGGGGTGAGAAGGTTTGAGGAAGAACAAGTAGCTGAGTGATTTAATTGGTATTTTCATTCTTTTAATTAAAGCTTTTACAGGCACGGTTTCCATAAAGAAACCCCACCCATAAATATCATGTGCTTGAGCAGCTGATTGTGCTGTTTGGAGAAGTGTGCATTCTGTAACTGTGCAATTATCTCTCTGCTTTTTGCCTTTTGTGCAGGTGGAGATGTTCCTGCTGGGCTACGCCTTGCATTGCACCATTCAAGTTTACAGACTGTACAAGGCTGACACGGAGGAGTTTGTCACCTACTACCCAGACGACCATAAGGACGACTGGCCGTCCGTGTCCCTCGTCACAGAGGACGACCGCCACTACAATGTGCCAGTTGTAGAGGCTGCAGAGCACGAGGAGCTCGACTCGAGCTGATCGCCTCTGCAGAGAAATCTCCTGCCATACAAACAAAAAATACTCCTCAGGTCGATCCAGATGAATAGATTTACACCAATTTAAGGAATAGTTGAACATTTTGGGAAAAGCGTTCTTGCTTGATGAGAAGATTAATACCACTCATGTCTGTTCGTTGAATATGAAGATACAGTTGGGAAAGCCTGGCTCTGTCCTCAGGTCATAAAATCTGCCTACCAGCACTTCTGAAGCTCATTAATTAACATGTTAGAACTTGTTTGTGTCAACTGAACACCAAAATGACATTTTGGTTTCACAGATTATTTATTCAACAAATTAGATCAATTGTGTTAATTAGTCAGCTTTTGAAGTGCTGTCGGCAGATTTATTACTGTAGGAGACAGCCAGGCTAGCTTTTCCCCTCCGTTTCCAGTCTTTGTGCTAAGCTAAGCTACGGCTGCTGTATCAGCTTCATATTTAGCTCGCAGACATAAGAGTGGTATCAATCGTCATATCTGACTCACGGCAACAAAGCAAATAAGTGTATTACCCAAAATGTCTGTTCCTTTAAAAATATGCTGATTTGAGACCCTGTACAAGATGTGGTTTACACACATTTGTACACACTGTACTGTATACAGAGTTTTCTATTTGGATACGTGTACATATATGTGCATCTGATTTTGCAGGATCATCTCAGTTAGGTCCAAAATAGTTTGCCCTGCAAACACAACGGAGCTGCCAACAGCACCAAATTGATTAGATGGTTCGTGTTTACACTGGAATTTGGGCACTTTGAGTTGTGTATTAATTTATTTCTCAATATGTCAAAAAAAAAATTCATTTTAAATTCAGAAGAATGGTTGAATGAATTAGTCAATGAAAGGGTTTGATGATTTATCAGGTAACAACAGCTCACACCAGATGACGATCAGAGGACTTGGAAGATTAATCGCAGCCTCTGTGTCAGAGGATTTGTGATGGTCTGTGTGTGTATGTTTGCAACTGTGTGTGTGTGTGTGTCAAACTCAATGTGTAACATGTTGCCTTTAACCAAGCTGTTTGAGGGGGAAAACGTGCCAAGATTGCTGCAAATACTGGCAACAGTCCCAACCACCAGCCACTGGATTCAGTAGTAAACGCTCGCTTGGTCCTCCATGTTGCCTTAGAAGTAATGCACAATAAGAATGAATGTTAGTTTTGAGTGATGGGAGGCCATTTTCTTGCCCTAATTCCAGAGCAGGTGAAGGTGATACGTTAACAGTAACACATTGCTTATGCCGTTTGCAGGAATGTTCTTGCACTGTCAGATTTTTGGATGGCATTTAGATAAAATCGAAGTACAATTTTTGTAAACGTCTTTTTATTTTCTTTAATTTTATCAGCTTGATACTTTGACTTTTCCTAATTTAATGAGAACTATAAATATGATTTTGAAGTTTCAGAAGTACGCTACAGAAAATGACACATTACGTCTGTTTGGGGTCTCATAGACTCCATCTGTAAAACATGATTGAATACAATGGATTTTCCTACGCTCTATATCTGATTTGTGTTGGCTGTTTTTTTTTGAGAAGCACTACTGTCCCAAATAAGTCTGTCTGGTTTTCTGTTCAGGAGGTCTAACAAGGATCTGTCAGGAGTCAGAAGTGACTTCACTATGTAGGCTAACATACTGTGCAGTTGTTATAAACACTTCCTTATTGGTGTAACATGCTTTATGGTCACCTTCACCAAATGTGCAAAATTGGCTTATGTCCAAGTGAAGGGTTACCACTTAAATCCTTTTCTATATATTGGCTTATTTAAACAAAACAAATTTGTTGAATTTGCAATTCCTACTTTTTTTACACATACAGCAGTGGGATCAAACCATGAGGACCTTGAAGCCAATGTCAAAACAACACACACGGGTTAATAATAAAGCAATTTATTTGCCAAATAAGAATGCCTATACAGTATATACAGTACATACGACAGTCTGAATACTACCAGGAAATGCTTGGCAAACAAAAGTAGATGGACTCCCAGACTGCATGGAAAGTGAACAATCATAACTGTATTTTGTAACACACGCAATGATATAACGAGGGATTCCTGACCCCTCTGGGCAATTAAATATACACATTGCATTACCTATATAAAACAACAATAATCTGTACACCATTGTATGTAAAATACGATTGCACAACCCAACAAGTCCCACAACATGTCTATATTTGAATTCAAGCAAGGCCTTGCTGCTTAATCTTGATAAAATAACATAAAATAATGAGCAACTGTATTTTGGCAACTCCACTACCACTCGACAGATGTTTCAGTCTCGCTGCGGAGGAGGAAAAGTTCTCCTGTGTCTTTTTTCCCTTGTTTACCAGTAGACACATGAAAGTGGTTAATACACCCGCTGAAGTGATGATGAAAACTATGAGAACTGTTGAAAAGGTCGGAAGACAAAGGTATTTACACTGATGGATGAACACTTGGAGGTGCATGGCTTTCTTTACAGTGTGCGTTTTAATGGTGTGCAGGTCGACCTGAAGAAGACCTCGTCACTCTTTATTCAAAGTTAAGTCTGTCGGGAGAACCTCTGAAACCAAACCATACTCAGGTCCTCTCTTCTCTCCAGCACTGTAACACTCAGCGGCCTCTTCTTCAACAAAGTTCCACATGGAGGTCGACTTTACCTTCCCCTGCTGTCAAGAGTTCACTCCTGCTCCTCCTCTTCCTCCTGGAGCTCCTCGATGGCGTCCATCTGAGTCCTGGAGCACACCTCGCTCATCGGGGCAGAGTCCTCGCCCTCCACCACCAGCTCGTTGGACAGCTCGCTGTTTTTCTGCAGCGACAGAAGACACGAAAACCATGTATTCCTTAAAACTAGCTCTGCCAAAAACTGCAGCCGAGACCATTGTTGTGCTAATCGAACACTTGATAAGCTCCGAAATGGAAGAGCACAGTATTACTGAATAACCTCAAAATGGGAAATTAATAATATGCATCTCATCTAATATGCATATCAGAAAGACAGAGAAGTGTGTGGCTGCTCTTTAGGTTTTTACTAAAAAGGGAAGTTAAAAAATTTCCCAAACTCATTCAGTTCTTAGTGTGGAATCAAAAAAAAACATGGGACTTTTCAAACCCTAAATAAAGTATATTGTGTAGCATCATGTGTAAATCACCCATCAATGAGGAATAAATATGTGTCAAACACAAGAAACAAGTAAAGACACGGACTCTTGATACTGAAGGAATAGTCTGACATTTTGGGAAACACTTTCCTTGCTGAGAATTACATTAGAAAGTTAGGATTTAAAAGGAAATCTGTCCAGATCTAACAAAATACACCTACCAGCACCTCTAAAGCTCAATAATTAACACCTGCTTAATCTGTAACAAACTGAGATTTCAGGAAGTCACTGTGTTCGGTTGTGTTTAATCTCTGCAAATGCTATAAAGTGTTAATTTGTGAGCTTTAGAGGTGCTGGTAGGCTGCAGTGTTCTGGTGGCCTAGAGGTCAAAGGTGCCAACCATGAACCTCAACGTTTGTGTCTGGCTGGGGACCACTCCTCATCTCTCTCACCCCTCGTTTCCTGTCCTTTTTCTCAGATTTTTAAAACTCTGTCCAGATCCAGGTTAGTGGTTTCCCTCCCGTTTCTACTCTTTATGCTTTACTAAGCTAACAGATGCTGTCTGGAGCTTCAAATTGAATGGACAGATATGAAAGTGGTATTGATCTTCTCATCTAACTCTCAGCAGGTTTTTCCCAAAATGTCAACTATTCCTATAAAAGAAAAAAATTGGCAAGTTGGAAGCTATTACCGCATTTTTTGATAATGGTCCAAAAATGGTTTCAATTTAGGACAATGAAAGCTTTAATATATATCCCTGTAATATTTTCGATATATAATAAAAGGTAAGACTTGAAAAACTGATCTGTCCTCTCAATGGACACGTGTCTGAAATTAATACAGAAAATCTAAATTTCCTGACTGTGCAGTAAGAAGAAAACTAAAAGCTCTATCTATAAATACTGTGATGCCATTATCATCCTTTTTGTCCTTGCATGTATTCACAGTGGATTAGTTTTAATTACATCCTTGATGATGATAATAAGTGAGGATACACCTGGTTCAAAATGCAGAAAGCATGAAATAAGGTGTGTCCTCTAATGTTTGCAATGACCTCAACCCAGGTGTTCTCACCTGTTGTCGATAAACATAGCAGGCCGCTATGGCAACCATTGTGGACTCCCCTATGAAACCGGCCAGGAGGGATCCAACGCCGAGTGTGGCACCGTGAACCCTGAAAGACAAAAAGGTTTTGTTTTCAAAGTGTGGAAGTGAGCCCTCCTCCTGTTTGATCTTTTCAGGAATAAAAAAAGAAAACACAAACATACATTTTACAAGAATAAGACAAAATACGGTAATACTGCAGTAAACCTGAGTCATAGTGCTGACCTTTGTGACCCTGACAGTGTTCTCTGAAGTGTTGACTTACCCCATATAAGGCAGCACAACTAGACTGGTGATGAGGACAATGATGCGGAGAACCGAGCTGGGGGCCAGCACAAAGGTCTTTTTCAGGGTCATGAGCCATCCAGTCAAATGAGCCCGAACAGTCACTGCAAACACACACACACACAAAGTGGAAACATCACCCCACTGGTCCGAGCTACGCCCCGGGTTAAAGCCACAGCAGGAAGGAAAATCCAGCTGGACACTGATGCTGAAAAACATCTAACGGAGTTTTCTTACCTGGCAGCGGAAAAAAGGAGAAAATTCGGAGCGGGACCACACACAGCTCAGCGAAAGCATAGTCCACTCCAATGACATCAACCAGGATCTTCTCTGATACATGAGGAGTCCAAAACACCACAAAGCAAAGCTGGACACAAAATGAACAAAAGCAAATTAATTTTTGCGTTGGCTGCACCACAATAGAGTCGCCCGGCACGCCTCATTAGATTTCATTAGTTCATTAACTCAAGGGGGCTTTGTATTGAATGTGGGCCTTTGAAGCTCACGTAACACGAGCGAGCGAGCAAATGCACGACAGACAATGTCATTGTTTCTAGAAGCAGTTGCCGAGGCACGTGCAACAAAACCAAAGCATCTCAGAGCTATTACTGTATTATGAGCACATTAGGGAGTGTTAAACAAAATAAACCTGTCTGATCTGAACATGAATAATACAGCAATTTGTTCATAATTTCTCTGCAGTCTAAACTTAGAACGAGCGCTGGTTGGCCTAGAGATCCACTAAAGGTGTTTTTGTGGACTCTTGCTAACTCAGTCACACACACTCTCATGTTGTCTCAGCTGTGAGCAAAAAATAATCAGTGTATCAGCTGTGTCACGTCTGGAACGTAGTCTTCATAAAAAGGGCAATGCCGAAGCATCGGCTCTCGTGTCCAGCCTTCCTTGAGCCCACCGTCAGTCCTACGCCCCCCTTCTGCCTACATACCACCTTCAAGGTCTTCCCTCTCCTTTGCACGTGTTTCTATATTCCTGTCATTCAAAGCACACACAAATATCGTCCCTATGCAAAAAGGCAGCATGATTTCAATAACCTTTCCAGCAGTCCTCGCCCACTTGTGGCTCTTTCTCAGCTGGTCTGTGGAGCTGCCAGGCCACTATCAATGAGGTTGATTTCATCCCCGTCTTTGCCAGACTGTTACACATTATACACACCAGCCCTCACTGGAACCTGGATACAACCCCACAATCATGCTGTATTGCTCAGGCAGCTGGGCGAGGAGGTGAAACCGGCTTTCCAATTTCCAACAAATGGAAATTCACCCAAATGAAACCATTCCTCATTTGAATACCATGCAATCTGCTGCAGTCAAGATCTTTTTTATTGTTATTGACTCTCCACAAGAACAGTGGGGCATTTTTGTCAAAGAGCTGGATATGCTGGTGTCTTCCATCCCTAAAAACTGGCTTGGGGTACATTCCCTACAATGTGTAAGCAGGCCCAGATTATCCTGTAACAATCCTAAACCCATCTCATGTTGAAAACAACAGTTGCACTACTATTTCTCCTATGTAAAGTTCTACCTTGAAGTCTTAGGTCTCATCTTGCTGGATCTGTCAGCAGCCTTTGACACCCTGAACCACCAAGTCATTCTGTCCACTCTATCTGTAACGTCTTAACCTATCAGGGCTCACAATGATCCTTCAAAGTGGCATGGTAAGGAAGAGTCCTAACGTGAATTTCTGTCCTGGGGTACCACAAGAATCTTTACTTGGTCCCCTTTTCTTTTCAATATCCACTTAGTTTAATTTCTGCTCACATGGTTTTTCTCACCATTGCTATGTTGATGATACCCAGCTCGCTGCAAAGATCTCAGTCCGCCGCAGTGACATCTCAAAAAGGATGATGGTGCTACTGATGATCTCAGATCTCTGTCTGTTCAGCACAACATTAGTATCCAGCTCAGCTCAGCCTCACTCTCACCAACAAGCTCTGCAAGGAATCTGGGCATCCTCATGGATGACTAACTTTCACTGAGCATGTTGCATGATCAGTCATGTTGCCTTCTCATTCACAACACGGGAAATCTCAATTAAACTTCGGTACAATGTTTCTGTGATGGAAGAAGCTACCAAACTAAATTCAGTCAGCACAATCGCTTTCTGTCTTCAAAAATCACTTTAAGCTTTACCTTTTCCGAGAGTACTTACATATCTAAAGTACTTGTCAAATATATCCTTCTCCATTTATCTGTTAACCTTGTGGCACTTGTGTCGGGTGGAGTGTTTCGGCATGTATTATCTGAGGCTTCTCCTAGATCTACTGTGGCTTGAATTAACCACATTTGTTTGGACAAAAGCAAAAAGAAAATGTAAATTATTTTATGCTTCTGACACAAACTCTTACTTTATGGTAAGAGAAAATAAGGGGAGGCAAAAGGATTCTTACAGATTTGCTTATGTGGTGGGAAATGATGAATTGCTCACAAGCCTTTGATGTGGTTTTGTGGGTTTTGATCCCCCGAACCAAAATATAGGAACAGATTACTTGTGAATGATGATTTCATTTGGTATCATCTTACCATCTATCATTATTTTAGCAAGATGGAGGCACATAATAACTAATTTGTGTGGCTCAAGCGAAACCGCCGTCTCCCCTGACTCAGCTGTGGTTTCTCTAAACAAGGTGACACATCTACACTCACTGCCTCGACATCCTAAACACGCTGTTTTCATAAGATATTATTTATTACAGAACATGTTCCTTTCTCACAGCACTTTGTTTCCCTCCTCTGCTGTTTTTCCTTCTGTTGCCTTTCCTTCACCTCTGATCAGAACAAGCCCTGGCACGAGGGCTGTCAGCTCGTGTTTTTGACACCGCTACAGGCCATACCTATCTCAGTGTTGTGCTGTGTCGAGCACACACTCTCATATACATGTTTACAACTCTGGGATTCCACATCTGGTGTGCTGTTATTCTCCTCCTCCTTCTCCTCCTCCTAAAAGACCCAACCTTGGCCACAAACTTCCTGTTTTTCTTATTCAGGCTGTTAAAATAACTAACTGGGGCAAAGGCTCCTTTTCCCTTAACAAAATTCACTTTGCATCACTGTATTAACACTGTGTCAAAGGCAAATATGAACCGAGTGACTGGATCAGGATGCGTTCCTGCTGATCTGCTGGCATAAGAATCCAAAACAGTTTGCTGAAAAACAAAAACACTCAGCAGCAGGGTACAGAATCTGACTGCAGCACTTAGTTAGTAGAAAAGTTCACCTGTGAGGGGCTTTTGGAATGTGTTAACTAATATGTGAATTATGTGAATGCCTGTTTAATTAAGCCCTTAAAGTGTGGGTGGGAGTGTTGGGGGACACAAAAGCTCCATAGCCTCTTCACAAGTTCCACCCCAACGTGTCTCCCTCTCTCTGCAACCTGAAACCACGACAGGACAGCAAAGGAAAAGTACATTCAGTACGCCCACAACTAAGCTGTGAACCCCCATCACTTTGCACATTAATGTACAGCTGAACCAGCGTAATTAGCTGCCGTGAATGTGAGACCTTTTTTTAGAACTCCTGAATTCTGTCTTTGTTTCTGAAAAAGCAGTTTTGAGGTTTCTTTAGTGGAAAACATTTGACAGCATTGCCTCTGGCAAGCTGTGCAAAAACTATGTCAAACATGTTTCTGCATAACACTGGGCTGGTTATGTCAGTCTTGGAGCTGAACCCTGACCCACAAACAGTATCTTCCAATCTGGGATACAGCAGGATTAGAAAAAGGTAAACAGAGCAGAGGAGAGCGTAGGTGTTGTGTTTTAGGGAAGATGATCTGCATGTTAATGATGCCCCCCAACCCCCCAAAAAACAAGCCATCATGTATTTGCTGTCAAAAATATATGAGTGTATAGAGTATTATTATTATTACTATTATGACTTGCTTTGGACATGTTGTTGTTGTAGGACAACATGGTAGGACAACGGACACCGACTGTAGGGGAGGTCAAGTCTCAATGAAGGACACCGTAGGCTGTAAGCTAATACTCTGCAAGTGTAGGAGTGCCCATTATGAAAATGAATACTGGAAATTCATGCAGGCTGTATCAAATATCAAAGTGGGTCTAGATGTTTGAAGAACACCCTCTAAATTGCAGCAAAGCTGAAAAGACTTTGTATTTCAGTAAACTTTGTAAAAGCTGCAACTTTTTAATTTATTGTTTAGCCAATAAAATATCTGAATAGAGTCAGAAAAGCCGCCCAAAGACGACCTGTCTTCAAATTCAAACTTATTCTGTCTGATCAAAGGTCTAAAATACAGAGATATTCTTTTTTAAATTGAATTCATAATGGCAAACCGAACAAAAAGACAAGGTGCGAATCCTCACTTTTGAGAAGCTACAGCCAAAAAATAATTTGGCTGTTTCGCTTAATAACTGACCATGATCAGATTATCAGAATTGTTGCTGGTTAATTTTCTGTCATTTCAGCAGTAAAGTTCATTAACTTTTCAACACAAATTCCAGCCAGAAGTTGAGGACTGTTTCAACACAGACCTCTAAAACAAACTGTTAACCACACCTTCATTCTGAGCTAATTCAAACCATATTATAAGCATAACCACCCTCCTCTTACCGTGAGTGATAGAGCCAGACAGCAGAATGTAAACTTTTTAATGTGGGACTTGGTGACAGGGCTGCCAGCGTTGATCTTGTTGCTGGGATTGTTCTGTTGGTCAGAAAGTGATATTAGTGGCATAAACAAAGCCATCTACAATAAAGTGTTAACACTGCAGCAAACACTAGTCGAGGGAGTCGGGATTACCTTGTCAAAGGCAGGGTACACTGCTCTCAGCTCGGTTAACCAACCATAGGGCATGTGACCTACAGGGTATGTGGCCGTGAGGACAGCCACGGCCTGGAATGACAAAGGCAGCTATAAGTCATCAGCACGCCACACCTTTAATGCTGAAAATACCACATGCAGCAGCACACACAGCTAAATTAATGACAGCCATCTAACAATAATAGACATGAAAGCAACACATGTGTCTCTCACTTTCCCAGCGGCATGCACTTTTTCACAAGTTTATGATTGGATAACAGCCTTGAGCTTGTTATTGTGTCCAGAACAACAACGGGCAGTGTCAGGCTTTACACACAGACAGTAGGGCCATGTAGGAATGTTTTCACTCAGTGTAATCATGCCCTGAGTTTCACATGAACATGGTGAATCACCCAAACCACTGGCAGCCACTGTCAATGATTTCCAGTTCATTCTGGTAAACAGCTTTGTATTGTCTCTAGTAGTTAGGGTCTCTGTAAGCCAGAAAGCTCCAGAGGGAGTTTGTTAGCATCTGGTTCATCTGCAGTAACTTGAGGGAAAAATTAGTCCACTGGCTTCACGCGGCTGTAAAGTCCCTCTTAATGAGGCCTTTTATCAAAGAATAGTCTATAATTATACTAGTGTTGTTACTATGAAGTAATTTGAAGCAGCTTTATTAATAACATCCAGATTAAATATAAAAACAAAACAGAATCCTCCTCATTCACACATGAGAGTTAGTCACTGTAATAAACAGGAAAAAGCTTTGTAGAACAAATGTTTGGTGAATTAAATTCCTGACACACCCACCTCTGTAGCATCAGAGGTCCCCTTGAGGTCGCGAGACACAAAGAGGTTGACGATGGGTCGGCTGATGCGCTGAGTGGCCAGGATGAGGGCCAGGGGCCACCAGAAGCTCAGCATCTTTTTGATAGTGGCATCGCCCTGCAGAGATCGAGACACATCAAATAAATCACTCTTGTTATTATTTTTACTTTTTTTTATAATTACAAAATTTAGCTAACTTCATTGGTTCGGGTGGCTCAACTTGATGGCATCATGTATAAAACAACAATGGATTTCAAAACCATTCTGTCAAGTTTTTTTTTATCCTTACAGAAGAAGAGTTTGACCAAAACCAAACAGTTTAAAAATAAAAAGGCAGCACTTACGCCCACATCAAGCCCACTGGAGTCTGGGATGTTGTCGTGGATGTTACAGTAGTAACCCAGACCGACGATGCTGAAACGGACCAAGGCACCCATATACAGGGAAAGGATCGGGATGAGTAAAGGCTCCACACATTCTAGGTTACTGTGGAGGAGAATGGCCACGAACACAATCTGCAGGAAAGAACAGCAACAATAAAACTCTAAATATCTACAAAACCTCCAAAATGAATTAAACCCTTCAAATGTAGCCTCCTGCATCAAATCCAAATGAAGGAAATTACCTGGGCCACAACATCAGAGATTGAAGCTGAGCCTACTATGACACTGTACTTGTGCTTGAGAAGTATCCCTGCATGAATCCAAGCCTTCAAACAGAACAATGGACAGAGATGTTACGCCAAGACACCAAGCTTTGAACAAAAGCTCGACCACAGCAGGATGACAGGCTTTATAATGGAAGTGAGTTCAACTATAAAGCAGGGAATGCAGCACTATCACTTGAACCAGCGAGGACAGAGGATTAAAAAAAACAGCTATTTATAGGTCATGTGTGTTTAAATCCATGCTTGCATGCTAAAATGTCTGTCTCATGTAGAATAATCCCACTATGTTGCACACTCACCATGGCATCCAACAAAGGGAATGCAGCCAGGTATAAGAAAGCCTTTCTCGTCTTGTGCCCCACAGATTCATCCACATGGTGGAGCTTATTAATGATGTAGTATCCTAAATCTGTGTAAGCTGTAGAAAAAAAGAGGAAGCCATGGGTAAGTAGAGGTGAGGGAGATCATTTCTACCCTGTTTTCATTGTTTTGAGCAGCAGGGGTTGTGACCTCAGAGGGCGCTGCAATGATGAAACTTTGTCATAAATACCAAAACTTCACTTTCACCAGCTGCGGTTTAGGCACAAACAACCGTTAAACACATACCTATCAAGATATGAAGGACGAAGGCGATGGCCCCGGCTGTCACCATACAGAACACAGCCTTCCTCCGGTCCCTCCTGCTGTTGACAAACACCAAACCCACATTCTTGAAGTCGCTCATGGGTCCAGTGAAGAACTTCATCAGGGAGTAGGCCAGGCCATAGCTGGCCAGCATTTCAACTGCATCCTCTTTGACTGTGGCTATGCCCCTGTTGAGGGCCTGGAAAAGATATTACAGAGTGGGGAGTGGTGACAAGGGAATGAGACGCATAAAGAGAAGTTCAGTATTGCAGCGTGACCAGTCCACATGACTTAGCCTAACTTTATCTCAGGCCAGATGGACACTGACTCCACCACAGCCCTATTCTGCATTAACTGTGAATACCTCCATGAGGCATGTGACACAATAAAAGAAGTAAGACCTTTGACTAGTGCAAAACAGTAAGTGCCATAGGAAACACCCACAACACATCTCAGATCCTTTCCATTCACTTTACCTTCAGAACAACTACTACAGCTGCCCTTTTCCTTTGCAGAACTGTGTGTGCTATTTATACCAGCTAACAGAGCCATTACATAAGCTTAATCCTAACATCTCCAAGCTTCAATGCGTTTCTTTTTTGCCTCTCACACTATCTGCCCCATTGTCTCTCGCCTCAGCCAGCAGATCAGTCACATTGCTGAGAAAGGGCAGGAAACGTCTGAGCAAGGAAATATGACAACTGGCAAACAGGCGTGGAGTCAGATTTACTGATTAATCAAAAGACAAACAAATCACAGGTACATAAAAGAGGAGCTTGTCCAGGACACACTGGGACATAAATAGCAGGAGATCCATTTATTTGGTGACAGAATAAACAAGGGTCTTTCTTCCTCTTCACCTCCTAAATAATATATATGATACAAGCCTAATGGAAACATTTACATTAGCCTGAAAGCTAAGCTAACTGTAGCTACAGCACATAACAAGGTTGAATGATTCAGTGTGGATAAAAGGTGTTTTCTGGAGATCAAAAGCTTTTGCACCAAAAACCAACTAAAATTTGGCCTGAGTCTGGTGCAAAGATGGAAAATGAATGAAATAGTGGGAGGCTGCATTAACATATATCTGAATATTTTTTAAATGTGTCTTCAAGCCAGAAAATAGTTTTTTGTTTTGTTTTGTTTTATGTCCTTTGATAGAAATAACCATTAGGAGATCAATCTATTTGGTGAATTATAAACAAGGGCCTTTCTTCCTCTAATAATATCTAATAGTAATATATAACAATAATATATGACACAACACAAACACACCAGAAACCAGCTGTATTTTAACACAACACAAGCTCAACATATTCAGGGTCAATGTGGAGAAAAGGTGTTTTCCGGAGGTCAAACTTGATGCATGGAAAACCAACCATCTGTGCAAAGATGGTAAATGAATGAAAGAATGGGAAGCTGCATTTACATGTTAAGAAGCTCTCATACATCTGAATGTTTTAAATGCAGGAAAATGTCTTCCAGGTCCCAAATTTGTATGTTTGTTCTATGTCCTTTGAGATCACTGACTTGATAAACAAGGGCCTTTCTTCCTCCTCCTAAATAATATATATGATACAGACCTAATGGACACCTTTACATTAGCTCCAAGTCTGAAAGCTAAGCTAAATGTAGCTACAACACAAACCAGCAGAATTTGAACTGACATAACAATGTTGACATATTTAGTGTCAGTGTGGATTAAAGATGTTTCCTGGAGATCAAAAACTGATGCACCGACAACCAACCAAAAATTGAGGAAATTTAAATTGAGTCTGGTACAAAGATAGTAAATGAATGACATAGTGTTGTGCTGCATTTACATGGTGAAAAACATACATTTGAACGATTCAATGCAGGAAAATATCTTGGCCCCATATCTTTATGTTTGTTTTATGTCATGAATCATCAATTCATCTGCTGCCAGAACTGACATTATAAACAAGGGCCTTTCTTCCTTTTCCTCCATATATATGTACATATGATACAAACCTCAAGGATAACTTCACATAAGCTAACCATAGCTACAATACAAACTAGACGTATTTTAACTGACATAACACGATTGACATATTGAGTGTCATCGAGGAAAAAGGGTGTTTACTGAAGGTTAAAAGCAGATCCAATCAAAAATTGAGGAAATGTAAACGGAGTCTGGCACAAATATGATAAATGAATGAAACAGCTGCATTTAACGCTCTAAAAAACATGTGAATGTTTTTAAATGATTCCTCAAGCAGGAAAATATGCTGATCTTATATTTTTATATTTGTTTAACGTCCTCTGAGATCAATGTATGTGCTGACATTATAAACAAGGGCCTTTCTTCCTCTTCCCCCTCCTCCTCCTAAATAATACATATGATACAAACCTAACCGGATACCTTCACATTAGCCTCCAGCCTGGAAGCTAAGCTAACTGTAGCCACAACACAAACCGGCCGAATTTCAACTGACACAACCAGCTCGAGTGTCATTGTGGTAAAAAAGGTGTTTAGCGGAGGTTAAAAGGCGGAAAGCGAACATAAATATTACCTGCTCTCCGAGGTCGATGGCCACATTGGTGATAGCCAGAGGCACCAGAAAGCGGATGAGAGGCCAGTAAGGACTGAGGGATGGAAACTCCACCATAGTAGAAGCCGGGATGACAGAGCGACGGGCATCTGCCTCGGTCGTGATGGAGTGAGAAGAAAATCAAAGACCAGCGGCTTGAATGCGGGAAGAGCTGCTGTATTTTCACCGAGATCTGGAGGCTGGAGTCGGGCTGCGCTTCACCAGGCGAAGGTCAATGCAAATATCAGACCGGCGCATCTTCCTCCCAAATCATCCTCAAAAAAAGGGGGGGGAGGAGGGAGGGGGGGGCAAGGTGACACCAAACCAGCGCCGAATTGGAGCCAGGAAGCCTCCCGCTGTGTCGCCGGTACAGATTTGGATGAGAGCGATAATCCGAAACTGGCTGGATTAGTTTTCCGAGCTCCGCTTTTCACTGCGCCTGTGCTGCGCAGTCCGGTTGTTGTCGACGCTCCCCGAGGCTGGAGCCGACTGCTGCCCACACGTGGTCCAGGCATCCAAACCTGGTTTTTATTACCACTGCCTGCACACACACAACACACACAGCTCTGCACGGCGTGTTTACATAAAAGCAGACAGCACACGGAAATAGTGTTGTCGTGTTTTGATATTGCTACAGCTGGTGTGTCATGATGAATAAGGCGCATTTTACGGGAGGGATTGTTGTTTCTGTAGCCACGAAATATTGAGAAAATTTAAGTGGAGTCTGGTACGAAGGTGGATTGAGTGAAACAGTGGGAAGCTGGGTTTACATGTTGACACACTCTTATAAATATGAACGTTATAAATGTGTTCTGATGCAGAAAAATTGCTTACAACTTTTCTATACAAGTTTGTCCTGTGAGAACATGGATTATTTACATTATAAACAGAGAAGCACTGATATGAACATAGCTGGTGAAATACTGACCCCTGGTGGACAAAGCAAGAAAACTAGTTCATTAGTTTATGTCCATGTTTATTTATTTTTAATGCAAATACAAGATATCAAATTTGAAAGATGACCCAAAAAAGTAGAGATAAACCTAAACAGCTACACACAGTAAAACAAAATTAGGTCAATGTCTCCTTAACAGATGTATTTAATCAAATTCTGTGATAAAATATCAGCTCCTGCAGACACATACATGATAACATTGTGGCCATTACATAAGCTTGATCTCCAACATCTCCAAACTTCAACGTGTTTCCTTTGCCTCTCACACGATCTGCTCCAGTGTGTCTTGAGAGAAGAAAGCCACCAGATCAGTCATATGGCTGAGAAAGGACAGGAAATGTCGAGACAGCATAAACAGCTGCACAGAGTGACACAAAATCACGTCCATTTCTTCTACACTGCACTGAGTATCTTTCTGTCGTGGATGTATTTGGTCAAACTGTGTCATAAAATGTCAGCTCCTGCAGACAAATACATGATTGACACTGGGGCAAATATTGTATGTTTGTGTCACAAGATGATTACACAAAGAAAAAAACCCTGTGATCCCTGAAAATGAGTTTTAAAATTGTAATTTTGTGTTGTTGTTTTACCTCAATATCTTGTATATAGAGCTGATACATACGAATACTTTTGTTTATATATTATTTCTCATATCAAGTGAATTTGTCTATTAGAAGAGTGGTTGTGTCAAAAAAGCAATTTGATTCTAATCCATTAATAATTACACCTTATTTAACCTTTCATCAACCTTGAAAGACTTAACTAGTTGGAAGACTCATCACAGACTCATCAATGGGAAACAGCTCAATGGAAAAATAAAAAGCTGTTGCACTTATCAGAAGCTGATTTAATTGTGAAATATATATATTTTATATAAATTGTAAAATTGCATAGATGCTGTGCAACCTTTGAGCGTGAAAGTTCATTTTTGACCGTGGAAACTGTAGTTTGGCCATTTTTGTTTGGACAAATTGCTTATTTCATTTTGCTCTTGATGTCAGATTTGAAATGCATGTTGTCATTCTATAGTCTCTTATTCCCTTTCACACATACATGGTATTTGTATGGTCTGTTTACAGTTAGTGTGAAATGGAAATATACCACTGTTGTGGTGCAAAAAACCTGTGAGTAAAGTCTTCAACATGAGTAGTGCTCAGTCAAAACACAAAGTTGTTTGTGCCTCTGCCTGGCGCCTGAGGGAGGTTCTGTAGTGATTTTAACAGTTGACTCAGCCCTTTACTAGCAGACATGCCTTTCTCTGGCAGCTGTAACCAAAGTCAGATGTTTACCAAAGAGCTCGTACCTGCAAGTCCACTTTGTGTGTTCAAATCCTAAAGCTACAATAAAATTCCTCCATAATGTCAGGATTGTTTCATAACTTCTATTGCTAACTGTTCACAGGGTTCTCAATAACAGAGGACTTTGTGGTTTTCTTTTACAAGAAGGTTTTTGAGTAAATAGTGCAGAAGTGTGTTTCATGCAGCTTGTGCCCAACCTTTTGTACTACAGCTCATTTTGTGGGAGTGATTTTGGATAACAAAGCGTGGAGTTTTGCCCTGGTATCCCTGCATAAACATGGTTGAGAGTCAGTTTGTGTATGTTGCAACAGTCAGGACCCTAAAACAGTTATACCTGTATGTGTTAGAATAAAGGATGTGCATGTCACTAATAATTGTATTTACTTGAGCAGAGTGTTGTTTGTTCCGTCAGTTGCTGCAGGAGGTGGCAGCTTTGGATAAAAACACAGGTTTTGGCATAAACATGTTCATTTTGGTGTTTATTTTCCGTGACTTGGAAAACGGTGTTTACAAGTTTCCCAGATTATTAAAAACACCCTGCAACATTTATTATTGTGTGTTTTGGAGATACAGGGTTTTTACTCGAGCAGGAACCCTGTTTTCATGGTTTTCCAGGGCAGCAGATGTCTCTTATCACATTAATCTAACTCTGTGTTCTGAGCACATTTGGCTGCCAGATCTTTTGAGGCCATAACATACTTTGCAGTACTGTGAATATTGACAGCCAGACATTAGAAATATAGATGCAATGAGCTGTTAAAGTTTCCTAAATTTGACAGAATTGGCTTGAATTTCAAATATAAACATGGTAGTACACTTTTGGTGAATCTCCAAATCACTGAAAACATCAATCAAAATGAAATACCTCGTGGTAAAACTTAAAACTTTGCAATACTGCTGACTCTCTCAATCCCACAGAATTTAATGAGGAGGCTGAACTGTGTTTTGCTTCAGCAGTTGCATAATCCATGTTGTCTGTGCAGACTGCAGCTTTGTGCTCCGATGTTCATTGTCTAAAGAGTCGATTAGTTTGTCCAACATATGCTAAATCAAATGAAAAGACCTGGAACACAATTGCATGATGTTAGCAATCATCCCAAATGTCTAAAGGATCATATCTAAGTTGGTCTGTTTTTGAATAGCAACTGCTCAGATCTTCACTTGACTTTGACTCCACAAACCATCATAGCTACTCAGTTCAAGGAAAGAGTTTAAGCCTCCAAGTCCATTCAGAAAATCATACAATGTGCCAGCAGCACCTCTTGCTCTGATCTCCTACCTAATTCACAAAAACAAAGAATCTAAGTCGGGCTTGGTTCTCTACTGAAAATAATCATTGTGCTTTGCAAACAAAAGAGACACTGACATTTGCTTCAAGCAGAACAATGTTTGAAAGACTTCTGCAAATCCTCACCACTTCTCTTATTCAGGGGAACATCCACTATTAGAAATACTGTGCAAAAATATGACTCCAAAGAAGACGACATGGCCGACAACAACTGTAGATGTGATAACTGTACCTGGGAGGAAAATTCCTGTTTGGTCATTTATAAACTGTAAGTCAACTCATGTGATTTACGTGTTGCTGATTTGCATTATGTCCACGTGGTCTAGCATATGTCAACCAAATGGCTCTTTAAACATTGAATATCACAGCACAAAACTACCATCTGTTCAGGCAGTATGGATTATTTAATTACAAAAGTTTATGCTGAAGCAAATCACAGTCTTGATGCTGATTAGAGGAAGTGAAGCTCTAAAGAAAGTGGTCCTGAGAGAAATGTTTTGGATATACATACTTAACACTATGACACCACTTCGTATTAGATGCTTTTCAAGTTAGGACTGTTTGTCTTTTAAAAACCCGCAAACCATGAATATGACCACTAAGGAAGTAGGATCATCCTAAAGATCATCATATAATGGAAGATGAACAGGGCTTATTCAAATGACCCTATATTGCCATCTAGTGTATAGTCCAAAAAGTAACTCAGTGTTTTGAGAAGCTTCATATTGTTCAACCCTGGCTCCAAAAAAGTTGGGGTGTTGTGTGATACATAAATAAAACAGAATGCAACAATTTGCATCTACCTGTACTCAGGTCTGTTTGAGGATGTGCAGTTTGCAAAATGACTCACACAGATGAGTGTCATTTCAGGAAGTGGAGAGTTTGACTTGTCATCCTCTCCAGCGTCAAATATTTTCCCAACTTGAGAAAAATATTCAAATTTAGCACAGATATAGTATCAAATAAAGCAGCTGGTGCTGAGTGGTCCCTGAAGGAGCATATGATTGTGTATGAGTCATGTACTAAACTGCAGAGAAAGAGGAAGTAGTTGATGGTAGTCACACATCCTCACACGTGTCAAGCTTTGTGCTTTGATGCTGCAGGTGAATCTACTGGAAATTAATGCAACTGGGGGTTTCTATCCTTTTATCACTCACCTCTTCACCGTCTAGAACACACTGTCAGATAATACAACTCACAGTCAGGACAGACTGAATGTGATGGGTGCTCTTAAAACTTTAATATTTCTTGCTTTTCTTCATGTTCATGTTCCTGGCTCACGACTCCAGATCACAAATCACATCTGTCACGCTGCAGGTCTGGTCTGTTTTAGCAAAAGTGACCCAGTTTCAGAAAAGTACAAATTCATGAAACATCAGAAATGATCCCACTTCATGTCAGGGGTAGAGAAGTGACTAGATCTGTAGGGTGCTGAGCAGCAGGGAAACCACAGGATGCATTATATGAGTACAGAGTTTGCAAGACTGAATCTGACAAGCATGAGAACAGATAAGTGACTGTAAACACTGATAACCTTTGACAATTTTTTAAATTCTGTACCTCAACAAAGCACAAACTGTTTCTCTGGGGGGTTTTTTGTAAGCGTGTTACTGAGAAGTCAGTTGCATCACGTGGCTGCAGACGCTGGTTGCACAAGAGCATTGTTTATAAATCAAAGAAATTATTATGCAATCATGAATCATTTAATTAAATAAAATAACTAAATGAACACTGAATTTATTGTCACTTTGGGAACAGGGTGGTTAAGTAATTTACCAGGACTCATAAGAACAGTTGGCAAGAATTACTATTGAATGATGATTGTTCCTCAGCGCTACCATCAAAAATAACTTATATCTGTTGGTTTGTCTTGTTGTTGTTGAATTGAGCATCAATCATAGATATAGTACGGCAGCTAAGATGCACTAGAGACACAAAAACTATATTATATATACAGTAAATATATTTACTAGGTATTTCATCTATCATAAAGTATAAGGTCTGAATTAGGGAAACTAAATTACCAAACTAAACTAAAATGGTTTTCAGTTTGTTATAGAAAGCACAATAAATGAATGTTATATGGGGATGAAATGTATCGTCTTCATCTTTTCTACAATAATGACAGTTATGTATAGACTTCATTGAAGTGATGAATTTTCTCCCCCTCTTCTTTCTGTTGTCATTTTAAATGTATATATTTATCATCTAATTTCTCTGCTCCACATATTCTTTATTTCATTTCATTTTATTTTCATGTTATAGGGTGGGGTTGGTGGTGTAGGTGGGGTATGTTGGTTGTGAAATATCACCAGAGCAGGAAGGGGGTCTGGTCTGGCTGCAGCTGAGTGTATGTTTAAAGCACTGTATGTAGTAAAAGTAGAAGATGTAACAAATGTGATCATAAAACAGAACAGTTGGCTCAGTACCTGCACCTGCAGGGTGGAGAATGAATTCAGTTCTTATCTGTAGTAGCTCCATCTTTTAATTTGACTAGATTTGCCTAATATTTGTCTGGCAGTAAATCTGTGCACACGTGGAGAGACAAAATCTTTAAGAACAAAATCCTGTAGCTGTTATGTTCTATATCAACTGTCTGTTGTCACTGTGAATAATTAATGACACTATTAGCTCTGGAGTAATCTGCCATCCTCTCAGTATTGACTGCTCAGCTGGAATCCAGAGACCGAACACACCCTCCATGTAGCTACAATCCTGATTCCAGATAAGTTGTGGGCTGTACACGTGTGTGCTCATGTGTTGACCTTTTGACATATGAATGAAGTGTGTGTCAAAATACATGCTGCCACATGACATGATGCAAAATTCTGAGGAAAACCACTGAGTTGTGGCACGGTAACATGCACAGGCCAGATTGTGCTGAATGTGCTGTATAAATGTGAAATCACAAAACAGGACGTTGGATTTGTGGTCAGAAATGAGGGAAGTTCAGGCAGGCAGCCTCTGAGTCAAAAGGAAGGACAACAGTTGGTGCCTAGTGTGAAAATCCCCCTCATGACTCATTCAGCAGTTATACATTGAGCTGTATGTTCAATGGAAATGTGTGTGCTGATCTGCTCTGTGCAGAGTGGTAAATCAGTGCTGGACATAAAAATCAGTTTAATAAAAAAATACTCTTTGAAGATTTTTTATTATTAGAGTGATATGTTTTCTTTCTGTAAGAATATTGATATTTAAGTTTTTTCTCTTTGAGATCCTTCTTGTCTGTTTGCATTGATTTTAGTTTTTTTCCCGTTCATTCAGCAGTTTATCTATAGTATGCAAAAACTTCAGACCCTTATGCAGAGGTGGAAAAAGCACTCAGATATTTTATTTGAGTAAAAGTACTAATAACACACTGTGAAAAGTATATAAGTATTATAAGCAAAATTGACAGCAAAACACTGTCAGTGTTTGATGTTTTTTTTATTAATATTACTGCTGCATTCATTTTGCATTTTACTGCTATAGATGTTCATGGTGGAGCTCATGTTAAATTCCTTATATACTGTTGGATAGTTTTATCTACAGCAACGCATCATATTCTAAAAGGTCATCATATGTTTGCCCTGTTTTCAGCTTTGTGATGATGCATTTTAAAGCTTTTTTAAAATAGTTTCTTCGGCTGAAGAAGGAAGACAAGTGTCTCAATTCATAAAGAAACAATTCATCCTTCATTTCATAAGAAAAAAAAATCAAATTCATAATCACAAATTTAGAGACATACGGTTTCATTGCATTTCAAAACATTGTTTTTTTTTTTTGCAAAGATTATCATACATGCTCTGTACACTAGAGGGCGCTATAAATGTTACTATAAGAATTGTGACACTCAAATATAATGATGTAAAGTTAATTTAGAGCAATGCAAATAGGAAGCAATTTCAGACACACCTCCAACTATGAGTCATCAGCTATTTTCCTCACAGATTAATGTTTGAGTCATTCATCAAGCAGAAACACCAACATTGTTGATTCACAGCTTGTCAAGTGTCACAACATGCTGTTTTATAGAACTGAAAATCTTCCAGATTGTTAGTTGGACAAAACAAATCATTTGAAGAGAAACAACGAACAGATTAATAGCAAATATAAGAGATTAATTGAAATAAAGAAAATTGTTGTCATACAGTAAAATCACACATCTCTCCCAGCCTGATATTCTTTTACATTATTAAGACGAGACATCACAAATCTCCTTTTTTAACCATTTTTTATTTTCTCAGTTTCTTATTTATTCCTTATTTAACATATTTTATGTCTTCTATATACACACTTTGAGTATGAAACATGCTATATGTGAATAAATAAACTTCTGAACTCAGTCAATTACTGTTCACAATGACTGCAGTGTTAGAAATAAACACTGTAAATCCACCTTAATAGCTGACTTAGATCTTTATAATATAGATTTATACAGCACTTAATATTGAACTGATATCTGAAATCTGATATCTGAAATCTCTGCCCTTGATGGAAAACAATTGGTGTTTTTGTAAACAGAGTCTCTGCACTTTGCTGTACATAGACCGTGTCAATCAAAAGTGGTCGAACCAGTTTTAGTGAGAGAGAGAAATAAAATACAATCAAACTTCTCTCAAGTACCTTCAGTCTCCACTTATCAGAGGAAATGACGCCAGCCAGTCTCAAAGCTCCCCTCTATGTCTCCAGACGCCCTGAAAACACAGCAACACAAGAAACATCCGGAGCCGATAAACACAGTGACCACAACACATGAGTGTGGTGGATGCGATCGCTATCCTCCACACAGCATCCCGAAGAGAGGAAAGGAGAGGAGGAAGAGAAAGGATGAGGCAACAGAGGAGAGGAGACGGGGTGTCATTTCAGTTTGGGCTTTCTCTTCCACTTCCTCTGGACTTCAAGTGATAACAAGAGAAACTCATGACATTTATCTCTCCTCCTCCATTTTCCTGCTCAACTGTTGATTTGTGTTTTCCTCTGGAGCCTGAAGAAGCGGACACTTACTCCTTTCCCATGAGCATTATTGAACCACTCCCTCCCTCAGTGAGCTTATGGACACTACTTATTTCAAGACTTCTATCGAGACCTGGGCATAAGAAGAAACACACAGAATTAAAGCACAAGCAAACATGGACAATTCAAAAACACAATTTACATAAAGACATTAGACGAATTACATAAAGTGCCTGTTTTTGTTTGCACGTGTTGGGGAAGAAATAGCCAACAGCAATAGCAAATAAACATTCATTAAAGAAATTGGTTGTCATGCTTTTTATAATAATAGTGGTACACCAAAAAATGCAGAAAAATTCCTGCATTATGAAAACAGAATTTTTTATTGTCTTTGCGGAAAATGAATGATTTTGAAAGGTGAAAATTACAACCTTGAATTAGATCCACATTAAGAAAACTATTACACGTGGCATTTAGATTCGTGACTATAGAGTACACTATTTAAGGCAATAATGTGCCAAATAAATGACAGCAAAACAAAAAAACCCTACACATAAACTGATCATTTTCTATAAATTAACTGTAGTAAATGATGTCTCTCATAAATATCTGTTTTTTAATCTTATCTTCAGCTGATTATAAATAGCATGACCTACTTTGTCATAACGCTGCATGCTCAGTCACATTTGTCATTTAATAATATCCAGATCTCTATTTTTTAACGAAGTGACCCAGTGACCCCAATAAACAGCTCCACTAACCCACTGCACCACCGTGTTTTCATTCCTGAGCCGTTCATAGCAGCTCAATCCTGACAACCTCTCACTTTCTTTAATCTGCTTCCACTCAATAATCTCTCACTCCATGAATGATTTGTAGAGTTTAAAGTTCACCTCCATCTGTGTGACCCTGCACCTACCTGGCTGCTGTCCGAGCCTGGAGCGCTTTGACCAGCAGAGGGCGCTCCGAGCCCACTCCATCTCATCACCTCCATCAAACTGCAGTCCCCATTTGATTCCTTTAATTGCTTCCTTCCTGTAGTTAATTGGTGCCAATGTGTCCAACCTGAAAATGCATAACATGCCGCATGCACGCACTATTTCTTATTGTGTGCATGTGAACTCATAGCCTGCATTCCCCCCCAAAAAAACTGAAATCATCGAGTGTGTTTGTTAAATTCACCTGTTTCCAAATCAGAGGTGTCAGTGGCTACAGATCCATCGAGGTAAGCACCTGCACCTGGGAGCTTTGCACCACTTTCTCCTCAATCTGCTGCAGAAATTGTGCAAACCTGGCAACATGTGTCATTCATAGCATTAATGCAGAAAGTCGCATCTCTGCAGACATTTTTTTTTAAAATGCATGCGTGATTTGTGCAAAACAAACTTCTACTTTTTACGCAAAAATCTCACTCATTGATCAATTGCAATGAGGCTAAAATGTGCAGCAACATCCAGCAGATTTCAGAGATAATTTGTGTGTGTTGTGGTATTTCAGGCGGGGGAGTAGTAGTAAAATAACTCCTCCTAATTATCTCCTACTACTACTTACATTAGTATTTTTTGCAGGTCTCCAGTCAATGGAGCTCAACTCTACTATGACCCCGCCCACAAAATAGACCCGCCTTGAAGAACAAATATATGTGTTATATATATGTTAATAACAAAATATAAAAACATGTTTCCAGTTTAAAATGACCTTAAATGTGTGTACAGATTATTCGAAGTGATAAGAAACTGGAGGTGATTGTGAGATTTTAAGGATGGTGAATGTTTCGCGGGAAAAAAAGGGGGAGGAGGCGGAGGGATACAGCGCAGTGCTGAGGTCGTTTTTAATACTGGCGGCGGAGCGCGGAACTGTGATTCTCACGCTGCTGTCAGACTGCACGTTTCGCTTCTGCAGCTTTTCCCCATGCAGCCTCACTGAAAGCGACCGCAGCGGCTCCGAGGAAGGATTTTAATGCGTCTTTCGTGTTGGAATAACTTTCCTGCGCCCTTTTTTTGCGCCATTTCTCGCCATCTTCTTCCGCCGATTGTTTAAAATCTAAAAGGTAAGGGAAGGTTTCTGGAGCATGCACGCCACCTTTCCTGCACAGGTTTAGCCAAAAAGAGGTGTTAGCCCATCCTCAGGTGCAGTTTTGGTGCAGGTGGGGTTTCCCCCTCTTGCAGGTATTTTGCGCACCTGCAGCTGCAGCCGCTTCATGCATGCAGGTGGTGCAAACAGAGGGTTGATGTTTTGGAGTGACCATGTGATGTTGCATACTTCTGCTTTGCACCTGCGGACCCTCATTAGAATAAACATCTAATCAGGCTTTTTTTTTTTCAACCAGCTTCACAATAAGGGAAAAAAAACACTCATCATGCCGCTGAATTCAAGTTTGGCGAGTAAAAACTATGACTACGACTACGACTCTCTGCAGCCGTTTTTCTACTACGATAACGAGGAGGAGGACTTCTACCCCCAGCAGCTGCAGCCTCCGGCCCCCAGCGAGGACATCTGGAAGAAGTTCGAGCTGCTGCCGACCCCCCCTCTCTCCCCCAGCCGCCGGCCCTCCCTCTCCAGCCTCTTCCCCTCCACGGCCGATCAGCTGGAGATGGTCACCGAGTTCCTGGGCGACGACGCGGTCAACCAGAGCATCATCTGCGACGCCGACTACTCGCAGAACTTCCTCAAGTCCATCATCATCCAGGACTGCATGTGGAGCGGCTTCTCCGCGGCGGCCAAGCTGGAGAAGGTGGTGTCGGAGCGGCTCGCCTCCCTGCACGCCTCCAGGAAGGAGTCAGCGGCCGGGGAGAGCGCGGAGCCCGGCGGCGATGCGGCGGCTGCGGCGGCGGCGTGGAGGCTCAACAGCAGCTACCTGCAGGATCTGAACACGTCTGCATCCGAGTGCATTGATCCTTCCGTGGTTTTCCCCTACCCGGTTGCAGAGACGCCCAAGCAGAGTGCAGGGATCCCTCCTAGTAAGGATCTGGGGCTGGATACGCCCCCAAACAGCGGCAGCAGCAGCAGCAGCTGTAGTGACTCAGGTGAGATGTGAAGGTGCTCATCATGCTCTCTGTGCAATTAGGAATTTCCCTTTGCTGAGTGTGTTTCCACTATGTTGAATTAAAGCATTGCATGCAGTCAGATTTGCAGGCAGGTGGTGGAGACATGCTGCCTCCTCCACCCATGTCATGTTGTAGGCTGCTGTGAGATTAGCTGGAGGCTGCGCTGTTAAACAACCAACTGATGTGGAAGGAGAGTTTGTGGCGTCCCACCTGGCATGCACTGTGAATGCATTACCTCCATGCTGATGTTTTGCTTTTTGTGTTGCAGAAGATGAAGATGATGACGAGGAAGAAGAAGAAGAGGAGGAGGAGGAGGAGGACCAGGAGGAAGAGGAGATCGATGTGGTGACGGTGGAGAAGAGGCAGGCGGTGAAACGGTGTGACCCCAGCCCGCCAGAGAACAGGCATCCCAGCCCGCTCGTGCTGAAGAGGTGCCACGTCTCCACCCACCAGCACAACTACGCCGCCCATCCATCCATGAGGCACGAGCAGCCGGCCGTCAAGAGGCTGAAGCTGGAGAGCAGCAGCAGCGGCGGTGGAAGCGGAGGTGGAGTCGGTGGTGGCCACAGCAGGGTCCTCAAGCAGATCAGCAGCAACCGAAAGTGTTCAAGCCCCCGGACGTCTGACACGGAGGACTACGACAAGAGAAGGACTCATAACGTACTGGAGCGTCAGAGGAGGAACGAGCTCAAGTTGAGCTTCTTCGCCCTGCGGGACGAGATCCCCGAGGTGGCCAACAATGAGAAGGCGGCCAAGGTGGTGATCCTGAAGAAGGCTACAGAGTGCATCTACAGCATGCAGTCAGACGAACAGAAACTCCTCTCACTCAAAGAGCAGCTGAGCAGGAAAAGTGAACTTTTAAAGCAGAGACTGGCACAGCTGCAGGGCTCTCGTGCTTAAAGTTTGAATCATAGACTTTTTGGCCTTTTGTTTTTTATGCAAGTTCAAGACCTAGGGTGTACAGTTGTTGTTGCATGCAAATGCAAAATGGATTAAGTTGTTTGGAATCTTGTTTGATTTCAATGTTAAAACTGCCTCAATTGAAGTTATGGGTGGATTAAATATTTAAAAGTTTATTTTTATTAATAAAATATTAAAAAATGGGGCTACCCTGTTGAGGGCCCGAACTAAAATATAAATTTTTATGTTTTGTATATAATTAATATTTCCTAAGAAAATGTATTTTTGGATCTCAATTGTCTGGATCTTCAGACCCAGTGTTTGTTTTTTTCCATTATGTTCCTAGATTCTTTTTGAAATATAAAAAATGGTTGTTCTTGAATTTGTGTCCTTATTCTTGCAAAAACACTTGTCACACATTTCATCACAGTTCATTTATGTGAGTAGACATTAACATGTTGCAGCAGAATGGGTTCAGCAGGAGGAGCCACGTAAATGATGGCATGAAGTGACGTGGACTGAAATGGTCACGTTAGATGTGATGATGCTCAGATGAAGACCCTCCTCATCCTCTAAGGTAACCTATAAAGTACATTAAAGGTTGAAATGGTTAATAGTTTCACCTGAAGATGCCATGTTTGCTGCCCTGGTTCATGGCCATAAAGAAGAAAAGGTAAGCTCAGACCATGATCTGATTCATGTATATGAACACTGGCACTATGGTGCATTTATTCAAGAACTAGTTATTGAAGTTTTCCAGTATTACTGATGCTCAAGTGACAAAATCTCATTAAAAGCATCAATCACTTATGTCTGTTTTGTGAACAAAAGAGAGAATTCAGCCATCAGAATTAGACCTGATCATTATTAAAATCCAGCAGACTGCCTACATGATTTTCTCCCTGAACATTGAAAGCTGCTTTAAATTCCTTGTATGATTAAACACACACATGCAACGATGCAGATTGGACTAGATAAGGACTTAATTTCATGTCTCATAATAATTAAGCCAAATTTGTGGTGCACAAAAACAAAACAGGTTTCCAACACACAAAATTGTGCTGATAGTTATTTATTATGTTTTATATTTAAACTATCCAGTTTGACAAGAAACACATTATAAATTAGGAGTAAAAGTGTTGCACAACATTTTAAGTCTTAATCTGTGAGTGTTAATGGAAATTAATGTGAAAATGGAAATATCAATAATACTAAATAAAATCGTTATAAATAATCTCCCATTTGAGTCCCACATATATTCAAGCCTCTACATTATACATGATGCGGTACAGAGTTATAATCTACCTGTAGTGTTATCATTGATTTCGTACCGATTATCGACCGGTTTTCCAGTCCGGCCGTGACGTCACGCGCCGTATCCCGAGCGCTCCCCTGAGCGCGTGGTCCCGGTCGCGAGCACATGGGAAGTGAGGTCGAGATTTGTGTCTGCGAGACGCGACTGATCATCAGAGAGAGAGAAAAAAGGAATATAAAAAGCCACAAATGAGCGAGAGAAGCGTCGGTAAGAGCTCTTTATGTTGTCCTCTATCGATTGCATTGATCATTATTTGAAGTGATAGTTGGATTCCTCGGATTAAAGGGGCCTGATGATATTGCAAAGTAAAAATCTCTTTATCTAATTCTGTCTGGTGGAAACTTCATTTAAAGCTCTGGTAGTCTGTGTTGAGTGACAGAGGCTCTGCTGAGGTTTGATCTGATGTGAATGTAAAACCTCTCCTGTCTCAAACTATTGTTCTCTGGATAAGTGTTATTTTCGTCTGGCTTCTCTATTGTCTGTCCAACTCCTGCTCCTGCTGCACAGTCCAGAGCTGCACATGCATGATATGTGAGAGTGTGTTGCTCCAGTTGATCACACTCATCAGATGCTTGCTTTATACTTTCCAAGCCTTTATTCTCCATGGACCACATTGTTTTATCACTGCTGTCAGGGTGATAGCTCAGTGGTTTGGATCACAACAAAACATGATAAAAGGCATCTGTGATAGCATCAGGTATCACGGCTCCACATTTTATGCACAATGTGGAGCTTGTTTGTGTGCAAGTGTTATTTCTAAAGTATATGTTTGAGCAGCAGAGATGTTGGATGCGTGTCTGAGACGTGAGCTGCGGCCACGCTGAGACATGGGAGGACCACAAAAGATGGGATTAGTGTGGACTCATTGTGTGGACTTTATGGGTGGGCAGGACGCTGCATTGTGAAGCAGGGAAAGTCGGCTGTAACCGGCTGACCTGGGTTCAAGCCTTCGTGCAATGTGCATCCAGCCTGCAGGAAAACACTCTGCAGAGAAGGTGCTCTGATTCTGATTTTAAAAATGTAGGTTTGATATTCAGTAATGTTATAACAGGGCTGGATTTGGGTGAAAAGTTAAAGTTTGTAAAGTTTTAAACCACATTTCTGTGTCATAAACAGCCTTTCTTTTTTTGCAAAATGACCGACACTAATTCAACTGCTTTGCATAGATTGTCTGTTTGAAAAGTTTCACAACGCCGTCGACTGTTCCTGTTAATATTTCTTACTTCATGGCTTGAATCGAGTTCAGCCTCGTCAAGCCCGAACTGGCTCAGCGACAGGTAGAACGACTATACCACTGTACCTGATGAGAGAAACCACCTCTAAATTATTAAACCTCTGAGCCATGCATTCGTTTATCTTAAAGGTGAATGAGCGTAGATTCAAACCCAGAAACATGTCTAACAAAACTTTCCAGAATCAGTGTGGATGATAAACAAATTCAGCTGCTGAACGATAAGAGATTATTAACTTATTTCCCAAGTTGCAGCTGCTTCCCGTCCAGGCAGATACCACCTTTGTTTGAACTGGAAAAAAGAGTTGCAGCTTGGGAAGCAGCTTAAACGTGTTTTTATCATGCAGCTGACAATCTTTTTTTCATTCACGCCGTTGGATGATTTTATCCAGATTCAACATTGCAGCTAATTTATCTTTAAGATGAACAGACTCTTAACCCAGTGACTCACAAACGCTTATACATGAGAGTCACAAACTGGGACCAGGCTGAAACCAATGATTGTTTCATTATCAGTTAATGGGGTTATGAGTTTAAGTCTGTAAAAATGTCAGAAGGTAGATCATCACTACTTCTCAGAGCTGAAGATGACGTCGTCAGATGTCTGACCAACAGTCGAAATCAGAAAAATATTCAAGGCAAAGTGACATAAAACTGAGAAAAGAAGCAAATTCTCACATGTGAGAAGCTGGAAAAATCAGTGGTTTGGCTTTTTTCACATAGAAATAAACATATGAAATAACAAATATAACAGTATGAAACAATATGAAAACATGAAATACAGATAGTTTACAGTTGTTGGAGTCATGGTTTTATTTGATACCAGTGTTGTTCCTGCAACATCATAATTGATGTCGCTGCAGGACCGTTATTGTTCAAGTACAAATAGGGAACAGGTCACCGTGGATGAGTGGTTCAGGTACAGGATTTTCACCTGGGAAACCGGAGTTTGTGTCCAACATGGAAGTTATTCTTATATTTTTGACCTTTCAGTTTTTATTTTCAACTTTCTGTCACAGTATGGTTAAGTTTAGGCAGCAAAACTACCTGGTTAGGTTCGGTAAGAGATCATAGTTTAGGTTAAAATGGTCCATTTCACAATGTTAACCAAGCGTTAGAAAGGACGTGTTTCCAGCCTTTTTCAAACTGCAAAGTTATAGCTATCACAGTGATCGGACAGTTGCAATGACGATCCTGGAGCAACATTAGTTATGATGTTGTGATATCAGATCATGCCTGGAGTCACGTCCATAGATATTAGCTATTCCTCGAGTAAGGAAAGGAATTTATATCTTCTGCTTTGCTATGATTACATCAGCTGTCGGCCGCGTGCTCCTCGCTGGAGTGGTCCTGCAGTAAATGTTGTGTATGTTGGAGCGTATCTCAGAGATCTGTGTGTTCTCCAGGCGAACTTACACCGAGCCAAACTTCTCTGCCTCCCCACAACGACTGCACACATACTTTTTAAATACTTTAGACACCGTGTTGTAGAGGCCCAGGAATACATCGGAGGTCTGCTGTTATGTAATCTGTGTTTTTCAGAGCTGGAAGCTGGAATAGATTAAAGCTGCTCATAGTCCTGAAGTCAGAACCGTAGCCGCTCGCCAGCTTGACTTTTCTCTCTGGCTGTGTCTCATTTTACAGCATCATTATTATCAAATGACATCACTTTCCTCTTTGGGAATATGCTGCCTCATTTGCATGCTCTGTTTCTGTCTGTGAGCTGTCAGCGTGTTTTTATGAGCGGTAATGACCTGTGTTTGGCTGCCAGCGTCTTGCACAGTGTTTTTAGTGTGAAACGTTTTACCACGTGAGAGTATTTAGGAATATGTTACTGAGGAATGTGACACGTGTGCTCTTGGATGTAACTGCACCACATTCTCAACGTCAAACTGAAAGTTGAATGCTTGTTTTTGTGTGTAAGGGAATGATGATGCTACTATTTTTCCATTTTTCAAAGGAGGTTAATTGTCAAAATTGTCACTCTTACCTGCAAACCAAGGAGTTTTTGTGCTGCCTCAGGGCAACACTAAAGGTAGTAAAACATCAAGCAAAAGCTGACAGTTTCACAACACAACACTAGAAATATTCACTGTTTTCATTTGGTTTTATGGAGTATTTGTATTGTGCACAGTTTTGGTCAATGTATTGATCCAAACTGTTCAATTAGCATTGATCAAGACCTTCATTTTTTTTCCACAAATCTTTCATTGAGCACAAAACTGCTCTGAACTGCACAACATTGCCCCGAGGCAGCCAAGAGAAAAGCCCTTTAATATTTTCTGCTCAACAACCCACCAGATATGCTTCTTTATAAGTTCATACACATGTACATATTCTTTGTTTTCATTTTCCTCTATCAGTCCAAAGTGTGAAATGTATCTTGCATTGCATGCAAGCCGCTCACTGGGCTTTCTGAGCTCCCTCCCCCCTTTTCATACATCACACTCACTCCTGCACATCATTGGGTTGTTTGCAAACATATCATAACACATTGTCATATGTGGGAATAAAAAGAAAAATGTTAATGGAGGAATGAGGGACGAAAAGATTTTCTGTTGCCTGAGGGAAACCATATGCACTACAGGCTTTTTTTGAACATATGTGTAGAATTAGCATGTAGCTTTTTTTTTCAAAACCCCAAATTGGGACCCTTACACATTCATGCACATGCACATAGATGAGCTTATACATCCATCCTGGGTGTTTTCATCAGGATGGGGACAATTATTTCATCGCTTCGCACACTGACTGAGCATAGCTCTCAACACCACGAAGGCCATGAACGCAGCATTTCTGTCGCTGGGTACAAAGGAGTGCGCCTCCTGAAGACTTTCTCTCCAGCATGATAGCGAATGGTTACCATACTGTCAGGTTTTGTCAGAAAGAGCTGCAGGAGTCATAGCCTGAACTGTGAAAATACACGTTGATGGATTGACGCATGTTGCATTCCTTATACTTTTATATTAGGTCAGAATGAGTTTGACAGAACATGATAAAGCGTCTGTGTAAGTGCTGAAAACAAGTCTACTGCACAAATCAAAGTATGATATCATCAGTTGGAACCAAAAATTCTCGAAAACTCGGGGTCACTGCAGACAAATAAGCAAGACTGGAATTTCTTGTTATTGTAGTTACAATTTTGAGTACAAAACAAGGATATATATACTGATTCTGAATTTATTTTCTCATTCCATACCAGAGCCCTTCCTGATTTTGTTAAAAACAAGTTAAATCTACAAATCATTACATTTTCACCTTGCAGGTGATGGGGACTAGTCATCTTTTTTCATAACGTCACCGTTGCACGCAAATAATGCACTTGAGATCAGCGTCTGACTCAAACGTTCATCTGTCATATTTAAGCACGCAAGTAGGTCTCTGTACAGTATGGAGCTGCAGAGAGAGATCGTTTGGAGCAGCGCTCACAGCAAAGTCTGGCTCTTATGTAACAGCATCGGTCCCTCTGGTGAATGATGTCATTGCTTAACCTCATATGCTTTTAAAATATACAATTTGATAAAGGAAAGAAGCCAAGATTTGAAAAATGTATACATTCAAAACTCCTATTTCAAAACTCTCATTTTCAACTTTTCTTTTTTTTAGCTTGATGTTTTCTTCCAGATCACCAGCACAGTATAAAACCACCACATGTTCCCCTCGCTCTCAAAGGTGTAGCGCTTGCTTTCAACCACTGTAACCTCATAGAAAGTCTCTCTGACAAGCCGCTGGTCCATCAGCAAAAGCTCCTGAACACTGTCGCTGGTCAGCCCTTTCTCTGTTTGCATGCGGGGACATAAGTGTATAGTGCGGTGAGCATTGTCATGTGCTGTATTGTAACGGCGATCCTCATCAAAGCAGGACGCACCGGCTGGATTAGAGCTCCCACAGGCGTTTCCCCTGGTGGTGGTGTGTGCAGACCTCCACACAGGAGGCCAAGAAGAGGGCAGGTTTCTGAAGCCAAGATTTGTTGGAGGAGAGGAATGCTGCTGTGCACACTGGCTCCACAGACAGTAGATACAGTTGTATATTGAAGGAAGTTCCAATGTTGACGTAATTATCTTTGGTATTTAGCTGTGACTGACTTTGTTCCAGTGATATCCGTTTTTTATTTATGTCACATGACAGGGTGGCGTATATGAATAGAAAGAAAGGAATCTGTGGCAAATTGTGTTTTCCTGTTAGATTTGTGTATGATGAAGTTCATCTTTGTACTCAAGTGTAGGACATAGCTGGAATGATTGGTGGATTAGTTGGTGGCAAAAGTGTAAAAAATATTTACTGATTCTAGCTTCGACGATTTCCTCTTTTTCTCTTTTTTATATCATTGTACAAAGAAAGTCTTGCTTTTAAACTGTTGTTCAGGTAAAACAATCAATTTGTAGATACCACCTTGTGCTCTGGGAACATTTTGATGAGAATTTCTCTCTATTCTTAAATAATATATAGATAATTAATAGTTGTTGCTCTACACACTTCTGTCAACGGACAAACCTTGACTCGTGTTAATTCATCTCTTAAGATGGACCGGTTGGCATCATAGTTTGATTGATGGCCCTGGCTTCAGACAGGTGACCTGCATACTGAAGATACCATGAAGGCTTGCATTTGCATTTTGGGACTAAACACGAGAGGCTGTGTCTGTTTCTCATGTTTACAAGTCATGTTACAGAGCGGTCGTGTTGAGTTTAAAGAGACACACTGTTTACGGCGAGAGTAGAGGGGTGTTCATGTTAAAGAGAAAAACTATCCAAGGACTCACCGATCAGTGTCACATTAACATCCGCCTGCAGAAAAGGAAATACAGACCCAGTATTTCAATCGGTCACACTGATGTCCAGCCTTGACTTGCTCCATAATGAAACTGATGTCAGCTGACCTTCTCTGCATGTGCGTCTGGACAGAACTCGATGTTCCTGTAGTTTTAAAACTGAATATATATCTAGAAAATCCTGACCTGGTGTCAACACAGTCCCATTTTCTGTTATAAATATTCATGCTGAAAGATAAGTTCCTAAAATGAGTTGAGGTCATGCTTTTGCCCCTAAAAAATTTGCAAATTTCCCCACTGTGGGACGAATAAAGGTTTATCTTATCTTATCTTATCTTAAAGCCTCACCAGCAGTCTGTCAGTCCACCGCTTTGGTCCAGACTGAAACATGTCAACAGCTATTGGTTGGATTGTCAGAATTTTTTTTTACATTCTTGGTGCCCAGAGGATGAATCCTAAAGACTTTGGTGCTCCCCTGACTTTTCCTCTGACAGCACCAGCAGATTGACATTGGTTGGTCAGAGTTAAATGTTTCCACAACTATTGGATGGATTCAAATGATAGAAACATTCATGTCCCCTGGAGGATTAACCGTATTAACTTTGGTGATCCTGTTGACTTTTCCTCAAGTGCCATCATCCGGTCAAAAGAACAATTTGTGCAATACTACCTTTTATGACTAAATATCCACAAAACCAATAAAATTCATTCTCAGTTGTACTTTGCATGCTTCATTTAGTTGTAGAAAAGAGCTACCTCTCCCTCAGGCAGCGAAAGCAATCAGATCTTTGTTTGCTGTGGAAGAATTAATTAGCTCATAATAATTAGTCGACATCGTGTGTGCATCTTTAAATATGTTTAGTTCCTCGCTCTGCCTCCAAAGACACCTCTGCAGCAGCTGCTTTCTATTGCACCTGAATTACATTTATGTGTTTAAAGGAAAGGATTGAAAATGAGAGTTACTTCATCTTTAACCTCTTGAACCTCAACTTGAATTCCCTCACTTTCCTTTATATGTAGCTTTAAAGTTAGTTTTCCACTCTGGATATAGTGTCCCATATATTCTGTTCCCACTTGTTCCACAGCTCAGTTGAAGTTTCGTCACACTTACGTACAAGTTCTATACACAAACTCATGGCGACAGTTTTTATGGCTCTACCATTATATCAAATGGAAAATTGTAGCCTATACGCTGTGTGTTTCATCCATGTAATTCCCCGAATGGATTTCATGGAGTTCATCCCATGACATCTTTTTCTGCTTCCTCTACTCACTACAAGAAATTTACACCAGCCATGACAAACTGCCACAAACACACAGGAGGTCGGAGTTAACCATCAATCATAGGAGAGAGGGAATGTGATCAGCTCAAAGCAGCAGCCCGACAGGTAGACGTTGGCACAAACTTTAGCATCGGTGGAAACAGTTGCATGGAGAGCAACGCGAAGGAAGAGGCAAACCCTGTCCCAGGTTCGCCGGGTGAGATGAGTCACACTCGGCAAACAACGCGTTTGATTTTGCTGTCACCTCAGGCGTGGAGTGAGGGAGAGAGAGCATACGCAAACTGTTTGACTGACCTACATACTGTGTTTGTGTGTTTCTGCCGCTGTGGTAGCAAAGGGACTTAAGTTTGAATGGAAACAATCCCACACATTTATTAAGAAGGTTTTAAGGAATCCCATTGTTGAGCTGACAGAGCAGAGGAGGAGCGCAAGATGGATAGACACCTTTTGTTTGCCTGCGGCACTGAAAGGTAAAGCCCACATGCGTTGCGATGATGCTGATGCCAGCTCTGCGCAAATACGATGAGTAATCCGACGCGTCCTACCAGTGTTGCCACATAAACCATTTTCACACACTGAATCTGTGACGTTGGTGGCTTTCTGGCTTTCAAACAAAGGCTGTGTACTGGCTCTTTTCCAGCGGATCCCAACCTGGGCTGAATCTGACGGGTCATGAACAGAGGGGGCAGATGAGGATTTAAGGACGGTCAAGGATCCTTCCACAGTTACTTTACATCACAGTGTAAAGTTGATTTATGCTGAAGGAGAATGAAAGTGTGCTGTGGGATCAGAAGAGCACGGCCTGCTAGTATGGCTCATGATGAACATAATTGTACTTCATATTATAAATCAACAGGCAATTCAACCATTTGTTATCCTTCCTTCTGTTTTGTAAAAACGACTGTGTTGTTAACTTTAATCTGTACATTTCTCCTCTACTCTGACCATCGGACCTCCAGAAACACGTGCACACACACACAGATAGATTAGAGACCTGCTAGTCTAACCAGTGGTGACAGTCCTTACATCCTCCCGTGTGATCGCGAGGTAAACGGTAGCAACATGTTCGCATGTTAACGTGCACTCCTCCACATAAGTATTTGATTGGTGTGTTGCCAGATTGTGCTGCGCTGCAGTTAAAGATGAGCCAGGTTCAACATATTTACTGGATAATCCTGCGTCTTTTTGCCGGAGACTTTCATCTGTGCATCTGTGGAATGAATGTAGAAGCTGTGTGTTTTGATGCAGTGCCATTGTCTGAAGAATAGGGACGTTATCTTCCTGCGCCAGAGCCAAAAAAAAATAATGGCGACAGATAAATTGCCCACGAAAACAGCAAGAAGCGAGGAGACTGTTGAAGCTGTTCTGTACAGGTTGTTGTAAGTCAACCACTCTTAAATCTTAAACATGAAAAATATTTAGTGCAACATTTTTGCAGTTGTCATGTTAATTATAAATGACAACAGGGAGACAAATATTTCATTTACTACTGATTTTAGGGCGAAACAAAAACTCTTCTGTATTCTGCCTATTAAGAATGAATATTAAGAATGAATGAAGGCACATTCTCATAATCTGATTGAGCACAGGAAGAATGTCCTTCACTTAACTTCACTTAAAAGCTCATTCATCGAATTTAGTCAGATTTTATTTTCTTAAGACATAAGAAATTAAATTGTGTTGCCGCAGCCTTTCATTCAATCATTCATGTAACAGCATTGAGTTCACACTTGAGCCGTGTTGTGGAAACACAGATGCAACCTTGTCAGACAGTTGCCAGAAACGTGATGTGGAAGCTTATTTAGTGTAAAGTTGTCCATACATTTACATAATGAAGTGTCTGTAAAGAGCTATATCTGCCAGTTCTTTCTGTCTATACTTAGAGGCTAATTTGTCCTTATTTATTACACAGAGAAGCGGAGAGTACAACACAGGATCACATGTTACCAGCGGAGTTCACAGTGCAGTTTAATGATCATTAAAGCACCGTTAATGAAATATTAATGGCGTCTTGTCACTGCCAACTCTCTCCCTCACTCGCTCATCAGGGGTTGGAGGTCAGGCTGCTGTCTGTCCTGCAGAATTCATCAGGCTGATTAAAAGTACCTGCAAAAGGTTAATGTAGTTTTTTTTTTCTCCTGGAGCGAGACCGGCCTGTGTGCTGTCATGGCAGCGTTCGCCAGATGAAGAACCGTCTCAGCGGAGAGGTGAGATCCTGAGGTTGCTGCAGCAGCTTTTTCAGGTGGAAATGTCTTACCTGTCTTCCTATTGTTTTTATTTAAAGCGGCTGGTGAAAGTTTGAAAGCTGCCCGCCTCTGAAAGAAGCCACTGGGGGGGAGGGCGTCTGCGGTGTGAACGGTGCGTTTAGGTGTCAGAGGACGTCCTAAACACAGCCCGGTCCTCGTTCAGATGTCACTCAGGATCTCCAGTCGTCTGACTGGAGTTGAGGGACCGTAGTGATCAAATTCAAGATCCTGCAAGATGACCCCCAAGATGCGAGTCAGGATAATTTACTTCCTCGTGGCAGCAAAGATCCATTAAGATAGATTTAAGAAGAGTAAAATATAGAGGTTTGTGTTTACACTGACATTTAAAGGTTGTGCCTTCAAATGAAATCACTAAATTTTATAGTACATTCACTTCACACTTCACAGAGCTCAGCCTTCGCTCTTCCTGATGGGGAGCCTTGGGCGCACAGATCCCGCTCCCTTTTGATGTGCTGACTGTCTGTCCCAGGGGTGGTTTTGATTGCCTCTTTACTCCCCTCCTATGTAAGTCAATAGGAGCCAGCCTGCCATCTGTGGGAATTGATACCTCTGCTGAATCATACTATTAAAGTGCTCCTCCATCTTCCTTTCCACTGTCTCTGCTGCACCCTCTCACCCCGAGCTCCCCTCCCCACCCTCTCTCTCTTTCTGAAGCCGGGCCGAGGGGACGCATCTTATCTTACTGTGAGAGATGCAGGAGACGTGACTGCCAATTGGGTCTAAGGCCGCGTTCAGACCGAAAATAGCACTGCATTACAAAAAGGCTCTGCATCGGTGTGAGCATTACCGGGGCTGGTGAGAAGATGGAACATGAACGCCGTAGTCCATTTTTAAAAATACAGCCATGTGACCGAATGCTTGTAAGATGCCAAAACACTCCCCAGAGGGTTGGTGTACTCTAAGACAGGATTGTACAACTCTGTAAATCCTGACCTCTGTGTCAGTATTTCAACGTTTTCATGCAGTGACGTTGACCTTAAAAATGTAGCTGAAGAACTTGTCGGGACATTTTTGCTGACGTGGATAAATGACAATTTTGTTACATGTGTGCTCAATTTTCCAGTCAATACTTATTTAATATTATATATCCATATTTCTGAAAAGCTACAAACCTCAACAATTTCTACTTGTGATGTCACTGACTGCAACCTGTTCAAGCTACTTTATTTTGATTTTAGACACATATAGAGATGAAATCGTGTAGTGATTCATTAGAAAATGGCAGAATTAGAGTAAAGTCTAAAAAAAAAATGTAGATTTGTGTAGCAGAAATTTTTTCTTTCATGTTCCTCTTAATGATCTTGTGACCTCTCAGGTTTATCTTGCAGTCCAGACTGATTTTTAATGAACAAATCAGCCACTACTGCATGATCCTTACTGTCACACAGTCAAATTCAAATCTAAGTTTACGATCAGTTGTTTCAGAAAAGGCAAGTGAGGCTGAAGTCATCTGGTCACAAAACCAGCTCCTAAAACAGATGTTTATTTATTGGTGCCATTAATGACAGCTCATAAATTATTTTGTCGCTCCTGCGTGTCGCTTTTTTTCATTTATTCTTGGAGGACAGTTGTGAAAACATAGATAGTGACAACAGAGGAACAGAAGCTGCTGCCAGCTGACACCTCCAGCCTCTAATGGAGATACAGTGTGAGGAGGAGGAGGAGAGTTTGTGCCACTGCTGACTTGTCACTGCGAGCCCAGCAGGCTCATCCTGGTCCTGATTAATGGAGCTGTCTGTTGGGCCTCGCAGGGGAAGAGCAGGGCTGTTTTCCCATTCACTGAAGCCCCCGTTTATTTGCCCTCAACAGATGGGCCCCCCGGGGCCCCGGCTCGTTTGCACCTCCCGTGCCTTATGCGCTCAGCATCCTTCATCTTAATCAGTGAACATGTTCGTGAGCAGAGCCACCTGACCGACTGGTGACCTCGTCCACCTTCACAAAGTTAGCGGGCGCTCTGAAGACAGCGGCTCATTAACTGGGATTGTCAGGTGTAGACTGTAGGTTTGTTCAGGCTCTTGTCCTCACGCTGCTGGAGGACGACGGACAGATCTGGTGGTGCCATCCTGCAGGATTTTCATGTGCTGTTAAGTCAGGCATTGAGATATTAGTGTATGTTTGTGCTGAACTTATATTTATCTTATGAGTTTATGAGTTTAGTTATGAGTTGTAAATATAGAATAGAAATGTACAGTGTTTTAAATGAAGAGGTTGGAGTGTACAAAATGTTGACTAAATGTTCACAGTATAAAAAAAACAAAATATGGTGGTAAAGTTTTTCTCCTTCTATATTATAAGCAACACTAGTCTACATCATTATATTCATTTTCTGTCCACTCTAAAGGGCAACTGTGCAAACAGCTCAATCAGTATCAAATAAAAATGGTCTGTTCCAGCTTCTCGAATCTGAAGAATATTTTCTTCTTTTCTCTTTTTTTATTTCATTGTGAGTTGATTATCCTTGGGATTTAGACCGCTGACTGGACATGAGTGTTTGAAAATGTCACTTTGGCTCTGGGAGTTTTTGGCTATCATCTTACATTGTATGGATTAAGCAATGAATCCTGAATTACCGTCAAAGTATTTGTAGGTAAGCATTGATCCAGTGTGACGGCGTGGTTGAATGCAGGTTCCATGTCTCTGTTTTCTCAGTCAATCGATTTAAATGTTTGGTCTATGAAACGTCATAAAATGGTAAATGAAACGTCCATCATGCATCAAATGGCTTCTTCTGTCCAACCAACCAAGAGTTTACTATCACAGAACATTAAGAAAGCCAGTAAATATTCACAAAATTTCAGACAATTTGTTTGAAAAAATGACTTAAACGTTGAATCGATGAGCAAAATAGTTGCAGATTTATCTTCTTTTAAATGCCTAATAAATTAATTAATGGGCTTATTGTTTAAACTCTACTGAGTTAGTTGCAGCTCTGCTACCTTTTCAGCCCTTTCCACCATATGTAGATATTTAATCTACTAACACGTCTCCAGAGGATTAAGTTTCAGGAGCATCTCAGACAGTAACAGCTTAGGGTCAAGAAACTCTTAATTGGATAAGAGCAGCGTGTAGCTGATTCAAACGCTGTGAAAGTAGAAGTAAAACCGCCAATTAAACATTTTCTGCTTTCAACCATTCGCCAGGGTTTTTTTTTTTTTTTGCCAGAATGTGTTTTTTTTTTTCTTGTCTGAATAAAATTAAGCACTTGTACTTGTAAATCTAATCATCAGGTTGTGCCAAATGAGACAAATGCAGCACCAGACTGAAAAAATGCCTCGTCCCAGAAGCGTCTGCGCCCTGCCATGTCTCACGAGCTTTTCATTCACACAGCAGATTGTCTTTGTTTGCCTGAGATTCATGATGAATTCTGCGTCTTCGAGGATCGGGGAGACAGTTTTGAAACTCCCTGTTAATTGTCACAAATGTACAAATCTAAAGCTTTTGTTGAACCCTCAGATTTTGGGAGAACTGAACATGTCTTATCCTCCTCTCTCCTCTGTGGTGACATTGGACATTGTTTCCTCTTCCTGCTGATGGCTGTTGTTCTTTTCATTATCAGGGAGAAGCAGGACGGGACTTTTTCAGTTGCTGCTGATTCACCACAGATTAGATTGCTGTCCCCGAGCGTGAGATTGCTTGGTTTCACTCTGTAACGTTACATGAAGCTTTTATAGTATGGCCTATAATGCACACTTTTACACACGGGTGTTTAGACCACAGAATGAAAAGGAAAAGACCTTTTGATGTCGTATAACTGGTCTTTACTTTGATTCAAGGCTGTGTCCAAAGCATTTGTGACAGATTTGGCAATAGCCTGACAGAGGATGACATTTTGTAATAACATCCCTCCCTTGATTATTTCCCTGGAAGTTGACCTCTTGCTCCTCTCTGACTGACCCTGACACTTTTTTTCTGCTTAATGGGAAGTGAAACAGATGCTTCATTGGGGAGAATTAGCCAGATCTTAAAATGTAAACTGATTCAGGATTAAGAATAAGAGAGTCAATCCTGCTCTCACAGCTCTTTCCCTTCGCATGCCTTTTGTACTTTCAGTCCTTTTTCCTGCAGCACGCATCTCAAGTAACGCCAGAACTGTCTTCTCACCTCGTGAGGGTTTATACAGCCAAGTGATCTGGCTGAAAAATGTCACAAGGGCAGTTTTGGTTGCATTGCCACAGAAGGAAGCGGCTTAAAGCTTTAAAACCCAGCAGATTTTCACACCTCTCTCGCTACAATTTGGCATTCACTAAATACAGGTGACGGGATTAATTGAACAGTCAATTAATCCCGTCACCATGGTTGAAAACTTTGTCCCCTGCTTCTTTTTAATATTTTCAGCTGACTTGTTTTAAAACTTAAATTGGCACTTCATGGCTACATAGTGCGTGATATTATACCTAAACACTGAACCTTCATCTAACATGTCCCAGGACTAAAGTTGACCAGTTCATGATCCATGTTGAATATATGTAAATAAATAGTAGCTTTGTTGTATTTTGCAGTGTAAAGCTACTTTATAAGTCCTATTCTAAGTATGATAAGGAAAAATGTCAGATCATATTCTTACTTTCAACATAACCCTATTTTGCTGACAGATACATGGCCTAGAAGGACAGCAGTTAGATTTATGCTTTATTGTTTGTATGTACAGTATGTTTTCACTTTTACTACAACTAATGTAGCTGTATTTCAGGTACAAGTCTGGTTGGGGTTGGTAGAGTTTAGACTTCCACTAAAGAGCAGGGAAGAGTTTCAGAACTGTTTTCCACACTGTTGCTGTCATGAATGGATCTTTAATCTGACAGATTAGGAAATGCTCAATGGCCTTGGAGCAGACAAATAACCCTTTTAATCCAATTTTCAAAAGGCCACACCTTCAGACTCTTAATATACAGGGGATCACAAGAGAAATCCAGGTTGTAAACTATGACGGGACGATCCCTGTTTGGAGGCGGGGCTTAGCGAATGATTCATTTAGAAAAATCGAAATAATCTTGCTCGTACGTGCCTTTGCACGCCTCGTTCTTTTGTCGTGGTGAAAGCTTTGCTCGCAGCTGATCAGACGGCTTGTTGTCTTTGTCTGTAATGCCCTCACATGGTATTCCAGCCCACCTCTGTTTAATCTCTTTGGGCCTGAGCCAACTCTAAATGCACAGATCGCCTCTTTTCACAGAGACAGCAGTGTCAGCAGGGCTGGTGCTTCTCGGCTGAGCCCCCGAGCAGACCCCTGGGTCACTGTCTCCCATGCCCTGAAAAGGAGGTTGAACCTGTGGGACCGGCGCTGTAAAGCGGCCTGGTACTCATCAGCCTCTGGAGGTGTTTTGTCTAAAGCTTTTTCATTCATTTACTCTGCTGCATGAGTGTGCCTTTAACATTAAACAAGCAAGGCAGACATGTAAATATTTAGCCTTCCATGTTTGAGAGAGTTCAAAGGCGGCCAAAGAAATGAATGGGGGACATGCTCCAACTTCTGCAACCCAGATAAAAGAAGCTGAATTAAACGTCCATAAAGAAACTTCACAGCTAAACCTACAGTTTCATTGTGAAGGGGCAGCAATTAATCACAAACCCGTCTTTAATGTAGGACACAGAAGCTTCCAGTTTCACGTCCCTTGAGTTTCCTGCCACAGTTAATCAATGTGCCTCACATTCAAACTCCGCCGTCCTGTAAAGCTGGGTTAGTTATTGGCTATTCCTCAAAATGACAGGCATGCTGGGACGTGGAAGAGGAAGAGGTTTCAGGGGTCTGGACAGAGGGTCAGAGAGGTCATTTTAGGCATGAGCATGGTTCCTGTTGCTGGAAAACTGGTGTCTAGTGTCCAGACAGTCGGGTCAGAAATGTCATGACCCTTTACTAAAGTGCAGAAACTGGGAGGAACAGTCAATTTGACACAATCAGACTTCCTCATTTTGACACATGCTTCTTGATTTTTCCCTTTCCCTAATTTGGATATGAAGACTTGTAGTTATCTTCTTTCATACCTTTTATGTGTCATGTGTCACGTTGGTATCTTTCGTCTACATGCCCAGACTCTTTCTGTTTCATTACCATTTTTCCTCAGCAGGCCTCTGCAGGGCTTCAGCTGCTGCCCTCTGGGCACAAAAACTACACAAATTTCCTTGTGACATTTAGATATATCAGATATATCATCATTATCTACAGCATCAGATGGTTCACAGTTGGGTCAAGCAGACAAACTGACATCAGGGAAAATAAGATAAGATAAGATATTCCTTTATTCGCCCCTCAGTGGGGAAATTCACTAAAATGTCACAGCTGTCAATGCAAAGAGAGATGCAGTTCAAAGACAGAGAAAATATTTTTAAGCTCTTCTTTAAAAAGTAAAATCTCCTAAATGAAACAGCTTTTTTGACCTAGAAATGCAGAAGAATTGTGGGTTTTTGACAATTTCAGCTTCTGTTAGAAGCGAATTAGGAGCTAAGATGGAAAGACCCAAATTACATTCTTAGCCTGATTTTGTGAGAATGATAATGGTGTCATTCTTACAGCAGGAAATAAACACTCTTCCATCAGAATGCTAATGTGAGGCCTGGTTGTTCATTTATTGCATTTGTGTGGGATGTTTCTTAATGACTGGAAGTGGAGATGAAAGAAGAATAAATAGGATGAAATTCCCTGAATGCCGCTGAGAACAGTTGGTCTTATATCACCGTGGGTGAGCGTGACGAGCTGTCCACAGGAATCCTCTGCAGACGTTTCTAATGTGCCATATAGCAATTTCACACAAATGTACTCATTTTGCAGAGGAAGTCAGTAATACACTGCACACTGTGGAAAATATCAGTGGTTTGTCAAGTAATTTTATGACCCCATGTGACCTCTAAGTGGCCCAATATATTATTTGGGCTTCAAAGGTGACGTAGGTTTTGTCCTTCATCGAGTACAGTTACTGTGTGTAGCTTGGATTTTTATCAGCATCAACCACTTCTCTGCTGTTTTTCTTATGTGTTCATTAAAAGGTCATCAAAGTCTGGCTATGTCTCATTCTCCTTAACAGGGGAAGAGGCTGTAAAGATTTCACTGACATGTATTATTTATTGCTAAAAGTAAGTAGTTATTTGTTAGTTATGAGGCAAGTTTCACCAGAAACATCACAGATTTCATGGATTAGTTTGATCACCGTTCTGTAATGAGCTCTCATACTCATCCATATTTGTAGCTAGAAAAAGACATTGAGAGTCCTGCAAATAGCACAAAATTAGAAGAGCCTGTTGATCTTGTTGTAATGCCTGTACCTCAGTTTACAGGTGTTGGAATACCTGTCTGCTGCTCCTCTATTGGTCCAGAGAACTGGCTGTTCTGTCTGTTCATGCTGTGTTCAGACCATATGGGGGTTTTCACATTTATCAGTCTCCAACTGAATTCAAGTTGTAATTGCAAATAAGGGAAAGGCTCTTCTGAAAACTGTCAGACTTAGTGCTTGAAGTTCCTCATTGATTAAACCCCTAAACTCATCTCTGTGCATCAAAAAGTTTTCCATGGAAATAAAGAAAATCCCTCGTGCCTTAAAATGGCTTAGATGTAGCTCTACATCTTTGCCGTCATTTAGTCTGCAAATTTTTGTGATTATTCCCAATTATTCTAATTAATCTGTCTGTGTAGGGTCAGGGGGAAAAAAATCCCTGAAAATTTCCCAGGGCCTAAAGTGACATCTTTATATTGCTCTTTTGCCAGACCAACGGCCAAAAGGCAACACATTCCTATTCCAAATTTTAGAAACTAAAACCATCAATTATTTGGCTATTTTAGCTTGAAAACTGTCTTAGCCAAGTACTTTTATGCTGGTTGACAAATCGATTAATCCACCATACTAATGCTGTTCGTACACAGTATTTGTAGCCCTCACATGATCAACTCTGCAACAACACAACCATCTTGAGTTTTCCCTCGGACGTCACAAATCTTTCCCATCTCTACATCTCTCTCCCTCCCATGTGACATGAACAGTTTGGTGCCAATTAGTAAAACCAGTGAAAGATCAAGAGGTCGGCAATGTAACGTGCACGACCTAACACACACACATATGTAGATGTGATTGTCAAAATTTGTCAAATTTTAGGGAACGTGAGCCTGAAGTTTGTCAAGCTGGAACCACAAAATTCAACCAAGTCTCTGTGAGTTACTGTTTGATACTGAAAAGATAGATTCAGTCCTGAGTCTAACCTTAAGAATAATATGCACCATTTTCTCACAGAAACATGGAACAGACTAATATTTCATGCTTATTTTGAGTAATGGTTGAGCTGTCAAGCGCTGTGGAAATTAAACCATGGATGAGCAGAAAGATTAATGTTAGAAAATCAGCACGCATACATTATTCATCTCCTGTAGTCTGGACTGAAATATACAACCGTGGTCACTGCTTCACTTTCATCACATGCAGCTCATGTGACAGATCTTTTATTAAGAGCGAGATGAGAAGTGCAGCGTGTGAAGAGGGTTTGCATCTCTCAGCTAGTTTCACTTGAGGTCCCGTGCTTGTGTGCGGGAAAACGTCACATATAGGTGTCTGATTGTTTACATTCCTCACGTGTTGCATTCACGCAAAAATTACGGCTTCGGAAAACGAGCCAAGTTTCTGTCCCTCCTCTTAAATTTGCAGAGGTTTCATGAAGGGCCATCATTGTTTTAATTAAGGCCATTTAAGCGTCGTAAGTTCTCCAGGCTGAATGCTCCTGTCTCGCTCCTCTTTGTCCTCGCTCCTTCAGAGGAAGAAAAAAAAAAACGGGTTAGCATTCATTCTGGATCTGCACCTGTTGATTGGAGCGTACGTCTTTCCCGTTTTACGTCTTGGATTTACGGCTCTCAGCTGGAGGGACGACCTTTCACTCGGCCTCTATGGGAGAGTCGCAGCAGCTGTGATGACTTCACTGGCTCCTCGTGTAAAAAGGCATCGAGGAGGGGAGGCTCTCTCTGCACCTTGAACCTGATAGCAGCCTCATTTGACACGCCGCCTCCATCAGCTGTTAGTTTCTATCTGATTGAAGCGATTTTCAAAGAAATAAAAAGGTGTATTCATTTCTCCTTGTGGTCTCATTTGTGTCTATTCATGTGACTCAAAGAGTGGCAGGAAGAGACCACGAAAATGTCCCCAGTTCTTCATATGTGTGGTCTTTGGCAACATAAAATGGACTTTTATATGAGACTAGCAGCTGTGTGAAGAGAAACATTAGCAATGCTGACTCATTACAAAGAGTAGCTGAACGGTCTGTGCCAATTTATTTCTGGTTTTGGCAGAGAAAGACACGCTTCCACTGGATAACAGCGTCTCAGTATGAGGAGAAATCTCTGCTTTGTAAATGGATGATTTTAGGAAGTGCCCCATTACCGGGCAGCTCCTCTTGCCTGCTGGCTTTCCTCTGGAGCAGCTGTCGGTCAGCATGTCAGTGGGTAAATCTCCCATATACAGATTGCTAATGAGGCTGGAGCTCTTGAGGAAGGCCTGTCCCTGAACTCAGCATCACACATTTTTAAGTGACGAGGTTCCCCTGCCGCATCCGGGAAAAGGTGTCAGACGCCTGAACGTCACATCGATTCTGCAGACGAGTTCACTCAGCTGCAGCTCGAGATGGCCGCCTTTGCTTTTCTGACTCAGATCTCATCATGGTGGTCAGTGAGCCCCGGGTGGTCTTTCAAACCCAGAACAGGTCCCGGTCAGACCTTTAACCTCTCTCCAGGATTTTCTCCCGACTGTCTCCTCCGTGTGTGTCACTTCCGGTCAAGAGGTTGTCGGGTAATGAGCTTGTTGTCGATGAAAGACGGGTCGCAGATCACCGTCGCGCAGCTGACGCTCGCGTCGGTGCTGCTGCACATTCCCGCTGGTTCACGTTACAGCGGAGATATGAAGCAGCTGGAGTTCGACAAGTTTAGTAACTGGTGACTCAAAGGGGCTGACGTTGCTTTCATTCAACTAGTTAGAAGCAGCTCGTTGCAGTTCCTCCGTGACCTAGTGCACAATGAAGTGGATCTGTTGGAGTGAAGGAGAACTTTTACTGAATGGCTTTTGAAATTTTAACGATAAGCCAGTTACATTTATAAATGCATCCTTTTTCTGTCGGCCCTCGGTCCAGACTAAAGCGGCATTTTTCTTCCTGAAAACCTGAGCTTTTCCATTGCAGAACAGAGCATTAACCTTTTGTTGATTTTAGTCAGGCGACATCACGACTATGTCATCGTGATTTGTTTGGGGGTGGCTGTATCTGTCTCCCTCTGGTTTCATTGTTTGCCAACTAAAAAGAGGATGGAGATGAAGAGATGATGAAGAAGAGAGCTGCTTTTATGTTGTTCTATGTGTTGTGTTTGAATTTTATGTTTGAATTTCTCTTACTCCATATTGGCATTAAACAGTTCCAGAGGCCGTCAGATGAATCGAAGGCGTCATCAGATAATTACCAGAAACAAAAAAAGACAAACAGAGCACAAGATTTATTTCAGACTTTCTTGTAAAATAGTGGACAGAGTCACCGACTCATGCCTCAAAAAATATTCAAGTAAAGCCATCTGAAAAGGTAAAATCACTCTTCACAAGGACACAATCATCCTGTAATAAGGGGTCACGAGCCAGAATGGTTGCTAAATAACTTGAATCTATATTTTAGTAATGAAAATTGACTAAAAAAAACAAAGACAAATGAGTCTAAAATTGTAATTTATTGCTTGATTTAAGACGGATGGGCACTCAGGGAGAGTCCAGACTTTTTGTTCTGTATTGTTCCTTCCTTACTTTTTGCCTTTTTCTACCACTCCTCATTCTTGCCTCCTCTGGCCATGTTTCTCCTCTGGATAATAAACTCACATTTGATCAGATTTGTTGCTGGCTGCTGATTCCAGTCTACTGTTTTGCTGGTATCATTGCATTAGAGTTTTTGTGGACGGCAGCCAGCCGGTTCCCTGTGTGACCTACTGTATTGTAGACGAGACTTTCCCTCCGAGCGCCGTTGTTATCAAGTGACTGACCTGGTTTAATCAACATCAGATGAAACGGGATTCCCACAGCGAGCCAAAGTCACGGTGGGAAATGTCATACAAGCTCTCTCTGCGTGCTTCAGTGTTTTAGCAGCAGTTAGTTTGGTTGCTGCTTATCATGTATAAATAGCAGTGGTGCATAAATGAAAGTGCAGCACACCGTCAGGTTCAGATATGAGTGCGCAGTGCCTGCATGTCCGTAAGAGCCGCTGCATACTATAAAGGTACATGTTGACTGAGTGCCTGTGAGTGGATTTCATCTGAGTGCCAGTTTTAGCCATCCCGCGCTCAGATACCAAACCTCCACAAATAGTGTGAGATCACGTGAGGAGGCACGGTGCCAGTTGGGTCGTGTTGGTTACAACCTCGCCCACATTCTTCTAATTTTCTGTCAGCCCCCTGGAAATACATTTTCTCTGACACGTGGCGTCCCTGCTTTTACAGCCACTCAGCTGCTCTAGAAGTCAACCTCTGTGTGAACCATATAATGTCCTTATAATGCACAGGGGACGATGATGGAAGCGCCAAATATATCGGCAGTGAAAAGACATGAAGCAGGAGCTCGTCCACTGTATGAGGCTGATCGTTTTCAGTCTGTGTTGGTTTTCACTGGAACACACTTGTTTTTATTTTAAGGTGCACTCCACAGATTTTACACATTCATTCATTCTCAAAGAGCCTTGAGGCGTTTGTGTCTCATCTTAGTCCTCAGTTCACTTTTAATCCTGGACAGCAGAGGGAATGACCGCTGCTCTGCTCCTGATTTTAATGTTATCACTGCCGCTAGCAGGATTTGTTACTGGCATCGATAAAGTTATTTTTGAATAATAAATTCTTAACCTAAAACATTTTGCAGCATCAGCCTTGAGGTTTTTTTCTTAGTCTCTCAACCTTTTCACTTTTTATTCCTTTATTCATTTTATTTGTATTCTCGACTCCTCAACTCTCATTTTCTGTCTTGACTTCATTTGATTGCTTCCTGTTTGACCTCTGACATTGGAGAGGTGACGACGGTCAGTTACTCTTCCTGCACCTGCCTTACAGTATAGGTAGCCTGTTGACAATTGTAGGACCTTCGATCAGATGGTCCAGCATCAGCATCTGTTATAGAATGGTTTATGCTGCAGCTTGTGTTTCTAATATTTTGTCCAAATCAATGAGGGCATTGGATATTAGAAACACCTTCCACTATAACAACCTAACTAACATCTCTGAAACAGTTCCAAACAATCATAATTAATTTGTGTCTTTGTGATCATTTTTGTGTTTCACTTTATTTATCCTTCTCTTACTCTCTCACAACTAACACGCTCCCCGACTCATAACGAAAGGAGCGGCTCATTTGCACGGTTGAAAGTTTTTTTTCTTGATAACTTGCATTATGAAACGAAAGCTCACAAACAGTCATATCAGTAGTCAAACATGTGCTTTTGGACTTTCTCTGTTTTGCAGGGTGGGTGGTGGTTCAGACCCTCGTGCAACCCTGAGTTTTGCTGCAGCTGTCGCGCCCGTAGACGACTGAAGATACTGATCTGAATGGGAAGGACGCAAAAGGTGGAAGCAGTCTGTGCTGGATTTGGTTTCACTGAGTCTTAATGGAGTGCACTCACACACAGATACTGCATGTTTTTTAATACTATCTACTTCCCCCTTTCTATGAGAGGACACAGATACACCCTGAATGGGCCCCTGTGGTGATATACATTGTGGTTGGGAAGTACCTAGTGTTACAACTGTGATGCTGGTTTGCTTAAAGGGGCCGCACTGATTACTTTTACATGCACTATGTTCTCCTTTCAGAGCTTTATAACGTCCATATAGTTGGATGTTTGAGTTGTCGCCTCAATAATGAGTGAGTGAATTTGTCTGTGCAGAGTCAATGAGGGTCTTTTCTGGGGTTTACATTGCAGTTTCTTAACAACCAGAGCGTCAGATTGTCTCACTTGGAATGCAGAAAGAGTTGAAGGAAGCTTCTGAGAATTCATATTTATTTAATGCGCCTATAATAAAGACATAAATTAAATAGGGTTTAAAGGTGTCATCATTTCTATAAAGCCCATCTTCACGCTCATGAAAAAAGAAACAGAAGTCCACTCAAATTTTCACAACTTGACTAATCTATAATTGATTGTGATGATGAAACTATTGGGCCAGGATACATTGAGAATTTGTGATATTGTGTAAATGAACCACAATGAGGTGGAAGAGGAATGGAATTTCTTTTGCAAGACTTTCTAAAACCACAAAAATTTTCTCTTGCATATTCTGTTTGCACATTGTAAGTGTTTTCTGGCACTTTACACTGTTGAACGTTTCTTTAAAAAAAAAGGGGCTTGTCTGAATAAATTTTTCACCCTGGCAGATGTTTACTAAGCGTGTGTTTTTTCTTAGAGCAAGGCATGCTCATTACACTGAAGCCGGTCCTGGGTTTTCTGCATCACTGCCTCCTGTTTACAGCTGCAGAGAGTGAAAGCGTTTAATCTGTACGTGAGCTCCTCATACTCCTCACAAGGGTCATTTACGCACACAAGACACTGTCTCTCTACTTCTTACGAAAACCATAACCACAACACAGAGGCACAGTTTCAGGAATAAGGTGTTGTCCTGCAGAATTTCCAGTTATTGCAGTTTCATAATGTTTCACGTCTGATGTGTTTTTTCCACTGGGATCTTACTTTTGTAGTTTTCATCATTTTTATTGGTAATGATAACTTTTTGCTCACTATAGTAATTGATGAGATCTAGAATCAGCGACACTGTTAAAAAGATTACTTCAGAAACCAATTAAGATCAAATCACCAGGTTAAGCTCAGAATGTTCCTGATAACAGAAGGAAAAAATAACAGAGATACTCATCTTTTTAGAGAGTAAAACCTCAAATTTCCACCAAACCTGTGCAGCTGTTTAAAGGTGTCTTTAAAAGTCTCTTTCTTGCGGGAGTTGCCATTGCTCTCAGACGCTGTAAAGGGACACTGGACAAATGTACAGCAAACTTTAGAGGTCGACAAAAACAGGAAAAAGCAGCATGTGATATCTCTTTGTTAAAGCCTGCTCTCATCTTCAAGAGTCCGAGTTCTTCTCGTCTTTGAGAATATGTTTGCTATCTTGTTGCTTTTAAAGGAGGCGGAAGAGGAAGTCTTTGTCTTGGACTCAAAACAGAGCAACGAACAAATCACCACCAAGGAGCCGTGTGCACTTAGTGCAGACGTTTGACATTTCGAGAGGCTGAATCCATGGTGGTGACGGTGCTGTTTTGTAATCTTAGAGGTTTGTGCAAACTGGTGCAAGATAACACGCAGCAGTCCTCAGAAACACTTGCTCAAGGGAAGCTCAGTCATCATTTGACTGTCGATCACTTCCAGTTCAGTGTCCAGGTGCAGGTGCTGGTTCATGTCATGGACTTCACACTCCATCCCTCTCACTTCTGTCAGCCCAGCAGAAACCTTTGGATGTGGTCAGCTGAGCGGTTCGTCATGCTCACTGGACTGGACATCCTTCTGCCACGGTCACTTTGCATCTTCCCTTAGAATAATCTCCTCTGTCTTATATTCAAACCTCAAAACTGTTTCAGTTTTAATTTGAACCGGAGCAGTTTTGGTTGTTCTCATAAGTGATCGTAACCCCAAACTGCACAAGGTCAATATGTCTGATTTTCTTTTTCGTTTGCCTTCTTGTAAAGCCGGGGCAAGATGTGAAAGAAGCGAGAGGAGGTTAAACAAACACAAACCTCATTAAAATAAACCTCTGTCAACTCCCACTCCCTCTTTCTGAAGTACAGGAATGCGCTGTCGTGCTTCAGATCCCACACAGAATTGCTACAGGGCTTCAGGTAATGAATGAACCGGGGATGCCCACCCAGCTACCAGGAAACAAAGAAGGCTCACTCCCAGACTGGTAAAGGATGACTGAGTTTCCCACCAGCGTGCCACCTCTTCAAACAGGACGGTTTAACACACAAACAAGCATTGGCATAAGGTGGCCTGTGCACACATCGTTGACGTGACGTGATGTACATTAGTAGTGATTTCTGGTTTTTGCTGTCTGCACACACAAGAAAGAGAAAAGGTGCCTCTGTGTTCATTACATGGAAATTTTTATTATCCATCATCACACAACAGCTGAAAAACAATACTTCAAAAAGGGAAATCGACCTTCGCTGCCCCAAACTGTAGTTTAAAGACCTTGAAAACATATTTTCTCAATCAGCTTCTTATTAGGAAAAAAAAATCTAATAAACACTTAAGTTTTGCTTCTTTAGCCATGAATGTATAGAAATAGTTAATCTTTGCTCCCAAGTTTTCCAAGGCTTTAATATAAAATCTAAAGAAACTGAACACTTTTAGTTGTTCGACAAAGTGAAGTTTATGATGAAAACGCGTGGGTCGTCTCGTGTTCTTACAATGTGCTGCGATTCTTTACAGCCCAGTAAAGCTGTTTAAATGTCCATTTAGCTGAGCTTGACATGTCATTCTCTTATTTTACTGGGTCACAAAAGGGAGCAAGGTGAAGTGAAAGACAGTGGAGGTTGGAAAAAGGGATCACGCTCATCATTTAGAGGAATAGTGATGCATTTTGGGAGAGAGTTACGTGAGAAGATCTAAACCGCTGTCATGCTTCTCAGCATAAAGACTGGACCCTTGAGATGAAGCGGGATCCTCTTAAAAATTTAAATTTAAAACAGGAGGACTAAAGCATGTTTTCGTTAATCTACTCATAATCCATAGACATATGCAACCGGCACTTTTTTAAAAAAAAAGATAGAGCTTTCAAAAAATGTTTTCTTGTGACTCATTGTCATCAGATTCATCTATCTACTGAACAGGTTATGACCGGGTCAATCGAGAAATGCTTTTTTCTCTGTTTTAATTGAACATTTTTCAAACTCCTGAGGAAGTAAAATAGATTAAATTCATAAGAAACACAAAGATTTGAGGAAACTAGATGAAAGAAATAGATGTAATTTTATGTATGATGAATATTTTTGGTTCTGCATTCTCATCCTGTTGTCCTTAAACATATCTTGGAGCCCAGTGGGAACATGTTGTAGATCTATTATAATTATAATAATAATTATATTATAGATCTATAAAAAAGTGCATGTGATTCTGTTTGTTCTTGTAAATTCATTTGTCAGACTTCTTACAACCATTTCTCACTTTGAATAAGTGCAAATTACTAACCAGTGTGGAAAAAGGTAAACCTTATAAACTCATTAAACACAGTCAGTGTAACAAAGAATTATTCAGTGTGCGTGATGATTATGAAATGTCAAAAGTTGGAAAAGTTTATATGGATTACCTTTGCCACACCACCTGATGATAAATATGCCCCGGGACAATCTATTAAAAAGTGTAACTAATATCCTGTTTTGCATTGTATTAAGTTCCTTTAATCATCATCCAGAGCTTTTCAGTTGAGGAAAACGTCCCAACTGTCTGACCTCATCGTCAGTGGTCCGGCCTCGGTTCACACCCTCTGCCTTTTGATGTGGCTGCTCTGTTTGTTCACCAGCGCCAGCGGTCTGCTCGCTCCCATTCAGCAATCTGCCACTCACTAAATCCCTCACTCTGACTGGGCCGCGGCGGCATTGTTTGTGTTTTACACCGGGAGGTGAGAAACATGTGGTCTCGTTGACACCTCCTGAACCTCGGTCCAGGCTGCAGTTCATTCTGTGGAAATCAGGTGTGACTTACCTGTGTTCAAATCCAGCGTGGCCTCCGTCAGACGGGCAGCAATCTCCTCACTGATGCCGCTAATCGCCCGTCACAGAGCAAAGCGTCTGTTTTTCTGTCCACCTGGAACAAACTATGAATGTTAGAAGTTAAACAGACAAGTTGAGTTTGACCTTAGAAGGCTTTTATTCACATTCATCGGCTGAATCGCCTTAAATCTGAGTTTAACATGAGCTTGTTGTGCACGATTTGCGACAACTAGTTTGGAGCCAATCAGACTAAATAAGCAATTTACAAAAGTGGGATAAGATAGAATAAGATTAATATAGATTACCTGATTATAAAATGACCTTACTAAATAATGACTGAGGGGAGATAAATGTATGATTTTAATCTTTGTAGAGTCTTTGTTGGCAAAACAAGTCACAACTCAGGAAATGGCTTCAAAGATTGTCTTTATTGTGGAGCCTAGAGAATATTTTTTGTTCCAGTTGGACAGTCTTTGAGGAATCTGGAAATGTCTTTAAGTGTTGTCAAACAACCTGCTGGGTTTTTCAAAGTCTGGTTTGTATTTAGAACAAAAGTGTCTCTCTGACTCATCCATGCAAAAGTCTCAAATGTGAAACCATGATTACATGAGAAGGGCAAACCACCTGAAACTGAGTTGAGTTGATGATACATACACCCAGTTTTAAAATTATTCAGGAAGTGGGGAACGGTCATGATCAGTCTGAAGAGATAGAAAAGTAAAAGTTTCCAGAGTCTCCATTAAAGCTGAGAGAAATTGTATGAATCATCACCAACAGGAACTATTAGAGATAAGAAGAGTTTGCATTAAACAATGTTTGGTTACTCATTGATATGGGTCCCAGACTGCAAGGCATCAACTTAATTTAAAAGCAAATAATCCAGTATTTGCATTTTTTTAAGGTTTGGTTTCTTTATCACAATGAGCTGCTGAATCATGAATACAGTAAAGGAAAAAACGACATGTACTGTAGTGAACTCGTGCTGCAGTGATTTTTTAAAATTCACTGCATTCGCTGAAACTGAAGAGAGAAAACCATAGCAGTATCATGTTAAGTTCCTCTTGTCTTGACAACTCCACCAGCACCATAAAAGGAGGGAGCTTCATTCACAAATTTGCACTCTTTGAACCCGGTGCCACCTCAGACACTGGATGACTTGCAGCTCGCAAAATGCACTGGCAAATACATGCACGAACGGAGGCAAAACAGGAGACTCCTTCGCATTTCCTGTGCAGAGTTACTGTAAAAATGCAAATGCAGCTCATGCATAGGCAAAGTATGTTCTTGAACAATCAATTTTCCATTATAATGCTTGTCAAACTGCACGCAAAAATACTGCACCGCTACTAAATGTTGGCTTTTGCTCTGTTGCTTTCTCAATTTAAAGGTAGTCTTGCCAAGTCGATCCCAGCATGCACCCGTATTTTCCACTACATGTGGCCGCTCAGATTTCAGAGGATAAAACTGATTTAATGGTATTAAAGTCAGTCATCAAGTGATATATATATTTACTGTGACTCTATAGCAGCACAGTATTTTTACTACTAAAGGTCAGTGAGGGTGTAGTGAGATAAAAATAGACAAGGCCCATTAAGCGTTAGTACGTCTTCATCAGCAAATCTTCAATTAAAATAGCTGCTCAGACCGCCAGTCATTTAATCCCTTTATCTAAAGGATCTGGTCCGTGTTGACTACACCGATGTGCACATATGTGTGTGTGTGTGTGTGTGTGTGTACACGTGTGCCTTTATGTTTGTATGCGACTGCATTTTGTTATCTCCCCATCAAGTAATATTATACAGCCGCCCTCACTACAGATTATCAGTTTTATCTCTTTTTCCATTTTGCGCAGATCTCAGAGGTACGATACTTCCCATAACTCCCTGAAGCGGAGTCTGTAGATTAAAAAGTGTCCAGACTTGCTGCAGGTGAGCGGCTAACCCTGCGTTCCCAGGCTCGGTGTAAAAAATAGTCAGACAGCTGTGGGAGGTCTCTGAGTGCCTGTAACTTGGCAGGAGTGTGTTCAAAAGTATGCCCTCTCCTAAGTCAAACACCAGCACAGGCTGCTACTTGCTCCTGTCCAACTGATCTGCCCGCCCACACGTGGGAAAGCACTTTCCAGGAATCATGCTCCACCGATCTCCGTGCCCAGCCAGGCACTTTTATTTCATTTAAACCCATCACTTTGTTTGGGTTAAAAAGATTCCTTAAAATAACATTCGGTACAGTAAGGCACAGTAAAAGGCTATAAAGTTCCAACGTAAATTTAAACAGCGGTCTTTAATCAAAGGCTTGGCTCGAAGGCACAAATAACGAAGATACAACCGAAAGTGAATTTAAAGCTGCGAGCGCGGCCCGTACTGCCCAACAAGCCGCAGTATACAGAGCTGTCACACATTGTATAGAGTTAAACCGCTCTGCATTTCCAACGCTCTGTATCAAAAGACTCCCTCATTCCTGGCGCTGATATACAGTTTCTGTCAAGGCCATGAGTGCTGAGCTTTTCACTCGTGTTGCATTTTAATGTGGATGTATGACGGAGTGGTAATTGGAATTTATCCCAGAACACTGTCAGTCAGTCTATACGTACAGAACGAGTCTGCTGGCTATCAAACGTTTCAAATGAGACTTTCCACAGGACTCCCGACGTCTTTAATGATAAGTCTCTGTTTTTCCACCAGCTCATGCTTCAGTCACGTTAATATATGAGACAGAGTTATGTTAACATTTGGCTACTTCACATCTATGCTCTCTAACAAGTTGTGCATCACTTATAGTGTCTTTAAAAATGCGTATTGGTATCTCCTCCCTCTCCTCAATCATCATAAGCTCAGCCATCATCTTATGTTCCATAAATCATTTCACTTTTAGAGGGACTGGTATGGGCCCTTGACAGTTTTTAAGGAAAATGGTTATTAAGGACCTTCGAGCAACACATAAGGGAAAATTTAGTTCACGACAATCACTTCCAACATCCTTATGGTGATTTTGTGCGACTTGGTTCCCAGAGATGAAAATTTACAGGCAATCTCAGAGTGGTTTCATGCAACCAGGATCCAAAACGCATATACTGACACATCCAAAGGTCACTTGTTAACCCGAACACAAACAGAAATGTAAACAAATAAGACTCCAGGAAGTCGCTGCGTCTGGCTGCGAAAAACCACAACTAGTCGTTTTTGCATTTCTGTTTGTGTGTTTTAAACAAAAGACATACAAATGTATTTTGAAGTGTTTGGGGGGTTTTTTTGGAGACGGCCAGGGTAGCTGTTTCCCCTTCTTTATGTTAAGCTAAGCTAATTGCCTCCTGGCTCCGCCTCCACACTTCCAGTCTCCTCAATTAACTCTCAGCAAGAAGGCAAATGAGTGTATTTCCCAAAATGACATTATTTACAGTCTGATCCTTTAGCGACTGTGCAGAGAGTAGCTGTAGGTCACTTACAATGTGTTTGTGTTGCAGGTTCTGACTGATCTCAAAACTCACCAACAACTCCTGTTATTTTTGTCCAGACCTCTTTGGCTTCGTCTTGCCTCTGTACATTCATGAATTGATATCATAAACCCTTTTTGTCTCAAGTTGAAGCACTTTCAACCCAGGCAAATGCTGTTTCATACTTTTCTCTACGTGCTGACAAATTGCATTGAACATGTAACCTTTTGTTACAGTTGTATAGCGTAAGCGACTGGATTGAGTTTCTGATAAATGACTCTTACTACTGACTCTGAAGATGCATTTGCATGGATGTTTTTGTTTATCTTTAATGTATGACAGCGGTTGCATTTTGACAGGATGTCAGCTGCCACATAAAACTCAACAAGGTATTTTTGGATTCAGAGAAAAAGACTGAGCAGCCGTTGATGTCTGTGGAAAATGTACAGCCATATAGGTATTGAAAAATTCAGCTTTGCTTAATCTATGTTGTTCAGCATCTTCACTCTGAGTCATGGTTAGGGGAAGTTAGCGCTCTCTTTATGCATATGTACTGGCTGTGAAAACGATATAAAGATGCCATTTAGAAATCATACTGTCTGACTTGGGGCCTCCCCTGGTCAGCCAGGCTCTCACTTCTGCTTAGCAAAGTGTGTATCCAGTCACTATATCACTTTATTAACCTCAATGAAACTTCATTGTAAGTGTATTGTACTGTAGGGGAAATAATTGGTCACATCTGACTCAAGACTTTTCTTTTAAATTCTGCAGCAGTGTGCATACCAGAAATGTACACGCCGCAGCATTTGAATATGACAGGAATGATTATCTTTTAACAATAATTAACATCGGAGGCATCAGTAGCAGCTGATCCAAGAGGACGCACTGAAAGTGATTCATTCTTCCTCTGCTCTTTCCACGCGAACAGCAGGGAGCCGACAAGTGAATTACCTTAGCGTTTACACAGATGCTGACATTTAGACAGGGCCATGAGAAAGGGGAAAGACAGAGCGATCATGTTGCAGGCAGTGAATCATTTCGTTGGCCTCAGATTCTCCGTGTTTATGGTGGAGTGTGTTGTTACGGGCTAACATAACAGCCCGGGAGAAGATGGCACAGCTCGCTTGTCTGTTTACCTGCTGGGTTTGTGTTAGTGGGTGTCACCGTTGCTCTTTGCCCCCCTCCTGGGTCTCTCCCTGGGAATGGGTCAGCCAGTATGGGTGTGAATGTTGGTTAAGCAAACTAACATCTCTCAGAGCTGCTTTCTGACCCCGGTTTTACTGTTGATGGAATTTGAAATGTAGAAAACAACAAAGTCCCCTTCGCCGTTCAGACATTTAAGATTAGAAAAGGCTGCTTTTTGAGCTCAAACACACAAACTGCCACTTATCTTTATTGCCAAAAGATACTACAGACTCATGCTTTCACATTTAAGTTGCACAAGAGTATAGGAAATTGCATAATACCCTTTCTCAGACGGAAGTCAGCATGCATATTCTCAATTTTAATGTGGTAAACCACTTTACTCTGCAGCTATAAAAATCTGTATCTTGAATGGAGGCCATGTTGTGCATGTGTTTTGGCTTTGCCACAGTCCTTGCATGTTATCACCCCACTGACACTTCTAGGAACGATGGTTGTCATGTCTTCGCAGAATGTAAAGCATATTCTTTGCAGCACGGACCTAAAATAAAACAGCAGTTTCCTCTTTGCTTGAAATGCACACTTACTTTTTGTAGGTTTCCTTTAGCTTTTATGTTTCCTATGCAGGCTAATTAACAGCCTCACATAATGAGCCAGAGGTTAATATACAGGATTAACCTTAATAAATTACTGAAGGTGCATGAAATATGCATCCACAGAACACACAGACCAATTTGTTTAAGAATAATTTAGGGGATATTTGTGGGGATTTGTGAACTCCCACGGGCTGCAGAGGGTGTCAGCATTTTGAGGTATAATTGGGAAATGTTGCAGTAGTAGACACCTCCCACCTCCCCAAATCACCACCACCTCCCCCAAAACCCATCTCCCCGTTCCCATCTCCTGTCCTCTCCTGCAGTTCAAGCAACGGTTATCAGAATTGCAAATATCAAGCGGACCAGCTCCTAAATCAGAATTATTAATGAGCGAGTCTTTTGAAGTTTACTGGAGAAAGATTCACTTCACAGACGAGCAGGAAAGTATTTAGCTTTGTAGACTTTGCTTCCATGATCGGGCTGGTTCAACATCCTATTTGTGACCTGGTAAAGAATATAAACAAAAGACATTTTCAAGTATCTGTTAATATATTTGTTAACATCTATAAATCCTCCTTAGAAGCATAACGGGTTAAGATTTTTATGAAATCAAATCCCAAAATGTTTGATACTATTTATTGTCCACACATTTTCTGCAATAGCCATACAATGTATTTAGATTTAGTAGTTACCTCTTCTTGTAGTCTCTTTGTCTTTGTAGTCTCTGTAGTTGTTAGTGGTGGAATCCGCGACTACAGTGCCTCAGTCAGATTAGATACCTATAATTTGTGTGTTAACGGTTTCTAATTTTATCTCACTGATATCAGCCTTACTGTCTCAGAGCTGCACTAAGTTACTGCTTATGCAAAGTGAGCACTTCCTACTGCTGCCGCTTCACATTAAATGTGCATCAGGAGGCTTTTATTGTGAAGCAGCCACAAAAAATGCAGTGTAGTGACATCGAGGTTAGCACAGACCGTGATGTTAAAAATCACTCACTCAGTTTTAAATATTGCAGGGATGAATGGAACGAGACAGGCTGCAAACCTCCAGCTCATCAGTTTCAGTTATTTTTGACTGACTTCTTTATCAAAACACTCTGAGTTTGTTTGGCTGCACTGTAAACAGATGCACCAGTTGCTCTTCATTTCTAACATTATGTACCTTGTACCTTGTTACGTGCCTGTGACGAATTTCAGTGTTATGAAGTTTGGGAAACCTCAGTGCAAAAAAGGGTTTCTAGGGCATGAGTGTGTGTGGGCTTTTCAGGTCACATGCAAATTTGTCTCCAGTAATTTCACCAATACTTCACTTCTTGTCTGAGCAGGCTGCTGTGATTCAGAGAGCATGAAATCTACTGACAGCCAACGTTGACAACAAATCAGAGATCTGCCGATTTTCCATCAAACATGACATCACAGGACTTCCTTATTTAATACAAAAGTGCAACCACATTAATCCATCCATTTTATTCAATTAGGAACGCTCACTTGACTTGCGGACTCTCAGACATCGTGGAGACAACGAGAATAAAGCGAGGCAGCTGCTCTCTCCACCCACTGTGCTTGTTAGTGATCTGATGGGCAGAGATCTTGTGATGACAAGAAAACAGTTCAAACTCTCTCTCTCTCTCTCTCTCTCACACAGAAACCACAATTGGATCAAAGCTTGTAATTTCCAGCGCAGTGGCGTTTCAGGCATCTCCCATCTAATATAGCGCCTGTTGTTCAGGATGAGTACAGCTCTGGAGCAGCAGCATAGAATCATGTGCATCCACAAATGACAGCTCAGGCCCAAAAAAAGACAGATTTCAGGGAGCGCAACTCCGCCGCGTCTGAAATTAATTCGCTGTTTCTTCTTTTACTAGCGAGCGATTGGATGCAGCAGCAGGAAAAGGTCAACTAAGAGAGAACATTTGATGATTCAACGCTCTGTAAATGACTCCATCCGCAGTGATGACTCTGGGGGAATAACGCCCTTGACCTCATGAAGAAGCTTTTATTATTTAAACTGAATAAATCAATTATCGTCTTTGTGCGCAGTCAGAGCCCCGAGACGAAATGTCTTTTTTATATGCCACCGTGTTCATAAATAGGCTGATTAGGAGAGCTGTGGGTGTGAGGATCATGTGCTGCAGTGTGACAGACAGTGAATGGCCGGCTGTGTTAGCTCACAGAGGAGGAGACTCGGGGATGCTGTGTACATGAAGGGCCCTCTGTGTCTCTGCCGTGCACACAAGTATGCATCTCATTACTAATTTTGGACTGAAATAACTCTCAGCTCAGGGTTTTCGGGCTTAAGGCCACCTCAGCTGAGCCCTGACCTGCACTGTCCACAAACTTGACCCTCCGACGTCATTCGTGTTACTCTGTTCTGTGAGTACAAGCCTCTGCCCTGAGGGAGGAGGAGCAGAGTCACAAAGTGATAAGTAGTTGACTTATGAGTTTCATGGATGGATTAGTGAATGAGCCTACTGGGCACAGACCTCGGGACCCCAGAGCCTCTGTATGACGTGATACAGCTACAACAATTTGTCTATTCATCAATCAGTCAATCAAAAGAAAATTAACTGCCAACTGTCTTGATAATGGATTAATCGTTTCAGTCATTTCACTCAAATAAGGACACACAAAATGACAACAGAGAGAGAGAGACACAAAAATTACCACAAAGAGACTATGAATAACCACAAGGAGATGCAACACGACTACAGAGACGCAAAGCAACAACAGAACAACCACAAACCGCGCCCGCTCCCCTCATTCAAAAGTTTGAAAACCAGCCCTGCTCTCCTCCGGTTCAAAGTTCACACCTGAGTGAAATCCTGTACGTATCAGCAAAATTCATCCCGCTGCACTGTGACCAGCGTCTGTCAGAGAGACTGCGGAGCTTTTAGACTGTTATCTGATAACTAGACTGCATGATAAGTGAAGAAATCAGACAAAAAGACATTTACATACGCATACACACACTAACCAGGGTCAGTAATTAACAAGAGCTCCGGGTAAAAGTGCCCTTGAAGGTTCATAAAAAGCCTGTAAAATGAGGGGGCAAAAAGCGCCCCTGATAATTATAAGTAGCCTCTTTTGCATTTTACCTTGTTCACATGTCTTTGATGGGTTGTCAAATATTCATGTGAGTGTGACTGCTGTCCCCCACGGGCCAGTGGAGGTGTTTTCAGGAGCTTTTGATCAGGAACCGACTGAGTGTGGAGCGTGAAGCAGCAGGCTCTGCTTTATAGTCTAGTATCAAATATTATATTACGATAAAACATATACACATTTTAGTGGTATAAATAGAGTGTGTTGGACATGAACGTCATATTATAATAACACGCAAATACTTAATCTTAATAATTGTGTGTATATTTAAAGGCACAGTCTGTAAAACTAATGTAAACAAAGGGCGACCCCTCCCCCCAAAATGCAAAACATGAGCTGAAATTTGCTGTTAATTTCAAATTATTATTATTAATGTTGGCTTTGGCATTCATTTTTTAAAGGATTAATACCAGACGGCTAAACATATTGTAACATCACTAGCGTTGATGAACACAACAGTAAAATAGTCCACACTGACACTCTGTTCAGTTATGATCAGAGGAGAAACACACAAGAAAGCTGGTTTTTGATCTATAATTCATTTCAGCTCTGTCTGTATGTTATGTTTGCATTGTGAAGCGTTAACACTGTCAAGACATTTACTTGGATTTACTGTCCATGTGTCGCAGTTTATTCTCATTGCTTTGGGCAGACGAAGTCGAAATCAAACCAGAGTGGTTGCAGAGGACATGATGCGTTTTCTGTTTCATGTATTGAAAACGAAACCAATGTACCAATGCCGATCAAAAGGTAGAAATATGTTGTTAGATGAAGAAAGGGGATTCAGATGTGATGTGATGATTCATACTATGAGATTCATACGTCAACTCTAGTGATTCTGGGGACATATTGTACTTTTTACTCCACTGTATTTATTAGATAACTTAGTTATGAGTTACCTTGCTGATTCAGATTAATAATGCAAAATAGAATGGAGTAATAAATTATGACGTATTATCATGGATCAAGATACCACTTTGTTAATCCCTTATTGAAATTCGCCAGCCACCCAGCGGTATATAAAAAAATGAATGTACATGTATTTATACATCATATAATTTTTATCATTATCAAATGGGACAAATTTTTAATGCAGGACTTCTACTGTTTGCAGAGTATTTCTACACTGTGGTATTATACTCAGAGTACTTCTTCCACCACTGTCATCATGTCGTCTTTGCTGTAGTTTCAAACAACACTGCGTTTACTTGTTGCCACCACAGGGGGCGACAGTGTACGAAAACGTATATATTTCTGCATTAATCTCAAAGTTCTTACTAACGACAGGATTCTAACATTTTTGCTTATATTACAGTATCTACACAAGCTGTTTTAATAAGTTCAAGCACAGAAGACACATGCAGATACGTCGACGCCCAAGTTTCCGGCTCTTCAAAACATTCTGCTTTAACATTTCATTTTGCCGGGTCGTAAATCTGTCCGGGCCCCCAGCGGGAAGCGGGTTGAGCCCTTTACAAGAGATTGAGCCTCCACCATAGCGTCACCCAGTGAACCCTCTTACCTCCCATTCCTGCCCTGTGACAGAGACCCACAGCTGCTGCACGGACGTCCCCATCCCTCACTGTCAAAACATGGCACCCACCCAAAGTCCTGTTCAGTAGTAGCTGCTTACTACCTGGGAACTCTGCCAAGGCCTCTGCAAAGAGATACTATATGTACAATAGTCATAGCGTTTGACACTAATCCCTCCTCAGCTGTATTATGTGTGTGCTGGGTGTGTGTGTATCTGTGTGTACAAGCATCTGATTTTTATGTGGAGTCCTGGTCTGAGATAAAGTTCAAATTGAATTTAACTGTTTCCAATTTGCTCATTAACTAATCAGATCTGAATGACTGCTTTTAGCTGTCGTCAGCAGGTGGACTGAAAGGGCCAGAGGCATCTCAGTACAAAGTTCACTTATTTACGGTCTCTAATCTGGATGATTTATCTTTGGGCTCACTCATTTGCTGCCTGCTCCGACAGTTCCTAGATATGGGGGGCACCCAGTTGAGTTTATTTAAAGTGTCCGACACTGATGCCGTCAAAGTGTCATCGACGGTGTCCGAGGACAAACCCCTGCAGGCCTCAAATGCAGCAGGTGTGTTGAAGAGCAGTTGTCACCTCAGGTTAAGACCTGGCAGCGCTTGCAAAATACATTGCAAAACAAAGTTTAGATAACTGGAAAAACTGCTGATTAAGACCTTTAAACGATTGTGTGTCATGTTCTGTCCTCTGTCGGCTTTAATCCTTCACAGAAAACCATTTCTAGCTTTGCTCAGAAATGTGCTTATTTCTGTGTTTGTGTCTCTCTGAAAGTCACCCCTGCTCTGCCTCATAGTGGCAGCGGCAGGTGTGTGTGAGCGTTCGTATATTTCCCAGTGTATGTGTGTTTGTGTGGCCGAAGCGGGTCGGCGCTGGGGCCGGAGAAAGGGGATGACCGGCGGCTTCACGTGTAACCGCTCCATGTGACGTACCTGTTATTGACATTGAGCATTCAACAGGGCTCCTGCGGGACCCTTGAACTTGAGAGGCAGTCCCTGGGAGCAGCACTGGAGGCCTGAAGAGTTCAGCGCAGTTAATGTTCAACCCTTTTGATCTCTGCCGAGAAGTCGCATTCCCTGAATTCCTCACCAGCATTTCCAGCAGTAGAGAGACTGTGAATGGCTCTACAGAAGACAGTTAACACTCTCCCATGTCTTTTTCTCTCACACCTTGGAAAAGCACAGCAGGAACACAGCAGAGCTCCGGGGTTATTAAACTTCAGAAATGCTGCAGCGAATTTGCACTTTTTGTCAGTTTTTTATTGTTGTCGTATGAATTTCTGTCTTCAGAAACTGCTGCATCGTCACCATTTACTGCAAAGCTCCTAAATATATGCTCTCTGTCACAAAATAGAGCAAAGGATCAAGTGAACCTCCACGTCGAATATGTCATGATATCAGGGGAAAGTCCGTTAATCATTATCAAATACGATGAGCTCATGCAGTTGTGATGTCCACCAGATTTGGTCAGAGTGCCCCGCTGCTTTGAACTCTGGGTAAATTGAGCAACAGGTCAAGCATGGTTGTGTGACACAGGACTGTTATCTAGAACGAACAGAAAGTCTTATCCTGACCTACGCAACCGTGTTCACTCCACGTTTGGACATTTACTGCCTGCTGAGTGTTGCCGCCTCTGACATCAAAGCAGCGAAACCTTTTTAATGACAATAAAGTGATCAACGCCGGCGGGGGAATGTGCTTAGTAATTTGCTTAAAATGTCTGCCATGTGGATGCCAGACTTTATTCTATGAGATAAAACTCAGCAGATGTCACAGCAGAGAGGACCAATTTATCGCCCATGTGAATAATAAAACGCCCGGCCGGAGTGATCTCACTGAGCACCACCGTTGTAAAATGCTGATTGATTGTGCGAGATGTTTTCTATTGTTCGAGCGCTGGGCTTAGGAGGTTTAGTGTGAGGGTGATTAACTAATGGAGGGACTTAATCCCAGGTAAGAGTCAGACGCTGGGGCCCAAAGCACAATGCACAGCCTTCACTTAACCTCAACCAAAATGCTGAGTTGCAAAACCTCCGTCACCTGGCAGACGTCATTCTTGAGGGCCGTCTGTGCTGAAGAGGACCGGACTGGACAGGAAAAGTACAGCTGGTCCGAGCACAGTTAGAATTGATTTAGTTACAACCAATTAGAATGACTTTGGTGGGGCTTGTCGCCTTTGACATTGACGGCGACAAAGAGCTGCACTTGGATTTGGCAGTGCCTTTGTTTCCACCAGTATGAGAGATGAATGACAACACAAGCAGATGTAGCAGCTTTCGAGCAAATACAGTCGCTCCCTAAGGAAGGGAAACAAGAAGGGTAATGCACTTCAAAACAAGAAAGTGTGCAAATACCAAATGCCGGTAAAAAGATGAAATTTCTTCATTGTCATGTCTCCCAAATGTAAAAATATGAGTACGAGTTTTTTAATGTGTTTCTAATTATTGCCTCCCAACACAGATTAAACCCAATATTTCTGCCAATATCAAAAACTCATCAAATACCAGTCGACCCCTTTTCCCAAATTTAAAATCTGTATACATTGGAATCATTTTGTTGTTTTTATTATCATGTAAAGTAACATGAGGCCAGTGGCTGCTGTGGTACAAAAAACTGAAATTGTATAATGACATCGACAAACAAAATAAACTCTATTTATTGTGAATTGCTCACATCTAATAAAGTCAGTGTCCAGTTCAGCATATCAGATTGGTGCATCCCCTTTTCTGTCGGACTTCTCATTGGATTTGTTGATGACAATAAAAACATAAAATAACAGCAATTTTTTTCCTTGTTCCCAAATATTTCCTGTCATCCCAGGTTACTTACATCAATGTGTTCAACCATAAAGGTGATTCTTTACCCTCTGTAAAAACTATCCAGTGATTTCCAAGAATAGAAGCACAGATTAGAAGGAAGGTCTAAAAAAAAAAAAGAAATGTTTTTTTGGCGCACCTAGAAAAAAGTGATTGACGTTCCAACAAACTAAATAATCCTGAAGAAGGCAGTTTGCTGAACGTCAATCTTTGGGAGTGAGTGAAGTAAATGATTGCATCTGAGTTATGAGTGTGCAGTTTTGCCATTCTTTCTTTGATGTGAGCCCGCGAGCGCCTCGCTGGAAAATGTGCGCTTCATTTTTCTGCTTTCTTATCCTGTTAATCAAGTCACGGCCCCTCTGATTTATTTTGCGACCCCTTGGGTGAATCCTGAAACCTGCTGGAATAGAACTGATTGTATCGGTTTATTTTGATGAGGAAAACGGTCACAGCAGATCACTTTGGTTGGACAACCAGCTCCAGCCAAGCTTGAGGTAGAAGGCGTGTGTGATGATCAGTCGGTGTCAGTGGTCGTCTCATCTCGCTGACTGAACATGACAAAACGGCCATTTCCAGGGGATATCCTCCTCAGTCCAAACAGGAGCACCTCCCTGTCAGGGAACAAATGGCTTGATGGCTTTATACGGCACCTTTGCTCACACCATATGGCCGTTTGTTTCCTGTGGGCAGTTTGTCAGTTGTTCTGCCACTCAAACAGCCAAAGAATGAATCAAGCATCTGAGCATGTGCAGAAGTTCCTGTCATCGCCGGCCTGAGGGGGAAATGTTTTGAACCTGTGAACCGATTGCCAGATCGTGATGGGCGGCACCGTTCAGACTGACAGGAGAGGGTGAGGAGGGGTTGGAGAAGAGGCGGGGGGTTCACCATGAGCTAAGGCCTCTGTGGCTTTACAGTGACATCAGGGGATTGGTGATATAATCCTCTTACTGTACACTGTGTGCTGTAATGGGTTGGGTAAAGTTCGAGTAGACCCCTCTGGACTCGGCCGCCCTGCACAGCAGAAGCAGAGAGAGAGAGAAACATGACAGGTAGCTCTGAATTTACACCTCACACAAGCTGAGACACTTTTGTTCTCGGCCTTATTTTTTATTGAATGGACGGCAGCAGCTGGGAACTTTATGATCCTCGTCAGAGGTGTGGCAGAGGAGGACATGTTGACGATCCTGCGCCTCATCATCCATCTATGTGTTTTCAGAGCTGCGACTCGTGGCGACACCGTTCACGATGCTGCTTCGGGCGCTGGTTCAGAAAAAAAAAAAAGCTGTAATTTTTTCTCAAAGTGGCCTTGAGAGGGAGTATAACAGTGTTTATCTACCAACTGCAGAGCAATAATGTTTTATGAGTGCATGTTACAGTTTTATGAACACCTGACTCCCCAAGCTGTGTGTCAGTGCTGCCTGTGCTACTAACCGCTATGTTTGACACTGTCTTCTATAATGCAGCTGCTGTGTGAGGCTTGTTTTCTGCCTCTGGCTCTTCAGAGTGCACACACTGAAGACACGCTGCAGGAAGAGTCGAGCCCTTTAAAGGGTCAGTTCACCCAATTTTTCCACTTAAGGGAACAATTTGAAATTTGGGGATGATGCTTAATCACTTTCTTGTTGAGTTAGATGGGATATTGACACCAGTCTCATGTCTGTACCTACACCTCTAAAGTTCATCGGTGCCTGTAGCTTCATATTTAAAGGACAGATATGAGAGTGGTATTGATTGATATTCATCTAACTTTTGACAAGGTAGCTAAGAAGCGTACTCTCCCAAAATGTAAAACTGTTCCTTGAAGGGAGATTTATAGCTGTGTCTAAGAGTTTATGGCATAGTCATAAATGCACCGCACATGTAGGGCATGTAACTATGATTTGTCAGCTTCGTCTACCAACAAGTTTCCAGTGCTGGTGGATTTTTTTGAAGGATCAATAATTTGCTGCTCTATTATGTTGCTCAAACACAATCACTAAACCAACATAAACACAGCGGCTGTACTGCAGTAGTCTCCTCCTCAGTACTGCAACAAGGTGAAATACCAGTTCTCTGTATCACAAAGTAAATGCAATAATGTAAACACAGTGTTTGCATGATGAATATATAAGAAGCAAGCTACGGCCTGACCATGTACCATACATTCATTTAGTGTTGCGATGGTTCTTTTAATAAATGAGATCAAGCACTGCAGGTATCTCTGGTGGGACTTCTGTTACCTCCTTGCATCAATTATAAATCCAGCTTTACTCACTTTAATTCCTGCTGTTTTGAGATCTCTGCCTCCTCAGTATTCTTCTGCAAAACAGATGCAATAAAAGTGAATTTAATTTTGCTTGTGGTGCTCATGGAAAATGACATCTAAAGATCTCAATGCAATGCATCTTTCCAGAAACAGTGCCCTGGTTATTCGGTTATTCATTGGTAGAAAATAGTTCCAGATGAAAACTGTCCGCAGTGAGGTCTGTGGATTATCGAGGGTTACCAAGATATTGTTTCTGGAAGGAGAAGCTGTCATTGAGCTCCTCTGTCATTTTTTCTCTTTTTTAATTATCTTTTTTTGGGTAATTTATGCCTTTGTTGGACAGCAACAATGGAGAGATAACAGGAAATGAGAGGAGAGAGGATGGGACCCAGCTGGATGAGGACCGGGGAGGTTGAGGTTCATGGTTGGCCACCTCTCGGCCACCGGGGTGCTCCCCAGTTGTCATTTTTTTAATGTTGCGTGCACCAAATATAAATTCAGTTTACCATCATTAAAATGAGGTGGCAGCATAAGTCTCGGTGGAAAATATATGAAAACCTGTGCAGATGAAACCAAAACTGTCTGTGTGGCTAGATACACTACAACTAAGTGAGAAAATATGTTTTTAGTGATTTGGGTGGACCAACACTTCAACACACTTTCACAGGATTAGGGGCGCACATTAAGAAGCATCAAACTGTGAGATATGTCATCCGTTCTCCACAAAGGCTCAAATATATTTGGGAGCTGCAAAATTCACAAAAAAAAAAAAAAAGTATCGCATTCACACCCCCAACGGCCTTCATGCAATCATGCTTCAGAGAAACGTGGGAGTGGTGGTGCTGTGGGTGGTTGTAGGGGGGCTGGATTCTGCCTATTTGAGGACTCTCAGTGCTGCTGTTGCAGCTGCTGAATTTCTCACAGTAGCAATTTCAAGGACGCCAAAATGAATTACACATAGGGAGCCTGCGTTTGGTAAAATCTCTCCGCCTAATCCGCACAATCCCGTCCTCCTCAGCTAATTCCATATCTGCTGCAATTCAGAAGAAAAAAAAAAGTGCTACACACCCGTGCATGCACAGATGCATTCTCGTATCCTTTCTCACTCTCTCTTTCTTTCTCTCTCGTTCACAAAATATTTGGTGGGCCCTGATCTGTGATTTGCATGAGCAATAATTAGGAGGCTTGGGGATTAAAGGCACCAGAGTATGCTTGACTGAGGAGGCGCGCGGTGGGAGGTGTTACTTAATCGACAAGTGCCGTTCAGATAATAAAGCAATGAATAACAATTGCTCCTCGATGCATGTTCTTGACACTTCAGTGAGGATATTGTGCGAGCTCTTAAAGGTAGGAAGCGGGACAAGCTGAGAGAAGACCGCGGCAGCTATCAGAGAGCTCGTTGGCGGTGCAGCGGGGTGTGTGATGTGTGTGAGGAGATTGATACCAGAGCTGGAGTGTGTATATGTGTGTGAACCAGCAGCCTGTCTGCATTTGCTCCATCCTTCACCCCGCTCTTATCCCACAAGGCCTCGGTCCCTTTCTCATCTGCTGGCGTCTTATCAGGGGACAGCTCGTCAGGGACACACGTGCCATCGTTCTGACACTGACCGTGGGTCATTGAAATGCAAACAGAGAACACACTAAACTAAATGGGGTCGAAGAGCAGCAAATATTTGGCCAGAACCTTTTTTCACTGATGGAGCCGGCCTGTTTATGGTCGACGAAACAAGGTTAGAGCAGATGGCCATTTGGCGGACAGAGCATTCATTTGAACAGTCCTCAAATCAAATAAAGCCAATACCACTACTTGTAGAAACAGGAGAGGATGTACGGTAGCTGACCCTCCAATATCCTCTCATTAAAAATTGAACAGGAGGAAGGTCACTGTGGGAGCTGGGATAAAATGATTCACCTTAAAGCCAATACAGTGTGTAATGAATGGCTTTAAAAGATAGATAGAGCTGCATATTACTTCATAAAATTAAATGGGTGGAAAGTGTGTGACTGGGACGCACAAAGAGAAGCGGCTGTTTTATGAAATGTCACCCAACTGTCACACTCAGAAGTTCAGGGTCAGGCTAACTACAGGAGAGTAGCTCCCTCTATCTACCAAAACCAAAAGAGAAACAGAAGGAGTGATGCTCACACAGAAGAGACAGTTTGAAATACTTTTATCTGGAGCACAGTATCATTCAACAACAGGCAGTTACATGAACAAGTGTCCTCATCATGTATATCCATTTTATATAAGGAGGGAGACAACACAGCAACGTCCCCCTCCCACCCTCACCCCAACCCCCCACCTCGAGGAGACACTTCAACAATGTACTCACACCTCGACTACTTGCATCTTATACATCTATTTAGATTGTTTTGTCTTATATTATTATTAATGTATTTATTGCAAATTTCACACACACTTTTATGCTTAAAGCCTTTGATTGTTTTAGAGTTTGTGATTAACAGTGTTTTTCTGTCTTGTCCTCTCTTCTGTACAGTGTATCTAAATATCAGTGTGCCAGTAAAAAAGATTTAATGAAAGGTATTTAATCAAATTGAAGTGCATCTCGTCAGCATCCTGGAAATAATAATCCTATGTTTTACGTGGTCGAGCACCTCACAGTGCAAAAGAGGAATAAAATCCTCGAGCCACCAGAAGGAAGGAAGGGGGGGGTTCAGGCAGTAAAGCTCTTGTGACAGTTGACAAACAGTGAACAGACGTTCAAATATGCAGCGCATCCAAAAACATGCTCTTTACTGCTGAAGACACTCAACCAGGAAAAACATGTTTCCTACAACCTGTTTCCTTTGAATTAAACGACACTGTCTTGAACTACACATTGTATATGCTTTACCTTTGACACACTATAATAGCATCTGATGCTTGAAATTTCCTAAAACGGCCTGTATTGAAAAACAAAGAAGGGATTTTTTTTTTTTTTACACCCACGAGCATCAACCTCCCACAGACAGACACTTTCACTGTCTTCAAGAGAATCTGTATTTCAACGCTCGACGCATCATTAAAAGTAGAGATTTCTCTGGTAAAGAAACTTAAGGTCGGCTCTGACTGTGGGCCGCTGCGGGGAAATGAAGCGACACGACTGGATGTAAGTATGTCAACATTTCAGCCTTCCCTAAACAATCTGTCGCAGCTTTAAACAAACAGATATTTGAGATCTCTTTCTTAAACAAAAGCATGAAAAGCACAGTTCAGACATGCTTCACATACATGCTGAACAACAAACACTCAGAAGGATGGTTATAGAGTTTATTCAAGTAAGAAACAATACTCATTTTTTTCCCATTTGCTGAAGTTTATCCCACTTTTACACAGTAGGAGGACAAATAAATGCAGCTTCAGTTATTATTCTCTTGAAGCTTTTTAATATCATATTCATAAATAAGAAAAGTTTATTTATGTAACACCTTTCCAGATCAGAAGTGTTTCACAATAAAAGACACAATCAAGACATCGAACAGACATAAGTAAAATTAAATAAAATAGGGGTGCAAACAAATAAAACTACAGAATTAAAATGTTCTTAAAGGAAAGTCTCTCAGGGGAAGTCTGACCTCTAAGAATATGTTGATTGATTAGAAGTCCTTAAAAGACTCAACCGACTCGTGGTAATCGATGCAGCAGCACCAGAGATTTCAGCTTTTTATTCTTCTTCCTTTTCGCCTACATTACCCACAATGCAACCCAACCATCTACAGTTTGGTCACATCCTGCATTCAGGTGGTGTTTCCTGACTGGAAAAATTCACCTGAACTTGGAACAACTCGGAAAGTCTGCAGAACATTTGGCACATGACTGTCTGACCATGACGTCACATATGCAGAAACATGGAGGACAAAAGTAAATGTTTGGTCGATGGTAAGAAACTTTTTTATTATTTCTTCTATTGCATATCAATTTTTTGCTCACATGTAATTTGTAATATGGTGTTAGGTTGTAGCCATTAGTTGCAAGAGATTTGGCTGTGTTGTGCTACTGGTGGCTAATGTTTCCGCTACAGAGGTCTGATTCACTTCTTTCTACCTCCACATCCCCAGATTTCTTTTTTATTCTGGAAATGGTAGTCTTCAGCCCCAACCAACACTGACTCAACTGGCATCACTTCAGTGCTTGGAAAATAGAAATTCGAGCATCTACATTTCCATCAAACCTGAGCTGAACTCCATCTGCTGTGGACGTTTGTGTGATGTGACTGAAAGCTCCACCACAGCTACTAAATGGACCTCGAGGTGAGATTGTTCCCAGGTAACAAAAGTCAATCTCACAGAAATGAGTTTTTGCTCAGTACAGTGTTTAAATCCATGAGAATACCGGAGGCTTTAAAAAGTACATTTCATCATAATTTAAAACAAGCTTGTGGTTAATATAAAGCTTCTCTCCATCTACCTGTTATCACCTCATTTTTCAGGTAGCCTATGGAAAATGATAATGAGGTCAGCGGGCTGTAACATATTCTTTGTCACAACATCCCGCCCGGAGAGCTCTGTTGTGATCCGACCGCCTCGCTCGCTGGGAAATGATGCTTTTGACATTTATAGCTGCGGCACATCCATCCCTGACTCACTTGTTGTTTGCTCTTTGTTTTATTGAGCGTGATGAGTCAGTCTTTCCCTTCTACTGTCCAGCATGGCCGACTCTGTTACCACAGTGATATATCCTCCAGACAGCACCCGCAGCACGATTGATCAAATGGTCGATGTGACCTGACGCGGGCACAAAGAACGGCACAGTCACAGATTTCAAATTCGTCAGTTTAGGGACTGGGATGAAAACCTCAAACAGTGTCCCACAGTGAAATGAGCCGGTAGAGGGTCAGTGATGAAACTCAGGAATTCACCAGAGACAAATTTCAGCAGCGGATGGACACAAAGTTTCATCACTTTACTTTTTTACTTACCTGAAAGTTTGTGTTGGATTGTTTTCAACAGTGACTCATTCTAAACTTCACCTGTCTCACCTTCAGCTTAGTCAATCATCCGAAACAACAAAGATCAAAGGTTTTTAAAACTAAATAGAACATGACCTTTTTCCAGTTTAGATCAAATCAAATACAAAAAGCTAAATGATTGCCTCTTGACCTGACCTCTTTTATTCGAAGCTGCAGCAGAAAAATTCCCACTTTGATCAAGACGCTGACCTGCAGTTCTGCACTTTTTGAACCAAATTAAATTTTTCTGATCTTCCATTTTGTTGTAATTTTTCATACCATTACCTTCATAAGTGACAGATGGACCTCAGCAGCGATTTTCCACATATTAATTATAATCATCTTCAGCCAGAATGACACTTCCACCCAGTCTTCCATCACTTTCATTGAATTCAGAAATCCAGTAAGTGTCTGTGACGGTGTGAAGTCATGACTAAGCAGAGCACGTGGGTCCTGTGATGCCGGTGTTAAATCATCGCTGACAACGCTGAGGCACCAACAATGCTCTATTATAACCTCACTGACCTCTTCAAAAATGTAAGCGCTCTTTGAGCCTTCCAGTAAATCTATTGATACAGGTGAACATGAAAACACCAGGAACGAAGGTGATTTGGATTATTGATGATTGGGATAAGTTCATTATTGACCTTTTTTATGCTTCTAACAATAATTGAAAAACAAAATGAGAAGAAAATCACTCTTTGGTTGAACTCCTGAAACTCATGAGTAAAGTTTGAGCAGTAACCAAATTATATCAATCATAAACACATATGTGTCTCTGGTAACCTCACTCTCTTTTAGCTCTGTGTTTGGTCTCCACCAACTCCTGAGGGAAATATCTGGCTCTTTAGCTGCTAAATGCTGAACTATGTTAGTCTTTAACTGTGTCTGTCTGCTGTGGATTTTGCAGTGGATTTTTACGGCTTTTTCTCCAAAAAACGATGCCATGAGAACTCAAAAATATTGTCAATATATAAAAATTTAGTTCAGTATCGTTCTCCATTTAAAAGTTGGGAACCACTGCTCCAGAGGTGATGAGAAAAGCTTTTCCTGTCTTCTACACGGTTATGAAATTAAAAACTAAGAGTGGTGAAAGACTACCCATTCACACAACCCAACACAAAGCACTCTTCTAATTTTTTTTTTTTTTTTTTTGGCTGAAGCACAGCGGCCTGAACTGACAAAAGGGAATCTGGCCTTTGTTTGGTTATCATCTGTAGCCTTAATGAGGATACCACACACGGGCAGTATTTTAACAGGCTGTTTTAAGGCCTAATGAAGGGAGTGTTGGGTCAGACTGAACGGGTAATGAGGCGGGCTGCTTAGGGACGCTGCCTTCGATCGCCCATTAATCAGCACATTCCTCTCAGCTTCACACACACTTTCTATTTTATCTCTCGCTGTCTGTCTGATTTTCTCTCCTCTGTAATTACGCAGCAAATTCTCCCCACAGGCAGCAAAGCGTGGACACACATGCACACTAACCACACGATTATATGCTGCCCCCCCCCTCTCCATCCTGTCAAGGTACACGAGGAAGAGGCCATTTCCTCATCACTCTCTAAGTAGAGCTGCTGAGTGAGACGAGGGGAGGCAGAGGCAGAGACGTTCAAACAGACAGAAAGGGGCAGAGGTAGCCATTAGTGGAACATCTTGCTAATAAATGCGTCTCCGCCGAGCAGAGAGTGTTGGTGTTTGAGTTTCCTTTTCGCTCTAATCTCTCAGAGCAGCTCGAGCAAGTGCTGACTGATAAGTGGCATCCAGCCCTCCTGCACAGATGAAAAGTTTCGAGCCTTGTTTTTCTGTGTGTGTGTGTGTGTGTGTTTGGTCATTTCACAGCGTGTCCTGCACAAACAGAGCGACTGCTGAAAAGACTCAGAAACAAAAGCAGTTGCATAATGTGGAGGCACAGAGCAGAGGGATGGAAACCCGTCATAGCAGAGTTGTCAATGAGCTGTGTGGATGCAGTTAGAAAAGTGGCAGGAGTCAAAATTGAAGGCGGCAACAGACATAAAGTTTAAGATGGACAAATTGGTGCACGGCAAAATCCTCAAAAAAGTGAAAAGTGCAGAGCAGTTTGAAACAACAGCAACATAATTTGATTCATCGTCACATCAAAGAATTGATGTCGACTAACATGCTCACTGTGTCAATGATAACATGCTGATATTCAGCAGGTTTATTGTTCACCATGTTCATTATCTGTGCTTTACATGATAACGTGCTAAGATTTGCTTATTAACATTAAAAACAAAGCACAACTGAGGCTGGTGGAAATGTGTTTAGTCGTGGTATTAAGGCCTAAACCAAATTGTTGGATTAAGTCAAACTTGAATCTGCTGGTGGTGCTCTGGGGGATCACCGAAGTCAGTTGAATGAATCCTCTGGTGACCATGAATGTCTTTACGAAACATCTGAGATATTTCCATCTGGAGCAAAGTAGTGAACGGCCGACATTGCCGAGAACCATATTGCTACTGGTAGAACATGCTGAAAAGTACAGGGATCGTCAAAGTTACTACGGTTCATCCCGTGGAGAATGTGAATGTATTTACTATATTTAATGGCAATTACATAGATAGATGGTGTCATAGATGAAAAGTCATGTGCTCAACAAAGTTGTTAGGATTCAGACTCTGAGGATCATGAATCTACTGTATGTACTAAATTTCATGTCAATCCATCCAATAGTTGTTGAGACATTTCAGTCTGCACCAAGGTGGACCCAGAGTTAAGTTCCCTGAGGAGGTAAAGACTCTAAACTATTACAACCCATAGTATCATGGGAGGAAACATATCTAAAAGATGCGAAACAAATGTATCCACAAGTGCACTAATGCATTCATAATAGATTTTTTAAAGGACAGAAAGAAAAATGAATAGGCTCTGTAAGCTGCTTACCATAAAAGATGCAGGTACCCCATGGTTCAATCAATAACAAGATGAATCATCCCTCCAGGTCTCATCAAAACAGAAGCAGCACCTCTAAAAGATCAAAGAATTTTAAAGGAATAGTTCAACATTTTAGCGAGTGTTGTCAGACAGGCAACTTTTTATCAATCAGACACAAATCATTTCAATCGTCACTTTATAACAACCAATAACAGTTTGTATGTTTTGTTCAAGAGCCGCTCAAATGTGCAATATTCAAACCAAAGCTGTAAATTTTCAAAATACCTCACAGTAAACAGCGGTGTTGTCTGCGTAAAACCTGCGTGACACACATGTCAATCACGATTTACAGCCCACTGAGGTGAGCTGCCTGCAGCACAAATCAATGGAGCACATTGAGCTGTTACAGGAGGGCACGAGCAGCCGCGCTTACGCCCCGATCTGACAGATGTACTACATAAAATTCAAGGTTTATACATCAGTGGCCGTAAAGCTGCCACGTCTGCCAGTTACACGGTTGTTCAGCTCCGACGCACAATTAGCCTGGACATCAAATCAATACCCTGGTTCTCAGTTACCCCACGAGATGCTGGGACATGTATGGAGGCGATGATGAAAGCTTCTGACGCTCTAATTTCACATTGTTCTCTGCAAAAGTCAACAATTTAATTGATTCTTTTCTACGAGTCTTTCTCCACCAGCTTCCCTTTATTAGCCGCGTTTGTGAGACGGAAACATCGCGAGCAATAAAATCATGTTGTCAGGGCCATTATTAGGACCAGTCATTTATTCCCAGCGAGGAGAAGGTCACCAGTCGTCCTTTTACCTGTGCAAAACTGAGATAGCAGAGAGGAAGATTGTGCCGACGGCAGGAGAAAGATTATTGGAATATCGCCTCTCAGTGGTTCTCAATTATTAAGCCAATTTCCTCCTCTTATGAATTTTACTGTTACTCAAAGCACTTATGGTGCTGTAAATCACTGCTAATGACACCGCCGCCCTTCCTCCATAAAATACGACTTAATCCAGCTTTAGTGGGCTATCATGAAGTTGTAAAATAATAACCAATCATGACACATTGTTGGCTGCGGTAGAAAAATATAATTATATCGTCATTAGTCATTTTCACTAATGGTTTAGCTGCAGTGACCGTGGCCAGTGTTTACCAGGCGCCGCGACAGGTGTGACAGTTGGTATTGATTCATCTGTAGAGCCGAGTGAATAGCCAATAGCCGATGGTGGAGCTTAGAAACACCCTCCAGACTGACTGGTGGGAAGCAGGTGGGCGTCAGCTGCCCTCATACATCACAGCACTAACAGCCTCTTCTGCAGACAGTGGGGGAAAAAAAGTGCTCGAGGCGAGAGCTGGAAAAAATGTCAATTGAAATGAGACAAAAAAAAAAAAAAAAGAGAGAGAGACGGAGAAAAACAGAAAGAGAGGGAAGAGCGAGGCCTGAAAAACAGATCAAACTGGAGGGGAAAAAAGAGAAAGAAGGTGATGTAAGAAGAAAAAGCCGGCTGTAAGTAAAACAAAGGAGTCAGCTGCTGGAGTCGTGCACGAACAGCTGGTGCCAAAAACAGAGTCGAGGACAAAGTGGGTTCTGTTTGGACTGGAGCCGGGCCAAAGCTGGGCCGGGTTAGCAGGCAGGGAGCGCCGCCAAAACCAGAAGAGGCCTACGGGAAGATCATTATATAACCGAGAGGGGAAACCTCACAGGCACAACAGAGATGCTCTTGACTCCCTAATGATATGGCTCAGTTTAAACCTATGTCAAAGGGGAAGGCAGGGAGACATTAAAAAGAAAGAAAGGCATCTATAAAAAGACCAGGAAGGAGGAAAAGAGGAGAAGGCAGAATGCAGCCCATTGTTTATCCATTAACCACTGCAGCAGAAACCGTGAGGCCTGTACTTTTTCACTTTTCTCCCTCTTTAGAGCAAACCACACACTGATTCACATGACTATATAATCACACTATATGGAAATTCTGCCTCTTAAAATACAGGTAACTGGGCTTTGAATGGAAAATATTACAAAAACCTCCCATTTTGATTCACTTTTCGGCAACGTCTTTGAAGTGCAAAAAGTTTAAAGAGATGCGGTTCTCGTTTCCTCCTCCGCTTTTCCTCTCGAAATTTTTTTTTGTTTTGCATAAAAAGTCATAATCCTCATTTTCTTTCACCCACAAATAAAACATTTATTTCTTGAAATTCAACATGTGGCGCGAAATAATGAAATCAGTGTGCCAGATCAAGTGAAACAACAACACCATTATGGTTTTTTTTTATACAACTCAAGACAAGCAATGACTCAGTTTGTTGGAGAAACAAAGAAAGTGACACATTTTTCTTTCAAAGGAACAGATCAGCTTTTTGGGAAGTGCACTTATCCACTTCCTTGCATCATTTACAGTACAGACATGAGAGTGGTATCAGTCTTCTGATCCAAATCTTAGTAAGAGATAAAGAGAAATAATGAATTAGTGTTTCCCAAAATGACAAATAATTTCTTTACACTGTAAAAGTTTTAAGTTGTCGGTCCCGTTTAGAAAAGCACACAGTAACTTTACAGTATCTCGGTTTGCCTCCATGTGAGTGTCAGGCCATGCTCTTTCCTTTTTATCAGATAATTGACCGAGTGCCAGATCTCCTCATATACAGCCCAGTGTGGAAACAGCGATCGTACAGAAGCACCTCACTTATCTCCGACTCATATCCTCCTTATGCATTTAAAATTAAAAGCCATTGTTCCTGCTCCTCTGAGGTTCAGGCCGAGTTAAAGACATTAATTTGTGGAATTAGCACTTTTTTGAATATGAAGACTGAACTTCTCTGTGAGCTCTTTCATCAGGTTTTGAGGCACTGAGCCAACTCACAAGCTACAGAATTACATAAGAGAAGCTTTTAAGAGACACAGGCTCCTTTTGCCAACATGTTTCCAGGCTGCAAAAGTCTTAATTCACAGTTCAGATTGATCGAGCAGTACAGGAGCGTTGAAGACAAATACAATAAATAGTCTCATTGTCATTAATGAGGATCATGAGACAATGGACACCTGGACACAGACACAACAGCAATGTCATTTCTAGTCATTTTGTATCTCTATGTGGTTGTTTTGTGTCATTTTGTAGTTGTTTTTCATCTCTTTGTGGTCATTTTATATTTCTTTTTATACATTGTGTGTGTCTTTGTATTCATCTTGTGTGTCTTTGTAGTCGTCTTGTGTGTCTTTGTAGTCGTCTTGCATCTCATTGTGCTCATTTGTTCTCTCCCATTTTGTGTCTTGATAGTTGTTTTTTACATCTCTTTGTGGTTGTTCAGCATCTTCGTAGCTGATTGTTGCATTGTCTTTCCAACAAGAACAGAGGCTTCAAACAGAGACTCTGGCCCCTGTAGTCCCCTGACCCCTGACACGGTAGACCCATTCACTAATCCATCCATGGATCCTGTTATGCTTAATAAGAAACTGAAAGCGCAGCATGCTTCCAGTTACTGTACTCTTGAACACATCTGTGCGGCGGGCCTCTTTGTGGTGGCCATTTTTGTTTCACCTGTTCTGATTTCGTGGTGCGTTGTTTTGACCAGTTCTGTTGGATCTTTCACAAGCCGCATCCCCGGACAGCTGCACCAGGCAGCTGCTGGTCCGTAGAAAGGGTGCAAACTCTCAACAGTCTGTGGATTCATGCAGCACTTCACGCTCACCCACTGATGAGATGGCAGCGTGGTGCTCACCAGACATGCCTCGACTTGTTCCTAATTGTTCATCGGGGGGCTCAAATCCTGCTCATTCCTTATCTAAATCCTACTCGTGTGCATGTAGCTCCTCCACATAAAGGTGATTATCTTTGATAAGCTGACACAAGGTCGCCGGTGATGTCATGTTGACATCAAGATAATGGATGTAATGTCAAGTGCACAGCCTGCAGCGAGGTGTTTTTGACCTCCTGCCAGCCAAACACACACTGGCACGCATTAACAGCCCTCATTTCCTCGCAGGCATTAAAAAAAAAGTCGCACAAATAAGGTCTGACTGCTAAATACGGACTTACATGGAGTGCTAATCACCGCCTTCATTGTTAGTTATGCTCCCTTTTATCTGTTCGGCCGCTGACGAGCTGCTGGAGCATGCAGCGGAGTGTTAACATGATGAGCTCTGCAAAAAGGGGAGGCTTGTTAGCGAGGACAGATATTCCTGAGTCAGACTGGATTGGGAATACTGCAGCAAGTCAGACTGAATCAATGTAATCATCAGTCCCAACACGGCTGGTAAGGGATGGCTTTGCAACAGCAACAGCATGTGAAACCTTTGTTGTAGAGTGTGATATTAATTTTAGGAACAATTTGAGATGATGATTCATAGTTAAATAAATTAAATACAACTATATTTTTTTAATACTCAATGGCTGCTTCTCCTTTTTGCAATCGAGGGGAAGATGTGAGTAATTTGCATGGCTGATGTGTTGCTTCTCTGTCTGGTGGCAGTAAACAGAAAATTATGTTTGAGTAGGTGTTAGTCTCGTGTTACACTGGTGTCAGATAATATGGACTTCAAATCAAGCATCTGCCGCCGTCGGTCCTTCTTATCAGCACCTTTAAGGATTTCATTAGCACTCAAAGCAGAAACGCTCGAAACGACGTCTCTGCCGCTCACACTCTTTACTTTTTTGTGATGCTGCAATAAAAGTCAGTAAATCGTGACAGCAGCAGACATAAAACACTCTAATGGACACCAACTCTTCTGAAACAGACTCGTTTTGAATTTAAATCACCTCATGCCAGAATGAAAAATGTGTTTTGGCATTTAAAGTCATAAAAACAATTGCATATGCAAGAGTATATTAAACCAGGAGGGCATGCATAGCTCATTGGAACATTATTACATGCTGCATTGGCTTTCACTTTGAATTATGTATTAATAAACACAACAAACAAGTTTCAAACTTGGAGGTTGAATTTGAGGCAGACGGCAGCTAAATAGACTTTTTGGGTAGTTTTATCAACATTAGTTTGAAAGTGTGTAGCTGGACTTGTCTTTTTGTGGTGATTTTCTAGCTTTGATTTAAAAGATTTCATGAAATGGTGTCAACATTTGGCCTGGAAATCATCAAGTATGACTCTTTATAGCCACTTTGTCTCCATCTCTTTACACTGCTTGCATGCACATTGCAGTTGGAGGACAAAGCATTGATCATCTGGTTTTGAAGATTTGACAGTGATTTGGCCCAAAATGTTATTTTTATGATGTTTGATGCATCTTGATCTGATCAAATGATGACGCTCAAACTCTGATTTAAATGTACCCAGTCTGGACTGACAAGAACCATCAGTAAAGTCTGTTTTCTTACTAGAGCTGCAAAAATAAAACCAACCAGACTCCGTTAATAGGGATAGATGAAGCTGAAACATGACAGCAGATGTGTATGATTCTCCTACAAACATTAAGATAGATGTAACGTGCAGTCAACTTCATTTCACATACGTTTCTGACACCTAATAGAATATAGTCCCCTCTAAAAAAACATCAATAAATATTTTTAATCATCACTTCCAATCAGACTCACCCTCTCAGTGGGACTTTCTGTCTGTCACTGTGAGTGTGTTCATTTACATATTAATGCATGAAGTCATGACGAGCAACACTGATCAATCTTGTAAACGATGGACGGCAGCCACCAGTCGGAGAGACTGCTGAGTTTCAATGTAAATATGAAAAATGAAGGCTTGGAGGGAATTTTTTAACAGTTTGTTGACAAGAGTTGTCAGACAGAAAGTCGACAGTTTCGTTTCTAACAGCTGAGAGCAGGAGAAAGATTCTGTTCAACCCAACATAAGAATCAGTCCCTCAACACAATGTCTGTCTAGCAGCTGCTCTGGAGCGGTCATTCACATTCAGTGGTGTAACTAAGTACATTTACTCAAGTACTGTACTCAAGTACAAATTTGAGTCTTTTTTTCTGAGTCTTCCTGTCTTGTAACTGAGTTTTACAATATGCTATTAGTACTTTTACTGAAGTCAAGGATCTAAATACTTCCTCCACCACAGATCGTATCACACGATCCTGAGTTCGCTCAGTTGTCACGGAGGTAAAAATGTCCAAAAGGACTTCTCGTCCACTTTGGCTCAAGTTCAAAGTTCATTCTTGACCTTGGAAACAACAGCTGAGAAAACAGTATCACCATCAAGAACCATGTGTTCTGCAGCTTTCAGTCACATCACATGGCCTTCATCAGCAAATGTTTTATGTCTGTATAAGAAAATAAAACGTGTTTTTTAGTTTTTGAAAAAAAAAATCAGGTGTCTAACATCTAAGTAATCAACTCAAAAATTGTAAACAAAAATCAGGATTTTTGTCTTTATGTGGACTGATCCAAAAACAGCTGTTTGGATCATTCCATAGGTAAACAGGTTCATTGGTAACAGGTGATAGTATCATGATTGGGTATGAAAGGTTCATCCTGGAAAGACTCAGTCGTTCACAAGCGAGGATGGAGCAAGGTTCAACACTTTGTCAAACACATGATTGTATGAAGGAGATTAATACATGGATTCAGGAACACTTCTCACAACCTCTGTCACGCATAGTAAAACAGTTCATTTTGCATTCTGTTTTTATTTATTTTGCACAGTGGCCCAACTTTTTGGAATCAGGGTTCTATTAGACAACATCACTTAAAAGACTGGTTAATTGAATAATAACTACACACAATCACTTGGTTTTAATTTCTTTCCTCACCATACCAGACCTCACAGTACTGAATCACAGCCTGTAGTATTTTCTCAGTCGAGCCGGAGCTTCTTTTGATCGTTTCCTTTCGAGCTACAAGCTCCTCACTCGCCCTCAACACCTCCAGCGAGCTGGCAGATCGACTGGGAAAAGGTTTGTGCTGCTCTCAGTCAGTGGACTCACTACAATCCTGTCTTTGTTTTCTTTCACTCTAATGGCTTCTTTATAATTTCTTCCTCTGTTCAAAGGGCATGCAGTACTTGACTGGCTGTAAATCTGTTTGGAGACTAATCTGCCACTACCTACCAGCTGCTCTCTTGGCACTTGCCAGGGCCAACATTCCCGTTGCCATGGAGATAACCAGTCATGCCAGTTACCCATAAGGCCTGGCGCCGTGCCGAGCGGGCCGAGCGTAGTGAACGCGTGCGTGCTCGTGTGAGCGTGCCTGGATAATGTGCGTCTGTATTATTAGAAGTCAAACCGTGTGGTCTGTCAACCGCCAGAGAAGGAAGAGGTTGTTGATTAACTGCCATTACCAGCTGTTTGTCAGTCTGAGCCTGTTAAGTGGTTACGCACTGTACAGTATTTCATTCTGCGTTTGTGTGTGGACACAATGTGCACATGAGAGCTGGCCAAAGTCAACTGAACGTTGGCTTTTGTCTGACTGTCTAATTGTAGAACACAAAGTCCACGCAGCCCTTTATTCTGGCTGCAGGCGCAGGACTGACGAGGGGTGAACGGACCAAACACAAGATTAAGCTCCTGTATCGTCTTTACTCATAGAAAAGTCACCTGTGGCTTTTTGTGTCAGAGGAGTTTTTTGACATTATGGAAAATACACTTATTTTCTTTTTACCAAGAGTTAAGCTCACTTATCAATATGTTATATCTCAGTTGTTTAATACATACAAAAAGTGTAAAAACAACACGTGGTTTTGGGATCACGTGCCAGAAGTAACATTAAGATCACAGAGGTTATGTCTTCAGTATTTTGGGGGATGTGTCAGTTTTGCAACCCTTGCAACTGTGAGGAAATTCAAGTGCGGAAACAGTCTGCAGGTTAATGATCAGTGACTGCTTTTATTTTGAAATTCAGGCTTTGGCTTTTTGGCTCTTAAATTCTGTCACAAAGGGGTAGATTGTTAAAATGAAATTAACTGAAATATATTCTTTTAAGGAGGCTCCTTTCTTTGCTTCAATGCCGGAACTTTTAGCAATATCTACAATAAAAGAAGAGACCTTAAGTCAGTTATTAATATAATATAATATATATTAGCTATAATCGTCATTCTTCTACCCAAACCAGGCAATAAAAAACAACAACTTATCATCCAAAAAAAGCAGCATTTACGACCCAGAATCTCTAAAATTATGGGTACGGCTCCGGTGAAGGATTACAAAATTATATTAATGTGACTCAATGGTTATTGTTAGAAAAGCTATTTTCAGCCATCTGAATGAGCTGTTGAAGCTTTGACTGAAAGTTGAGCTCATGAGGACTTTACAGCGAAATGCACTTTGAGTTTTGAGTTTGCCCTGTGTTTTGAGTGTGCAAGTGCAACCAAAAAAAAAATGTGTCACAAAAATTGAGCCTTTGATGTATTAAAAAAAAAACTGTTAGTAAAAGTTGTGCGTGAAGCCTCAGAGCATTTAGCTGTTGTGAGTCACACAGGTACAAAAAAAAAGACAAAACCAGAGAAAAGGCTATTGTTGTCCATCACAGCACACACACACGTTACCTGTGCACCACTCCTCTTTGATTTTCCCATGTTTTTTCTAGGTACGCTCGAGGCCTTTCACTGAACGCGCCTCGCGACATGTGCAGGGGAGGAAACAGCTGTGGTTTGGTTGCTGCAGAAACCAGGTGAGAGCGTGTGCTGTGTGTGTGTGCTCTGGCGGTGACATCACGCATTCCATGACGTCGAAGTGGCAACAGTGAAAGGCAGAGAAGCGTGGAGGCGAGCTCAGATACCGCAGCGTTCAGTCAGGTTTTTTATGTTCGATTGATCCTCTTTAAGCCACAAAGACCTGTGAAGAAAAATATATGAAGGGAAAATCCTGATGATCACAGTGTTGTTTAATGTCACACATAGAGGATAATTCTATACGTGTTTGTTCCAGTGATTCACTTACTTGACATTACACTTATATTTAGTGTAATATTAAAGGTCAGTTGGCTGCACCAATTCATCGCAACCTTTGATTCAACTTGCACTTGAATACCATAACCTGGATGACTGAGAAATGGCTTAATATTTACTTATGTTTCTGCATTTCTGCATGTGAACAGAATCAAACCCAAGCTGACATTTGCAAAGACATAACTGATGACGATTTGCTTTAGTACGTGACCTGTTGAAGAGGTTTTCAGAACTGAAATACCTGTTAGTACATACATTGTTTGACCAAAGTATGCAGAAAAGAGCTCGAAAAATAAAATGATCTCCAGGTGAGGGTGCAAAAATCTTTAGATGTTTAGATGAAATTCAGCTTCAAGAGAACAAATGTAACCCAAACTATGAATTGGTTACAAATTTTTAAGAAGAAGAAAACGTGGGATAATTAATTCAGGAAACTACTTTAAACCCATCACCCCCTGCTTTTTCACCTGTCTCCATTTTGCTTGGCTGCAAACAGTAGATAATAGGAAGCAGTCTGAAAAAGAACCAATTCCCACTTACCTGGCACTCAAACATGGATTTCCAGTTTCCTGGTCTGCAGATGTGATTACACTTAGATTGAAGGCGCCGCTTCCAGACACTGGAAAGACTATTACAGTACAGACTGCAATTCAGGTTCGGCTCCAACTCTCAGCAGGTATCACCAAGGATGAACCTCTTAAGCTGCTTTTCACAGGGCTAACAAAACAGCAATATGTCCTGTGATGAGCCGGTGAATTGGTGGTCAATAGATCTACAGGAGGCTTTGGTGCTGTAATCTCACTACATTACCCCTTGAGAATAGATGAGAAAATGAGAGATAAGAAAATGTACAGTATCAGACGGGAGAATACGCCGCTATGACGCACTTTGAAAAGAGCCAATGGAGGAAATTCAGTAAATTAAAATGCACACAATAGCAACACACCCCATATTTTATATGGATCTGCAAATGTGCAAAGCCTGCCAAGTGTCCAAGAGGGTAATTGGATGAATCTGTGATTAAATGAGCGAGGCATGAGTTTCGTCACAGTCCTCTAAATTAATCCTTGCACCCTGATTTGCATGCATTCAAATGCACATTGTCATCAGAGTAGAACATGCATGGAAATGATTGCCGGTGACTTGCCAACGCCAGCCCTTCTCTTTAGTCTGTATTAATCCCCAGCTCCTGGCCTCGGGCCATGGCGGGAATGTGTACTGGAGGACAGCCGCGTGCCCTCTCTCAGCTGCCTCCTAATCTTACCCCCCAGCCGCAGGCTCGCTCCGACCCCTCGGCCCTGCCTGTGCGGTCCAGCCAATCTTTTCTTCTGGTTCTCTCCTGCCCCCTAAAGCACAAAACGTAGAATCAGCCTGTAATGGTCAGTTCTGGTGGATCTCTGACTGATTTCCTGAGGCATCTCTGAATAAAGCAGGTGGAAAATGCAGCTTCATACCAACACTCCGCTAATGCATTAAGTATGCTATATGATGAACTTTACATTACAATGAATTGTTTTGACTGTAATCTTCCTCTTTGTTGCAGGAAGATGATGGAAGAGGGAGAAATAGCGCTTGGCAATCAAATATTCCCATGTCGTTGGTTTGCTGGCGTGCTTCTTTGAACCTTCTTGATTCACATGCATTCCTCTCCCAATAGGAGCTGTCACTTTGTGTGGACAATGTCCCTTCAGTGTGTGTGGCTATAGGGAGCGTCTGATGTCCACTCCGGGCCACTTGTCTGTGATGTGAATGGGAAGACAATGAGACCCCCAGTGGCTCCCTCTCTCCATGACCCGCCTGGGGTCTGATTTGCCTTGGCAAGGGGGACAGAGGCCCAAAACAAAGCTGAAGGAGTCTCCAGTGAAGGGGTGCAGAGGTCAGCCCCAACGCCCAACTAACAGGCCCGTCCTCTAGTTTGGGCTCCTAAATGGGGAAAGGACACAGAGGCGTAGAGACAATGGGATAAAAGGGACCTCCAAAACCATTAAATTCTGAGGAAGTGATGGCCGTGAATGATGACAGAGACTGAATAGAGACTCTTGAGGTGGGAGGTACGCTCCATTAATGACCATGGATGCTCCATTATGGCAGCCCTGGGAGGTGGTGATGAGGTGGTACATTTTCTCCCATTAGGCCTCTCTTCTCTGAACGAGGAGACACTTCCAGATTGATGCAAGAATCCTGGTCAGTCCCTTATAGACCCCCGCTGTGAACCTCGGGGACAACGTGACAACGCCTGAGCTCCTGTAGAGGTATAGGACGAGTCAAATTACTGTTTGCGTAACGTCAAGCCTTTCATAGCCCCCCAAAGGACACTTTGATTGATGGACTTTCCCTTTTACACTGAGTGTACGAGAGGATGTGCTCATACGGTTCATGGCTTCGCGATGTTCAGGATAATGGATGCGCTTCTGATTGATATTAGCAATTCAACTTTGTCCAACTTTTCTAAAGGCTAAAAGGGATCAGTGATGTTAATGATGATTCATTCATTACTCTCTGTCAACAACATGAAGGACAAACTGTAGAACTGCATGTACAGTAAAAGTCAGCTGAAAATGTTGCTCGCAATGTATAAAACATTGCTCTATAAATTCAACCTAATCCCTGTTGAAGCAGATTTATTTAGGTGTCTACATTAAGATTATTGCACCAGCATATGTTGCTTTGTTTATCCTTGGCATTAAGTGTACTTACTGTTCATCAGCTTTCCCAGGGGTGTTTGTTCAATCCTTCTTATATGGACAGATTTTTTTTATTTCTCAGATGTAATTACGAGCCATTAAACATAGCCATGGCTTTAGTTTGCAATATTTGTAGTGAATGACGTGTAATGATGACATATATGATCTTTTCCTGTTAACAATACGACAACAGGGCCCTTTGTATCTAAGTGTGTAAAACACCCTGGGAACACTGGGAATATTTTGTTGCAGGGTAGTGAAATCCTAGTTTTTGGAAATATCAGTTTTCATGTTTTTACATATTTTTTTTATGATGTTATCAAACTGAAAACCTTTTTTTAAAATTTTACCTCGTCAGCAGTTTGCATTTTAACTAAAAAGTTTTCAGCAGATAACCAATTTGCTCCATGTGTTGGTCTGGTAGTCTGCGAATCATCAGAGTTGATCTCTCATGTCTGTACGATAAGGCTACAGCAAGAAGACGGTTAGCTTAGCTTAGCTTAGCATAAAGACTTGAAACAGTGGTAAACACCTTGCGTAGCTCTTGTCCACCTTTAATCTCACTAATTAACACATTATACCTAATTTGTTGAATTCTTGCAAAAAAAGAAACGTAAGAACAACAAGTTGTGGTTTTACAGGACGTTATGTGCGGGACTATTTCTTGGCCGGGTGCAGTGACTTCCTGGAGTCTCAGCTGATCTTCTAACAATCTAACAGTGATGACAAATTCCAATAAATTTGATGTTTGCACGTACTTAACAAACAGGACATAACATGTTCATTAGTGAGATTTAGTGGTGTTGGTTGATATTTTTGGGCCCCTGCTTCCAGTGTTTAAGCTAAGCTAAGCTAACTGGCTGCTGGCTATACTTTAGAGATATGAAATCAATCATTGCATTGACAAAAAACCTCTCATTTCTTAAGGCACATTTCTATTTACAGCCAATGGGGTTTTCCCTCATCTGAATGACAAGGAGCAGACTCTCTGTTTTTACGGCACAACGTCTGTGTATGTTATCTGTAAATTCAGATGTAACCCCAGATTCATGTTAAAAAGCAGAAGCACGTCTAGACTATAATTACGTAGCCACAAATAGCTTGATTTAAGGAAGGCAGCCACATGTTTTACAGTAAGAGTCCTTAAAAGCAACACTTCACAGTTGGCTGTGACTGCTCAACAGTGCTGTCAGGAGGGTTTGACTTTTTTCTTTTTCTTTTTTTTTTCCATGCAGAAAAATGCAGCAGTCCAGCCAAAAATAGGCATTCCACACTGTGAGGAATTGCTTGCAGGATGATATTCTATAGCAGTTCTCCAAAGCCACACGCGGCTCAAATCTTGGGGCGGCAAACTTTGAGCGGAGATAAGGAATGCGGCCACCAGCGCTACGCATTTAGAGCATACAGTGCTCGGACACATGCATGGATCAGGGTCAACAAAACAGCCAAGCACGAGCTCCATACATGTCCAAGCCACTTGTGCACCCTCCTCCAGTCCTCCGTGTGGTGGCACTTTCAAGAGAAGGAGCACTACAGGCTCAAGTGCACTTAGGCCATCTTTGAGGTTAAGTGCTTCACGTGTTGTTGCCTCTTCCGCACACAAATAAGGAGATGAAACTGGCATTTCTAGATTTACAGCGTAGTGTAGACCATCTTCCAGAGTTGGTTCAGAATGCAGCAGAGACAGAGGCTGGCGTGATGCATCCATTGGCATGAGGATTTATCTGATCAAAGCAAGCGCACTAAAGCTTTCACCAAGGGAGCGCTCGCTGTCTGCAGACGGAGATCAGTGCTGAGTTAAACAGACAGCAGTGGGAGTATCGGGGGGGATCGCCCGGACTGTCAAATAGCAATAAGCATGCTAATATGCTAATGTTAATATGCTAATCACAATTCCCGCATAGGCGTTGGGATTTAGCCCGGGCAATGAGCAATTAAACAAGGGTCAGGTTTCACCTCTGGGATAGGTCTGAATGATAAACAGGACTTACGTTAAAGCCGCATTGATTGATATAAACTGTGAAGTAAAACAGTTATAGGTGAATGTGAAGCTGCCTTTATAATCTGTATAAGAGTGAATGTATTGCAGAAGAACAAATGGTGACGTAAAGTATTGGGTAAAATACAGACTGATCCATTTTTAGGATAATATGATAACATGTTTTTCTATTTTTCTCCTGGAAATGCAACATGCTGCACAAACACACACTGGCCTCTTCAGTCTGTTTTCAAAGCATCGTTCTGTATCTATTATAACCCGACTACAGTGCATGCTTCTTGTTTAAGGGTCTTTGTTTGTTAATTAAATTGGGAATTTGCTTTTGTGTCCAGTGCACTGCAGCATACATAATTCAATTTTCCATCTGTAATAACCCTGAGCCCCCGCCCATGGCTGGTGTCATGGCCCTGGAACGGGTGAACTAGGCTCGCTTTTGATTCGACTGTAATTAAAGTGGACTGATGGACAATTAGTTTGGTCTAATTTCCAGGACGGCACTGGTCTTATTCTCACCTTTGAACCACAGGGCTTGACACCAGTCTGACCCGCTGGGCTGAATCTACAGACGGCTGCGTCGGGGTCAGCAGGGTGGAGAGGTCATCCATACTTTGATAGGCCTTTGATTTCTCCGTGACTTGTTTGGAGTGATTTGACAGATTCATTCATCAGTATTGTTGTCAGCTCAATGTTTAATGTAGCGTCAGTGGCACGTGTGAAGTTACAAAACACAACTTGGAAACCTCCAGTAATTGATTTATTTGTAAGAATACATTTAAAAGATTAACCTTAGGTTTAATATCAAACATTTTCTTTGTTTGTCACTGCTTTTAAAGGATGAATACACGTCGTTTTTAACCACATTAACCTCCCAAAAAGGTACAAATGAAAGGAAGTACTTCACTGCAAATTGTTCCATACTCATTTTCTCTTTGATTATGCAAAGACCCAGATTAGATCCTGACTCTGTGGTATTAACCTCCAGACTACAGAGGTTAAGCCCTCGACTAGAGACTCTGGAGTCAGAAGCCTTTTTCAATGAGTGATTTGTCCTCAGAAACCTTCACTGACATAAATGTATGAGCTTTGCACAGCAGCAGTATTTATTCAAATTTTAATGTCGATTTCTCAATCACCAATGTTCAGCAATTATGGAAAAGACTGGTGTAAGAATCACAGTGCCTCAGTGGCACACGGCTTGAATGTGTTATGTTAAATACCAAGTGGCACCATTTTGTTAGCAATGAAAATGCCCTCACTAATAAAGGCAGCCCTTTATCTTCATTAAGGAAAGCTGACCTATTTGTGTTCCCATTGTTTTGGCGGCCTCGTTAAGGTCTTCATGTCAGCTCATCTCCTCCTAAATGTCTCAGCTCCAAAATTGAAGGAGATGCTCCATTGTTCAGTTTTTAACTCATTTAAGTGATCATTTAATTAAGGTGGAGTAAATTTACAGAGTTGTCATGACGTCATTTCTATCTTCTGGCTCTCTCGAGAAAATAAGCATGTTCCTGGGTTTGTGTTTCTATTTTTCCATATATGAGACAAATCAGGCATCTGTTACACTTTTAAAAACAACATGACAAAAAACTACAGCTCCCATGAGAAACTACAAATGCTGCAGTCCAGGTACGTTGTGTCTCATTATAATGTGGTTTGTCCATATTCATAAAGTCTTTTTTTCACTACTGTTCTCTATAATTGAATATTTACATGAGAGTTCACGTCAACAACATACATGTTATTTAAAAAGTGCACTAATTAGAGCTCATTAGATCTTGTGTCATGTTAAATCACCTCGACCATCCTCTTGACATCATTAAAGGAAATTATCTCGATTGTCTCAAAACTCTTCTTATCACCACCGACATCATGATATCTATTCAAATGGTTATCAGTGACTATACATGTTAATATATACATGCACATGTCATCAGATGTTCAGTGTTTACGGTCAGAGCACACAAACACAAGGCAGGTCGACTGGAAACAAACAAGCATTGAACAGCAATGCACTGTGCTAATTTCAAATTTTTGGATCACAGATCTATTTAAAATGTATGAATAGACTCTCTGACATGAGTGATTCATTCTTGATTAATGTTTCAGACAGCAGGGAGAGTGTATTTTTTTAGGTTTGCACGACCAGAAAACAGAACAGACATAAAACAGACAGAAAATATCGTCTCCATAAAATCTGATCAAATTTGACCCAGATCAGTAAATAAAGTTGTGTTTTTGTACAGTGAACAGTGAAACTCATGCCCCAAGAAACACTCATCATGCACACTGCATCATAAAAAAAGAGAGGGTTTCATTTAAACCCCCAAGTGCAGGATGAGTCATCAACATGGTTTTATGGTTTTCCAGGAAATAACAAACTCTAAAATACCATTAAAAATTACATAGAAAACAACTTTTTTGTCATTGTTGGGTCAGATGCTGGTTTATAGGTGACCTATAGTGCAAGACACGTGATTAAAAACAACAATTTTGGTCGCTGTCCCTGGATGTTGAATATGTACCAACAAACACAGTAATAGTACAGGTAGCTTATAATGATGGGTAGTCATGGCAACCAGGTGAATTACTCACAGTTTGCATTGTGACTCTACATCCCTGCCCAGACACCAAGAGGTTTACATTGTCCTGGGTCTATATTTAGGTCTGTCGCTGAAAGTCGAACCGCACAGACTCTCGACACGTGGCTTACTGAGAAGTCAAAGCCTGTAAAATTGAAATTCACATGATGAGACACCGCGAGCCGGATCATGGAGGAGCGGCCTCGCTGTTATTAGCCGTTTGCATCCTGACAAAGTGACAATGTGTTTTTCCAGGCAGAGGCTGGGATGGCAACTGCAATCTGGCGTGAGCTGTGAAGTCCTGACACATGCTGTTACACAGAGAACGCACCCCTCGCAACGCTGGAATTTATTCATATCACATGTGCATTTCTTTCCTGAGTTATGTCGTATTCTGAGAAAACGTTGAGATGCTATAGGTTGCCTACACATCTGGACAACAGCAGCAACAACAGCTACTCATCTGTTTCTGAAGATTAGCACAAGGGTTAAGTGTACCAGCACGGGGAAGACATTTCTTTGAAGTCAAAGAGGATGAAGAAACTCACTTGTATGGCCTTGATTTACGTACTTGTAGTCAGCAGCTCTCGAGGACGCAGTCATGTAGCAGGATGGATGGGCACCTAAAGGCCCTGCAGGCAGTGAGAATGTACAGCCAACACAAACACAGTCAGATACTTAAAACAACAGATCAAGACAGCTGAAAACTACCATGAGAACATTAGCGTTTCATTATACTTTTTTAGACCAAAAGAAGATGAGTTGCCAAAAAATGTAGTAACTAAAAATATTGATGAATCAGACATTGTGGCATCTGTTTTAACATATAAAAAGTGATTATGTCATAGATATTTAACTAAAAAGTGACTTGCTGTTAATTCACTATAACTAATCTTTAATCCAAAAATCCACTTTGATTAATTTAGCATGTAAATTCAGTTTGTTATTCCACATTGTATAACTAAATGTGTTGCTAAATCAAAAATGAAGGCAGGCTTAATTCCTAAACTAAACTAAAGCTTAAACTACCATAGAGTCACTCAGCTTTTGACTCTGTTGGAATTCATGTGATCAAGTTTTAAATCACATATTTAAATGTATTAAATTTTTGATGAATACATTATTGATATGAGCTGAAAGAAACTACATGTCGTCTCTGCCTTTTACTCTAGAGGTGATTTGGTTTAACTAAGCAATCTCTACATCATATATTTGAATGTATTGAGTTATAAATTAAGTCATCGTTGATTTAAATATACTGTATACAAGTTAAAACGATAGGAAAAACAATGAGAACACAGGTTGTTCATGATACTGTGTGTGACATTGGCCTAAACTGGCATTAAGGCATTTCGACCTTTCTATCTGTGTCAGAGCGAGTTTTGACGGCCAACCTGAAAACTTCAAGCCATGGTTCTCAGTCATATTCCTTCTGTCATTACTGCTCTCTGCCTCTGCAGATCACTCCTCCATCCACCCACTATAGTATGGGATGTGGCCCTTGCGTGTTGAGTTTAAACAGCGGAGCTTAGATCCTATGTGAGTTCTGAGAAGCAGCTAGTGTGTGCGGACTGACAGCTGATTGCGCTATGGTTTAATCTTGTTAGGGATTTTCAGAAGTGCTGAGTCCACTCAGATCTGGAGATAGGAGAACCGTGCAGCCTTTGTGTGCAAAATTTCAACGCTCCCAAAAAGGGGGACAAAGGGCCCCCCTGGTGATGTCATCTCGCTATCAGCAAGCAGGCCCTCGCTGCAGGAGAGGGGCCGGGACGGGACATACTGTGACCGCCCCCCCCGACCACCACCACCACCACCACCATCCTCCACAGTGGCCCCAGCGCCTCACCCTGACAGCCTCTGGACCAGCGTACCAACCCCTGGTGTGAAGTTCAAGACCGAAATCCGAGTTGGGCAAACATATCTCCAAAATATTCCTGACCTTGCATAGCCTATAATCTGCCCACTAGAAACTCACAGGCCTACGAATGATGCATGTTTCTTATGATATGTGTCACTCCAGCAAACTTCACGTCGTGTTCGGTTACCATCAGTGCCATGAAGGTGCAGCTGCCCTTATTTATCAGAGCTGTGTCTTGTCCTCACACAACTGACTGTACGTCCACATGTGACACGTGATGCAGGAGACTTGTGTTGTGCAATAATACCTACATCAGCATATGGGTCACCCTTCTCCATATTTGGGTTTCAGTAGCCAAACTATTTATTATTACAGTACAGCAGCTTTTGATTTAAGATATTTTTTCATAATTTGACTGTTTAATGTCTTTTAAAGAAGTGCACTGTGATGTAGTGATGGATATTTATGAGTGTAATTTGTAGCATTAGTAGATTTTCTCATGTTGTTGTGACCCACGTGCGCCACCCTTTAAAGACCTTTGACTCTACTTAACCCAAGTCTAACATATGACACAAATTGAGTTTTGGCCCCTTGGCACTTTTGTGTCTTTTTTAACTCGCAATGTGAGTTGTGTGAGGAATTGTTGAGTCAGCTCCTCATTCCAGAAAACAGCTTCATAAATCTCAGCTGTGTGTGTGTGAACACAGACAGATGTGTCCTAACTTAGCAAACTACACTGCGCAGCAACTCCTGTTTCCAAGAAACTGTACGTCGCTGGCTTCTCCCCCATTTTTAGAGAGTGAATCTGGAGATGGTCTGTTGGCTTATGTTACAGTACATATCACACATGCATACACACACACACAGTGACAAATATACAGGGATAAGCTTGTGCCGCATACAAGCAGACATCTTACACCTGGCCTCAGATATAGCAAGTGTTTGTGGGTATTTATGGTCATGTATGTTCATCAGAAGTGCCATCTCCTACACACCGTCAGCCACACATACTATTCCTACTCGAAACGTGTCAGCCCCCGTGGTGTCCCGTTTAAGTCCAAGGCTTTCCTCGCTACTGTAAATCATTTGCGCGGCCGCTACAACATCAGCAGGTCCCACCAGTTACGCAGAAACGGACAAGCAGCCGCAGCCGGTGCTGTGAAAATATGGAGTTTGACGGATAGAAAGACAAACATCCCTGGGGGCCACAGGGCTTGAGTCGTGAATGACCCTGGTATGTTCAACAGGCCGGCAGACTATGCAGATCAGCAGGGTATGGAGAGGCTTTAGCTCACTGTGCAGACTGTCGGGCCGTGTTTGTTGAGTTTGTACGGCTGGATAAAAACACATTTTAATGATTTCCTAATTTAGAGTCCATTTGGTCATCTACCTCGCTGATGCATTATTTGATGTGTTTTTCACGACAGAAATATTAAGTTGTTGCACTAACAGACTACTTAATGTACCATTCAAATACTTTATCATACTGTACATCATTATTTTAAAGGTCACACCAGCATTTTAAACAATGAAAGATGAATAGCTCATTTTTGGATTCGCTCACAGGGATGAAATAAATCCATACAAATCTTCCAGATTGAGTTCAACTTTGATGATTTTTGACAAACAAATTCACACCGTTGACCAATGACAGGCCGTCTCCCCAGCGCTGACCTTTGAGCTACTGTAGCTTATTACCTGTGTTTCACCATCCAGTCTTATTTACTTAATCACGCTCAGGGTTGCCAACGCTCTCTCATGCTGCCTGAACAAATCTCACACCAAACAAGAGGAAACATCAAAGACACTCCTTCATGAAAAATAAAAATATATATATCAAATGTGCTTTTTGGGACAAAGTCTAAATATCAGGGTTTTTTTTCCAAAGCACAGAGTGACTTTAGGTGGCAGAGACACACACACACACTGCTCTGAAACAAAAAATACCTTTCATGTACATATGTTTTGCCTCACTTTGCTCTATGACAAATTTAAATATGCATTAAAATACAACTTTTAATGTGAATAAGGTTAGTTTAGATTAATTAGGCTCAAGCATAAAGTCTTCCTACCATTAAATGTAATGCAGGTTTTGTCAGTCTGTCTTTTTCAGAAGTGATGTTGTCGTGGACTTTTGCCAAACCACAATCATGAATGCAGTCCAGTATAACATGACCACCAACTATGGCCTCAATCATAAACATATAGTTGGATTAAAATCTCTGTGTTCGGTGTCAGAGGATACATTTACTTGATAGTCTTATCTGTAAGTATATGTCAAAGCACCTTTGACATAATTAATAAAAGCAGACAAATCCAAACCAAATAGTTCAGCTAAGAACTCTTAGGTTGGTTTTCTAGTTTATGAAAATCTACTTTGTTTGTGTTGTTGTTTTCCAGGCAAAAAGATCCTGCAGGCTCCGCTGTGTTTGATCAATGTGCTTTTCCCCTTCATTTACTTTTTATTGCAATGCTACTGTTTGTAGATGTTGCCACTTGCCAAACCTCCAGATTCTCCTGAGAGTCCCATTTTTCAATGCCCCCTCCCCCCGTACTCCCAACTGCACATTTCTGCAACAAAATTACTCCATAAATTCACAAGAATGCAGGAAAACAGTCTCTGAAATGAACCGTTTTCTGGGGGAAGAACCCCAGCTGTAAGTACTGACTTGGTTTTTCTTCCAAATGCTATAAAACTGAATTTGGCTGCTGAACCCTTTTAAAGAATTCATTTCATTCATGCATTAAAAAAAGCAGCAAACAAATAAATAAATCTGCCCACGTGACATCAGGTTTTTGTCATATTCTTTCTTCAGTCACATGGTTAACCAGGAAGGAGGTCTGGTCAGAGCCGAGGCATCCTCCTCATGGAAACCTCCTCTGCTCGCAACTAAAATTCTGCCGTGACGTGGGCGAACAGACAGACGCTTCGACCACCTGTAATGGAGTGTTGGCGGATGACTTCACGGCAGCTCTTTGGAGGAAGCCATGTGAAATCAATTGACGGCAGAAAAAGGCCGGCCTGGCTCACCGATCCTGAAACTAAGAAGCAAGAGAGGAGGGTGTCAAAGTGGAGAGGAAGCATCGTCTCAGGTTTAGCACAACGGGGAAGTGGTGGGTCTGTGGTGGGTGTTTGTAGCGCTGGCTGAAATGTGTACAAGGTGCAATATACTCTCTTGTAAAACAGTTTTCCATGAGGATTAGAATGGTTTTTAATGAAAAACTATGATCTCTTTGGGCATCTGGACTGAATGATGATATAGCAGTTGAACTCAAGGTCTTTATTGACTGCAATGTGACTGATGTATGGAGACAAGCATAATGCAGAGGCTTCTGTTTGCAATAAGGGCCTTTCATTTATATGAGAAACAAGGGGCTTTTGAAGTGGAAAAAAAACACCACCTCTGCAATGTGTTCATTAAAAAAGTAATTATACTTTTCCCCTGAAAGTTCATCATTCGGGTACTGAGTCACAGCAATTTTAAGCAGGACCCCTGCACTGCACGTTTACCCTCTACAAAGAGCTTCAATAAGGACAAAGCACACGTTTTCCCATAAATACCTGAATTTGGCCAGTTAATGATGCCTGCACAAATGGCCCCCAACCAAACTAAATAGGCTCGATTGCCGGTTAATTTATTGGAGACAAACGCCATACTGAGATCAAACGAGTCGCTCTCGCTTGTAGCACCTTCACTGCAATGAATTTGCTGACCCCACAACCTTCTGCATATTTCTATAAGGGGCATGAGAGGCCGGAAAAGAGTAGCCCTGAGGAAAAAAAAAAGGGGGTTAGCTCACATGCGGTTTGGGTTTGTATGATGCTTGTGTAGCCCAATAAATCAGCTAGTTAGGAAATTTTCTGTACACACACACAGTAGCTGAGAAAAAAGCAGCGAGAAAGCCAGATATCCTGAACAAGAAGTGGCTGCAGGGAAAGAAACACACACAACAGCACATGACTTGCAGATGCATGGACGTCATGTCTTTGTAAACATGTTGTTCTTCTCGTATGCAATCCTGAAATATTTCTTCTTGACATAGAAATACTACAGTCATGCACATATTCTTAAACTTCTCTAAATACATCCTGCATGTTTTTTTGTTTTTTTACTGGGACTATCCCTCAGTCAAGGTGAGGCTTGAGTTTCATTACGAGATGGCTTTAATGACCAGGTTAAGGGCTTGGAATTCCCACAACTTGAACATATGAGGAGGATTTAGTTTGGCTCTTTTGTTCCTGACATGAAACAGCACATTGTTAACCATGGCCTGAAGGCACAGTGGCCAGACAACGGGTTAAGATCACTGACTTGCGTGGTATTTTTTTTACAGTTCATTGTTGGTTGAGTATACCAGCAGAAAATGTTTTAATCTAACATTTGGAAAATGAACTATTAGCTCATGTTATGCTGCATAGTATCTACCTATGTGGAGCTTTAGGACAGGAACAAATCCAAACTTTAGTTTGCTGTATGTTACCAAGACTGTAAAGCAACATTACAAAACTTGCCAAACAAGCCACAAGCTTTTTATAGTAACAATACTCTGAGCCAACTAGGCTGGTTCATAAGACAGAGGAGCTTTGGATGAAAAGAGAAACTGGAGGTAGAAGTCTGACACTATAATAAATTAACTTAATTTAATCCAACAAAGACCTTTGTCAAAATCAGAAAAAGCAATAAATGTATAGACCAAATGTCACTCAGGTGGTTGTGATCTGCATGATTAAGAGTAAATGTACTCCCAGACTGGACCAATCCGAGTCTGACTCTCTCTAATGGGACAAAGTGCGACAATGCTTCAAATGAAAATGATAGAAAACATTAGGCGAGAACAATGTAGACAGACATAATATTTTGTTTGTACGGCCCCCGGCATTTTAGACAATACTGCAGCAGAGAACACTTTGTGCTCACTTGTCGCTTGTGCAACTGCAAAGGATGAACCATGAGCATAAACAAAGCTTCAGGCCCACACCAGCATTTAACCAGACCAAAGTGACGTCTGCAGGTACGTTTACTGTGCTGCAACTGAGCAGCTCACAGGTTAACTAGGCTGCAAACTGACATTGCACTTTTCCCAAGTTAAGTTTCTTGTTTTGGTTTCTTATTTTCTGAGGACACCAATTTGTGATTTACAGATCTGATGCTGCCATAGAAATAAACTTAATTTCAAGACTTTTAGGAAAAGATGCTTTTTTCTTTCTTACATCTATTAATGTACTATAATCACTTTTTCTTTATTTTCCTCTACAGTGATCCTGGCCTGTTGCTTATCTGTGCTTCTTGCCATTCAAATAATTTTCTGGGAAAAAAAGTGTATTATTATCTGTTCTTTTGTTTGTTATAGTTTGTGTGACAACCGTTTCCTTCTTGTGTAACTTATATGATTTATATATGATGTAGTAGATTCAATACCGTTCGGAGATCTTCATGATATTTTTCCACTTTTATTCTCTATATCTTTTCAGTATTTTTATTATAAATATTATTATTCTTCCTCCTAATACGGACTGTCAGACATTGTTATCTAACACTGCTTTGTAGATTGACACTTAATCACGCCGATCACAACCACCTGACTGATGGATGTTTATGTCTATATTCTGTATATTACTTGTTCTCCTCTGTGATGTTTATTTGACAATGCTTGACAAAGATCTCTGTCACATCAAAACTTTGTTCTGTTAAATCAGATTTACTGGGAGCAATCAGTACAGTGTGCAAACCTTTTGTTTGACCCCTGCCTGGCTTATAAAAAAAAAAAAAAAAAGGAGTCTGCGGCCTCCACTCTTTTCCCAGTGTCAATAAAGACAAACCATCACAAGGACCGGCCTCTCGATGCTTCAGAAAAAAACACTAAAAGCTTCCTTCTGTATAGCAACGGCCGCGTGTTTGCCTGCAGTTATTTGATGTGGGTGAATGTGTCAGGGTCACAGTCAGGAGGTCTCCACCCCGGCAGCGATGGACCCCATTGTTGAGTGAAGACCCCCCTCTGTGTTATTGAGACATGCTAGTCATCTCCATTATGAAGTGTAATTAGGTTGTTGTGCTTATTAACTCCTATTATCAGAGGAGCCCTGAGATGTCTACATGTGGCTGGTGGTATGAGCTGGACTCACAGATGGCTGTAAATTCATGTTGGCATCTTGTTCCCAGACTGACAGACCGACGCACAGTTTCTATACATTACAGAAACATTCAATGACATTCAACAACCTAAATCAAAATAGAAGTTTACATATTGATTAATCGGTTTCCATTCATTTAAATGTGATTTTTAGTTTCTCCATGATGGTGCATTCAAGGACACTGATGCAGTTTTTAAAGAAATCTCTGCATTCATGAGCTTTTGTTGTTGGACACTTAGAAGACAACCAATATATAAACAAGGGTAAATGTAGGAATAACATGACTTTTGTAGCTTAAAAGAGGTTTCTCTTTGGCGGCCATGTCTGAAATGTCAGATGTCAGGGTTTATAAATGGTGACTCCGGTGATTTAGTCTTCCACAAACTTCCACTTCCACAAAGTTGGGTGACTTGTAGGAGACAGATTAAAGAAAGAATGGTCATTAGATATCCTGGTTCAAGTTACTAGTACTGTATGAGCTAATACATTTCAAGAACACTGCATCCTTTATTTCCCACAATGCAACTTGTTCTCACCTTTTCCTTATCCGCCTAGTAAATGTTCACTTCTTTCTAACACCACACCCAAATTTGCAATTCAAGTTTTTTTCTTGAAATATAAATGTCCAAACCCAATACAACAACCATCATGGATTATTTTCTCAGCTATGACAAAAGCTCATTCAACGCCAACATTTTTAAAACAGTTTTCACAAGCAGAGAGATGAGTGAACTGATCTTCAGGGGCGGCCCCACGCAATGATCACATACTGTACAAAATGTTCAGCAAAACCATGCCAAGCAAATGTGTCATGATGGTAAACTAACAGCTTCCTGGAATCAGTCTGAAAACGTATGTTGTTCTTTGTAAATTGTTCATGTTAACGTTGAGTAAGGGCAATCTGTAGTTAATGAGCTAAAACAGGAAGCCATCAGTTTATTCAAAGTTTGTTAAAATGAGTCACATTTCACAGCCATTTCTGCTCTCAGTTTAAATTTAGACAAAGTAAAGGAGAAAATAACTCACTTGGACACTTGCACTCACTCTCTGCTTGATTGGAGTGAATAATAGTGGTTCATGTTTTAGTGATGTGAAGAGATGCTGCTGAGCTTGTACCAAGTATCCTGCTACATTGGATTAATAATAGGAGCCCTTCATTTCCTGCTGGGATAATTGACCTATATACTGAAAGTCCTCCTGGTGTCGCTGGGCTGTGCCCTGGTGGTCCAAACATCCCAACATCTGGCCAGCTTCCAGAGTTCAGATTGAAGCTTCTTTACGTTCCTACATCCAGTCAAAAGGAAACATTAAAGGAGAAAAAGGAGGTTATGGATCAAGTTGTGTTAACAAAGAAAGAATTGACAGACTGATGCTGCAAAATTTTAAACTTTCAAAGACGATTGCCGCACCGCTGCTCCTATTTTGACAAGCCAGTTATCGCTGCGATCTGGAAAACACACTGTCAAGACAGCTGTCCCCAAAAAATCTATAACACACAGAAAATTGGAAACGAGATTGGAAAAAGGGAAAAAGGAATGTTCAAATTCAGTAGCTCAGCTTTCCTTGGAAAAGAAGATCAGATAATGAGGTTTTAGGGATGTAGCAAACCTCACAGCGCTCTCTGAAAAGAAATTTATGGAGTTTGCATTTAACCTCACATATATGTGCAGGTCTCTCTTCAAGGCTCAACTTAGTTTTTCTTAACATTTCTCAGGTGAAACTGTCATCGTCGACCTCTGTTTCTGGATGGCTAAACCCTGTCCCTGTTAGTTTCTGTTGCTGTTTCTCCTTCAGATTACAATGAACAACGGGGAATGATGAAAGCTGCAGATATACTACTTGAAATGGGTCATGATTTGTGTCCCCCAATATGATTTCAATAACGACTGACTGAGTGTTCATTAGCAGAGTTAAAGCATGACTCCTCAGGAATCACTCTTGAGAAAAATTTCATGTAATTGTCCCTCCAGAGTTGATATATATTTTGGGATGAAGACTAACCAGTGTGTGGCAAACAGTATCTTGGATAACGAGTTTGGCTGTGGCGGCTGGAATATAAACTTCCCCAAATCCAATAAGGAGCAAAACAGAAATCCAAAGCTTGACAGTTGTTGAGCTATGATTGGATGATTGCTGTTCAGGGGTTTAGTGAGGACATTTTAAGAAAATATACATCCACTCAGTCTGCAACAACCCTCCATTTAAGTTACAGAGGTTTGAGGCTTTGCAGCCAATTGTCCTTGGTTTTTCGTGATTCGGAAAAAGTAGGATGCAGAAGCTGGACAACAGGTTCAAAGGTACCTTGAGGCCAAACTAAACCTTGGATGTTTCCAGCTCACTGCACATGTGCACCACCAGAACGCCTTTTAAGTGGCATGAATACATAATGACATGATGATGCAGCGTTGCCTCTGGCTGCCGGGTAATTGTTTTCAGGTTTAAAGTCAAAACTGAACTGAATAGATTTGGTTAATGTCTGTGGTGCTGTTGACAGAGAACTTGATCATTTCCACACTGATGCATCTGACCAGTTTAGTGCTCAGATAACCAACGGTGTCTCAATCTAAACACTTGATTTGCTCAACATGTATTTAGACGCTAACATTAAAGCCTCAACATCGGCTGATTTGCTAAATTAGCCTTTTCAATTAGCTAACTAATAGCTATAGCTAATGAAGCCATAGCCCGACTCATTAACATTTTTTCTTTTCTCTGTAGGGGGTTTCTTTAACTTGTACTTGTTATGTACTGTTTCAAGAAAATACACATATTTTAATTATATCATTACTATAATTATATTAATATTATCTGTGACACAGTGCTCATTCATTAAGAAGTAGTAGGATATTATTGTGCAAATCATCATGTGTATTCACTTGTCTTGAGTGTGATTAAGTGCATTTCTATCCACTTATTTTCAGTGCATTTTCAATTGATTAAATACTAAAAAAGAACGAAAAAATACTGCAAATTTTTATTCTTGGCAGAGGTGGAAAAGTTGGTGTGTCAATAAAACAAAATGCGACAAAGTGCAATGGAAACAGTTTCTGGTCCAATGAAGTGGTGAAAAATGGTGTCAGAGGAAAACATTACATCACTGTGGAACAACAAGGAGATGCAGATTGTTCCTGACAAATCATAAATTCATTTGCATTGTGTTTTCCACCAATAAGAAAAGTGGATGGAAACATGCATTAGATTAATTCACATTTTATTTCGCAGATTTTCTGGAAATTCAGTTGAAATTTGCACCACATGTGGATGGAAACCTGACTATTGTCTGACTCTCAGAAAGACCAGGGTGCAGCCTTGCTTGTAATCATATAGCAGAGTAATAAAGGCTTTTAAAATGTTTTTGTACTTATCAGACTATTTCACTTTCACCCAGACTCACCAACATTTACTTTCTCACAAACTTTGTCCCTGGACCTCCATAATGCCACCAAATATGTTAAAAGCATTGCGGCACTTGTTCAGAGTCACTATATTTGTCCACAGTTTTTCTCCTCATTTGGTCAGAGGTCAGCTACAACACTGTATTTCTAAATGGAACTTCAGCAGGTGGACATGTTGAGGTTGGTCACCAGACGAAGGTCGCAGACCAGATTCACACCTGCAGGACACGCTTCACTCCACATTCCTCTCTTATTGACTCAGGGAAGTAAGACCTCAATTGGATCCAGGGACTGACCTCAGTGGAACCTGAGGAATGAGGAGCCGGTTGGCAGGTGAGCAGATGAACAGGCGAGGACACATGAATCCTGAATAGGAGGCAGCAGTTGAACTCTGAGTCTGTCCTCACGGGCTCCGAGCCCGAACCTCAAAGGGGAATGTGCAACCATAACATACCCAGCTAGTGAGCAGTAACCTGAGACCTTCTGCTTATAGACCGCCGTAATCAAGAATATATTTTATCTTTGTGGGAAACTTTCAGGATGAGGTGACAGTGTTTGTGATCTGATTCATGAGTGACTTTTTTATTCAAGCTTTATTTAATCATATTGTTTCAGGAACAAATATTTTTACAGTGCTTTAAAGCCTTTAAAGCACAAACATCAAGTCAGTCCAGATCTGATATAAAGTCGGATAAGTTAATAAAATAAATACACACTAATGTAAGTTATCTTATATATTTTATATAAAGAGAAGTGGAAACAAAAAATGTCTGTGAACACCAAAAAAAAATTGTCACAGCATCAAATGTGAACGGGTCAAAGGTCATTGACCAAGAGTCAGTGGATGCTCCTGAAAAGATCAAGGAGAAGCCATTCAAACCCAACAACAAAGACCACATTTAAACAAAGACAAGAGTCAAGAGCTACTTGTTGTTCAGCCCAGTCTCCTGAGAAAAAGCATCCATTGTGGACAATTTAGTGGCAAAGCGAGAAATTGAAGCGTAAGGTTATGAAAGTTGGTGGATCAGACTTTCATGCAGGCGACCTACAATTAACTTTTGCCACCATAACTGTGATCTTTCCCTTGCTTTAACCTCAGGCTAAACAGATCGTAATCCTTTGAAAAGCTATTGTATAAATATTGGTATAAAACATACTATGTAATAAGATCACCTTTCTGTATGTCTTGAAAATACTAACCCTGATTGCATTGATCTAACTCAACCATGATGATGTTTTTAAGTTTATCCAACAGGATATTTGGGACATATTCACCAAGCAAAGTCTGGAAACCTGGATTAGCATCATGATCATATCAAGAGAGCACAACAATATGTACTTGCAAAACTTTCTGGTGCTCGTCATGTTTCCTCCTCGTCCCACTTGGTTCACCTGGAGGATAAAACAAACGTCTGGAATTTTGCGAATACCAAAATACGACATTCAGACTGAATGAGCCTCTCAGCACGATGGGATTCAAGGTAGCTGCTCAGTGTTTGATTTCTGCGTGCTACTCTGTGAAAGGTCCCCGTTGGCTGGCAGAAGGAGATTGATTGCGACATCAATGCAAACCACCAGGGTACTCAGCGCTGTCTGATGGAAATACTGTTCAGCGTGGAAGAAGCCAAGGTTAAAAGGCTCGTGCCACAGTGGGAGCAGAGGATGTGGGAGTGGCACTCGACAACAAGCCTCCTCGGTGTCTCTCAGACAACAAAGAGACACAGACGCCGTCTTTTGACATTGCTGATCTGTCATTTACCCCCCAGAGGTTCAAAGCATGAATGAAAATGTCAAGTGTAATTTCTATTAGGACATAAACTGAATTTCAACACCTTCAACCCACTGAAGCTGCTTTCGTTGAACCATTTAGCCTCCTGGTGTTGTTTATAGACACAATAGAAGTTAAAATGTATCTCTGTCACTATTAACTGACAAAAGTGCATCAATGATTTTCCTTCAGTGACGCAAGAAGGAAAGATCTTTTACTGCAAATATTCAAAAAGATGCTTGAGGATGAGAGTGATTCAAAGCAGGTAAACATGGGAAAGAAAAGTCTTAATGGCTCCTCTAACTTTGGGTCTCTGCTCCACTACCTATTCACTTGAAGGCTACAGAAAACCTTGTTATTAAAGGCTCCTTAAAAATCTGGGAACAGAGTAGGAGCTATTTTGAACTCTTCTATTTCATTCATAAATAGCCTATTATTTACATATTCAATGTTGGAGCTGTGGTTTCAGTACGGATAAAAATTGTCCTTTAACCAGATGATTACTGTGTTTGCATTTTTCTCTCAAACTCGAGGACTATTTTTATATAGATACATATTGAACACAGCTTTTATCTCAAGTGCATGATGTTTTCCATCCTTCTTGGACCATCTTAAATCAAAGGAGGATTTTGGTGAGAATATCTCCAATATGGGATCTGGGACTCATCCATTGATTCAGACATACAACCTCCATATGTGACACATTTTATTTCCCAGGCTGCGTCTTCCTAGAAGTAGGCAACCACTATTCATTCATCTTAGTTTAACCAAGTTTAAAATGAGTTCTGGGATAAAGCATTAAAAGACATAATTGTGTAAAATTGTGGCTTTAAGTTTCTGTTTTTTCTTCTCAGTTTGTCGTTGGAGCAACTGAACACAAAAGAAACCAAACCATCTGTTAAAAACTGGACGAAATTTCGTTTTAAATGTAAGTAGATTACAGCCTTTATTTAACGACACGTGATGACAGATTGGATCGATTTCTTTGCAAAAGTGCTTAAAAAAGTGAAATCCTTTACATATTTTACACAGCGGGTTTACAAGAGTTTGCAAGTGCCTGCTGTTTCCTTCTGCCTCGTCTGTGCCACGAGGAATCTTAACGCCTGTAACCGATAAGCACAAGTTTTTTCTCTTTCTGTTTGTGATAGTATGCGTTGGTATGTTCAGTCCTCCAGGGGGCGGGGTGGGCGGGCTACAGGAAGTTGGGGCATGAAATTATATATAAACGAAATAAAAACATATGAATAATAATAGAAAGCTTATCGTTGTCAGTGTTATTGCATTTAACAAGAGAATCCATTTTCCTCACACAGTCGCTCACCACCAGCAGCCCATTATAGACGAAAGCCCCGGAGGGGTGGAGATATTGGATGAAATAGGTCTGAAGCTCCAGGCCCTTATCTGTCTTTTACTTTACTTTTCCCCTGCACCCCTTTAGCCCCACCGAGCAAATAAACATTAACAAAAAATGGCTCCAACAGCAGGTTGTTGTTCCCAAAAACCGGAGAAATAGATTGCCGGTGGCACCACCGCCCATCAAACACACCTTAAGTATCATCTGCCCCGGCCCGGACAGACACATCAAACGAGCAGAGCGGATGATTCCTGCCCTCCCTGAAGACTTACTGTACTCTCTCCCCATCTGCCTCACTGAGCATCTCGAGCTGCCCATTGACTTGAGTGGGCTCGTAAATCACTGTGATGGCTTCCAGAGGTGGGCTCTCTGAAAGGTAAAAGGGTCATAAAATTGACTTTTTGTTCTCCTTTTTTTTTTTTGACCCCAATCCACAATTTAAAAAAAAAAAAGAAGAAAAAAAAAAAGGAAATTCTTCTGCATCCCCATCGAGATTTTTTTCCAGAACATGTGTGCTCACGTGTGAACATTTGTGCTCGTGACTAAAGATGAGAGAGTTTTATTCTTGGTTGGAAATGGTTAAAAAGGTGTTCTTCCACTGACCAGCTGATTAGTGAGTGAGAATAAATAAATGTAATCTAATAAATGTCACATCTCAGAGGGTTTGCTGGACGTCATTGTACGTTAATACCAACAAACAAAATTCACACAGATGTCATGTAGATTGTGCAGACGAACACTGAGCCTCCAAATTAACATTAACAAATCACCAGCGCTGATAAAGAGAACCGACGGTGAGTTTGTTCATAAGGTTTGTGAGTTTGTCAGAAAGGGGCTGAAGTGTTCCTGCAAATGTGTTTGAACTGTGCTTTTTAAGGTGAACTAGGTCAACTGCAGCAGGAACAGGCTGTTCACGTTATTTTGAGAAATCATGTCGCTTGTATTTGGAAACAGAACTCCTGTTGTTAAGTCATTTTTCGGTGCCACCGAGTTAGTGTGAGCTACAACAGGTATCTTCCAACTAGTTTTAATGTGTTTTACTGTGGTTTGATCGATACATTATGCTTCAAGTGAGAGGAAAAGAGATTTTTTTATGTTTTTTTTTTTTGATGAACTCTTCCTTAAATTCCAGCTTCAAACCAGTTTTGCCGTTTTTAAGTGCTTTCACACACACGCAAACACTGTTATTCTGAAAACACACCTATTTTATGTTTCTTAGTTGCGGTTGCTGTTTTTTTCTGACCACTGAGAATTAAGGTTTTTGAAAAGCGCTCTCCTGTTTGGCAAAGGTCAAAACGGTGGTGTGAGATTATTTTGGCCAAAGCTGCTAGTTAAAGTGTTTTTCTATTCTTCTGGTTTTCAGGGTGATGTTTTTGTAAATATGAAGAAAAGAAGTCTCTGGACTTTCACTGGGGAATACTGACAAAAGAAAATTCCTAAGGTTTACATGATACAGAGAAAAACATCACTGAGGATACATTAACACAGGAAGAACCCTGAAATGATTTCAACGTAAAAGCAGCAAGAAACCCGACTTTTAGAAATATATACACTATATATCCGATAACACGGCCACTAGGTCAGCTCCCCTCATTATTATTTATGAAGAAAGTGATAATTTTGGTTTGGCGGCTCACACCAGTCAGTTTGGTGCTGGCGCCCACATCCAGCATTACCCAGGGTGCCCAGCAGAAGGTCAAAGCCTGCAAAGAGGCCAGGTCTGAAATATGCCTGTGTTCAGCCTAATGACCCACAGCACAATTAACACTCTGCAGCTCAGCAGGTCAGCGTGCAGATACGGACGTGTTTATTGGCTCTCGGCTTTGGTTCCCCGGCGGACCCTGTCGCGCCCAGCTGATCATCTTCCAGACTGGAGCTGGAGGCGCTCCAGTCTGACACATGCACAGTACAGTGGAGCCCAGCAGCCACAGACGGAGGCTGACACACATAGCAGCACAGAGGAACCAATGAGACACCAGAAAAGTGATGCTCAAGTGCTATTTTCATCCTCACGTGATGCACAGTGAAGAGCTTTGTTTCACTTTTCTCACTTTCCTCAAAAAGGTCTGTAAACGAGGTCTCGTTTTTACTCACTATGAATAGCGACACAACGGAAAGGTGTGAAGATAGTAAAGTTTTGTTTTAGTAGTTTTCCCACATGACTGCACACATAGTAGAGCTCTTCTTCGTGCTTTCAGGGTCACGAGAGGCAGCTGTTTGGTCCCAGCTGACTGGTCAACAGTAAAGCAACTGGAGATTACCCTAAAGCCGAACCTCTAGTTATATAATCACACATCCTGTGCTTTTATCACCTCAGCTCACATCCCACATGTCAGTGAATTATAATGCAAGTGACCCATTTTTCACACAGAAAAGTAGCGTCTTTTCCATCTTTATGGACCTAATGGAGATGAGCTGTTAACTGGGTGTGACTGCTTTTCAGAGAGGATGCTCTGCTTCGCTTCAAAATCACATAAGCTGCGTGATTTTAAATCCTTTTGTCCTTTATTGACTTTTGCGCTCATGCTGTGTTTACTGACTCGCAAAAGACAGGCGAAGGACGTTTTGTAGTTTTGGGAGAGTGTGTTTAACTGCAGCGCATGGTACAGTATGAGAGCAGAAAACACCTGCACACACACACACACACACACACCTGTCCCTGAAGATTTCACTCCACTCAGCACTCCACTTATCTAATCAACGAGAAGCAGTATAGAAAGCAGGGAAACTCCCCCAAGATTCATGCAGCTCAGATCACTTCTTCCTCCCATGTGTTGAATGTGCAGGCACCGAATGTGCCAGACCCCGCGAAGCAGGTGCACCTCGTCGAAGCCAGATTTTAGACCCACTGTCTCCTAGCAACAACACCAGAAGAGGAGAGCGCCACCGGCTCCGAGGGGCTACCGCTCTTTACCAAAAACGTCCTCTGGCTTTGTTTGGCTGTTTTGGTAAAAACTAGGCCACCGGTTCTGGTGCACCAGACTGAACTGGTAAAGAGACAGAGGACAAATAAGCATGTAGTTGTTTGTGGTTTGCAGCAGGTGTGAAGTAGCATATGAATGAGAGGAGCATGCTCAGTGGAGTTCTTCCAGGTGATGAGCAGGTCACGGAGTCACTGGGTGAAGTTTTTCCAGGCCAGATATCCTGCAGACTGCCTCCAGCCAGCCTGTTTAATGCACCTCATTATGAAACCAACACACACACGGTGTTTGCTTTGCCCCGGCTGCTGTTTCGATTCCAAGCTGTTTTCACAACTAATGCAAATCATATATTTATATTAAGAGGGAAGCATCCAGGTATGTGCATCTGTTATTGCTTGAAGCCGACCAATATTGATGTACAGTAATGAGAAGACTGCAACAGCAAGCATTTCATTATGCATTTACATTTTACAGATCTGTGCACAGATTTCATTAATATTATTTATGCTCAATATAGTATGAAAGATTTGCATTTTGGAATATCATTCAGCTTTGTAATTAACAGTAAATTCAACATATAATCACTGTGTAGTGGAAAACATGTAGCTCTAAATTTGGTGATATTTATGTTTTCTGATAAACTGAAAGATTAAATGTAAAAACATTTCAACATCGAGTCTAAGTTACTAATAATTTCAAAGTTTCTTGGATACAAGCTGTGTAATGTGGCGATAATTACAGGAAAAGCAGACCTCTAGTCAACCTCAAATTCATTCATTCTAATTACAGTGATTGGAAGTAGCCTACAGTAAAAATTCAGAGCACAGCAGGTGAGCTGAACATGCAAATATGTGACATTTGTGTACAGGCGAACATGCAAGGCAACACAAATGAAGATTGAAGCTTACTATATATGTCTACTATGTCATCTACTTCTTCCATTTGGTTTATAAAACCCCTAAATGATGCATCTAAAAATGCATCTCAAAAGTTCAAATCCAGCTGTTTTTCTAAGTTAATGAACACACCGCTGATGTGTCCATCGTTACAAACTCATGCTGTGCAGCCAAGTGTTCGAACCCGGTGAACTTTGTTTAAAATTCTAGTAGAGATCCCAAATTTCAACTTTCAAAGATATCAAACATGTCATGGTGAACTTGGGGGAATGTGTATGAAATGATGCACAAAACATTTAGATCATTTCCATTTGATGGAACAGTGCAGCCATAAAATAATATGTTTTTGTCACTCAGTGTAAACATCATATAGCTTCAGTGAAGAGCTGGAACAAGTAGATACTGAATGTTTGCAGGACTGTCAGAGTGTAATAAGTTGATTTTAATAACCCTAAGGACATTTAAGGGGAAACAATGTAAAAAAAAAAAAGTTTGGGGGGTTAAATGATCATATTTTGGAGATGATACAGTGTTCTCATGCATGAGTCCTGCAGTATTATGTAAACAGCATCCCTTACTGGCAAAACATACGTTACTGTATGTTGTCATTAGTATAGCTTGTGTTGAAAAGGAACACAAATGTGTATCATTGAAAACTAGACTCATAAATCTGCCAAAGTGACACATGCAGTCATTATAATGACACACTAATTACTTCTGTGTGACAAAGGAATGTCCAAACCATCTGAGCTATTTGAAGTGTTTTAAAAGTTTCTTGGCAGCACACACAGACGAGGCAGTCCGTGTTATACCATGAAATGTTATCTATTGTCATTGTGCCTTTATTACAGAGGCCGGTGCTTGATGTGAGTGCCAGCCTTCCTTTCTCATTGTGGGCCGTCCCAGCAGAGATTAGGGGCCTGGGCTGCTGAATGGAGGCGAGAGGCACCTCTTTTTTTTTTTCCTCTGGATGCTTTCACTCATCATGAATGAGTGTAATTCTGGGAAATGTGCCCCATGAACAGCGGAGGAAACCCCTAAATCCAGCAGAGCTCCTGAGGGGATCTGTCTTTGACAAACGACTTCCCCCGCGAGGGGAACAGAGCCTGCAGATCACTGAGTGCCTCTAATAAAAAGAGTGAAGGCGTGATCTTATGCGCCGGCCTCGTGAAGCTTCTGGCTCCTTCTGCCCGTTTCTTGATTTCAATCTGAAAGGAAAGGTCAATGAGAAGTGATGCTGCAGGTAATTTATCTCCTCATACACTCACATATGATGTATTGTTCTACATTAAGTCACACAAAATGGGGAGAGAGGATATTTATAACTGTGTCAAGCCTGAATATTCCCTTGTAGCAGAGGAACAGTGGAGAATAATGATAAAACAAACAGTGTTTACAGTTCTGGCACATTCCCGTCTCGAAAGGTCAAACATCAGAAAGCTGCTGAATGAGTGACACTGACAGATGCTGTCAATTCTAGTGGGGGTTATACTGCCGGTGGTTAGCACAGGGGTGGGGGTTCAGGACGGGAACAGACAGCTGAGTGGGCGCGATGCTCTCCAGAGCCTGAACAGCTGAGACCAGGAGGGCCCGTGCAGGCAGCGGAGAGTGGCCTCTGGGACTCGGCTTTTTGATGAGGAAAGCCTGTTGAGGGAAGGAGATGAAGTCTGTCTGCACACTTAGAGCCGTTCCTTAAGCTGAGCGGAAGCCATTACCCAAATCTCCGCAGAGTTGACAAAAAGCTGAGCGCAGAGAAACTGGCTTACAGGGACTCAGCTAATAGACAGCTGTGCTCAAAATAGAAGAGGAATGATATGAGGCTCTGCGCTGTATCTGGAACAAACAATGCACAACCGCTGCGCATTATCACAAACAAGCGCTTCTGCATCGATTTCACCCGTAACGCTCAACAACGGTTTTTGCAGTTGCACAACAGATATCCAGCAGTTGCATGGTAAGATTAGACAGACTGTGGCTGCGCGGTACCTGACTCAGTGCATTTCGGTTCAACAGTCTAACAACATACATTCAATTCAGGAAAACCGTCCACCGTGAGGACCTCCTGCTCACCGAGACAAAAAAAAAAAAAAATCTTTCTGACTGATTTCCAGAGTCAGGAATGCTAAAAGCTCTAAGACATACTTCATGGTCGGGCATCAAAGGATCTTGCGGGTACTCGAATGCTCAAGCTTTCATCTCCACTCTGCTGGTTAAGTAAGCCTTGAGTGAATGATGGGAACACTTCACACAGGGTGAAAAAGAAAAGAGCTTGATGTACAGCAGCTCAATTTTTTTTTTTTTATGAATTTAGCATGTGAAAAAAAACAAAATTGACTTCAGCTGAAGCAGAAATGTTGTCTCTTTGAAGCTGTCCCCTGATAGTAATATTAACACCCGTAGATGTTGCACCTACAAACACAAAGTACCCTCCGGTCTCTGGAGCACCACAGGTAGCGTGGGATGTAAGCGATCTGAGTAGGGCCTCCCTACAGACCACACCACCTCTGCACAATAACTCACCGAGGGTCAAGTCGAGCGCTCAATGATGTGCTCAGTTACTCTTCCCACCGCAGAACATGACCTCTGTCGGCCAGGATGGCTCCGCTGGGCCCGCTGTCCTTCCCCCTGATAGCTATCTGAGCAGCGACATCTGTTTTCAGCTTGTATTTACTAAACTTGGACAGGAGCAGTTTCCGAGAGTCCCACGAGGCCCCTTGTATGGGTCCTAAAGGGCATCTCAGCATCCACAATCCATAAAATGAGGCATGTTAGACGCTTTAAGGGCCTTTAAGCGAGGTGATCATATGGTGTGTGGTGAAGCCAACAAAATATTAGTGACACCTTCTCCTTTTACAACACTGTCGTCTTCCTACATAAAGAAAAACATAATCAAAGAAACATTGCATTGATTCCAAGATGTTTTATTCTAATGCTAAATATTTGCATGTGAACATGTTTAGTAGAATCATCTTCCTGGTTACAGTTATTTTTACTAATCTTTTGATAGTGACATCATTTATAGATTTTTTAAAAGCAACAAAGACAAGGACAAGAAAGCTGCGTGTGTCTCTTCTCAAGGTGTTTCATTCACCAATCAGGCAGGTCACTCCTGTTACACCTGTCAAGATCTGCACACTCACACACGTAGTTTACAGCGATACCAGAGAAGATTTAACATCAAAATCTTAGTAATTTTTTGAATGAGTTGTTCCTGGATTTCACACACAGACAAAACCTCACTTCTCCTTTCTAGTCAGTGTGGCAGCTACATTTCAGACAACTGTTGCCCACAGGTTTTACATTAGCGCCCATGAATTTTTAGAAAACACTGTCACCAGCTGACTTTTTAATGTTTTAAATGAACTTGTCAATTTTGTTGAAACATAACCCTGTTTGGTGGCTTAGCTTACAATATGGTTTATATATTCAAAAAGTATGTTTTCACTTTAAGGCCAGAGATATCGCTTGCTTTTGTTAGCAATTTAGATAATTACCCAACATCCGCACATGTATGTAACTGTGATATTTATATACCTGATGGAGGTTGTGTTGACAGAAATGTCGTAATTAAATATACCAGCACTGAGTGAGAAAGTGTGTGAGAGCATTTAGATAAATAATGATTTCCTCATTAAATCTAAAGTTATTACAAAGAAGGTGGAAAGTGAAACTGTCCAAAACATAAACATGACTTTTTGCCTTTGACCCATTTACCAGATGTAAACACCGTCATGAATCAGTTTCGTTATCAGCTCATATATTATACACAGCTTTTTGTGATGGAAGTTTTTGTTGCCAAACAAACAAAGAACAAAACAAAGTCTTATCAGTAAGTTGGTCACGAAGGCTCAAACATGTGTGAAAATATTCCACTACCATCATTGACTTTTATCAGTAAAATATAACTGGAAAATTAAAAATAACATATTATCCCAATGAGTGAAAGTTAAATCTCATTCTGAGTGCTTGTATTGTTTGCTAAGAGAAATAATACGGCAGTATTTTGTGCTTGGTAACAGCCAGTTTTAGCACTTAAGGATGCTTCCAAGGATAAAGAGGCTGCCATGGCGGACCATCTGGACGCTGGACGTTTCACCACTCAGAGGTGAGGGATCGCTTGTGCGAGATGCATACTAAGGAGAGACGGGATGATGCAAGATATTATTGTTGGTGAAAACAGAAACAGACGCATCAACTTTGTACCGTCTGAGTCCTTGCTGTTTAACCTGTTTCAGAGGTGGAGGAGGTGAACATAGCTGTATTTGGTGAAAACAGGCTGAACGTCTTTGGACGAAATGGGATCAAACCTGCACAGAAAGTGTAGGAATCGAACCTGGGGCCTTCCTGCTAATGAATAATAAATCAAGTATTTCAGAAAGGTGAGGAGACAAGAGTCCCGTAGGCAAACAAACGCTTCATCAAAGTCCTGTCACTGCAGCATGACGCAGCCATGGAGGAGCGGTAACGCGTGACCAAAGCCGCCTCTCGGACCGTGCCATAAGATAATGAGCGGAGGTGATCGGTCTGTCAGATAAGGGTGAAAAACTCTGATGTGGCAACACCGTCTGTTAGAGTAAGGGAAGCGTGTTGTTTTCAAAACAGGAACACTGGTGGTTACTCATGGGTTCATGCATGTGCAAATGATACACAAAACAGTTTGGGCAGCCTCTCACCTTCAACGGTCCAGGTAAACATTTGTAAAGGTAAACACGGCTGTGACGTAAAAAACACACTGGCAGAGCGGTTGGAGCATCTTTAGCTTCTGTAATGTCAGGGATCTGATTCGATCGCTTGAAAGTAGGAGTGACTTTGCGAGCACCTGCCTCACCTGAGCTGTTGGAACTGGAAGCACGAGAGGAGGCAGACGTTCTCCAGCAACTTTGACCACAACCATATAAACCTAATTTTTGCATTTTGATGGATAAACACACTCCTGATATTCCATTTCATCTGCAGCCTTTTTCAAGAAGGTCAGAGGTCACACAGTCCAATTTGTCAAATTACCTCTTCTTAATGACTTATAATGGATCCATATTAGTATTAGTAAAAGATTAAGTAACCAATCAATAAGGCAATTAGTCACAACTTGCAAAGGGTGATGTTTAAATGTGGTGCCAATTCATCTCTAAGACCCCAAGTGTAGATTGTGTCATCAAAATATCTCAATTTAAAAGAAAACAGAGGGTTTTTATTAAAAATAAAAATGCTTTTTGACGTGACTTGTTTTTATTTCACTTTGCTCTTGAGAGTGTAGAAACAATGGCACCTTGAAAAGGCACAAATAACAACAAGACGACAGCAGCTAAATGGAACGGAAAAGGGACGAGTGAATGAGCAGTGCTCATTTTCGGCAGGATGTGACAGGGTGTGCAGAATTAAATTCAAATATTTACCTGCAGCTCCGCACTTCCATTAAAAAGTGGGGTCGCTCTCCTCTGCGGGGACGTGCGGGTCAAGGAGACTGAGCGAGCAGACACGCTGAGCTGATGCTGATGTCTTTGAGGCCGGCGGGCGGCTCACGGATCTGGGCAGCGGCGAGGGGAGATCTGTCTGACTTTGGTGTGAATAAAACATGCCGTGGCATGTTGGTAGCGACGATTGAGGAGGCCCCTTGCATTATTCATGTGGAGTAGCAGGCAAGGGTGAGGGGTTGGTGGGAGGTGGTGGTGGTTGTGGGTGTTGTAAAAAGGGGAAAGGGAGGGTGATGCGCTCTGCGGGGGCATGTGAAGGTGTAAGGGTGTTGCCAGGCTGTAAAGACCAGAGAAGGTCGTCCGCCCAGCAACTGGGCTCAGTCAGTTATCGTCACCCTGAGGCCGCACTCACACACTGATGATCCCTCTCCTTAATACTGCAGGCTGAAATAATGAAAAGCAAATTTATGGTTTTGACATATTAGAAGAGAAAATCTAATACTTACTAAATGTGGGCAAAAAAAATCTGCATCATCAGAAGCCAACTTTGATTATGTGGAGCTGATTAATAGCTTTTGCCATATTTAACACTAAATCAATACCTTTATCATTAAAAATCTGTGTGTCAGAGAGTGATGAGGCCGGGACATGGGTGTAGCCGCGGTGGTGAGATCCTCAGCCCCACTAACCCCAGAGACGGGGTTCTCCCATAAGAGCTGAATAAGTGTTTTCCCTCTGCAGAGCGGAGGAAATCCGTTCCAGTCAGCAGCTCTTCTTCCAGTCAGGGAGAGGCCGACAGACAGAGCTGCAAGCCAAAGCTGATGCTACTGCACCACCTGCAGGCTCACGACCAGATCAAGTGTGTGTGCTCGCATGCATTTGTGTGTGTCGCACGGAGGGTTTGAATAAGTCAAAATGATCTTGACATTGGGAAGTTTTCTGCCAAGTGCATCATTATTGAATCAGTCAAAAGGAGATAAGAGAAATGAAAAGACACAGATGTGCAACCTTGATTCTTTTTATTCTGAGTGCAACCTTGAATAACAGCTGCAGAGGATGTGGATTGTAAAGTGTCATTATGTTAAATCTTATTTCGAAAGAAGAAGAAAAAAAGACTTGTTCTAGTATGTTAGGTACAAATATTGCAGGGAAGACAGCAGCTGTAGTTGCTGGTGTCCATTCATTTCTCATGTGACACGCCCTGCACAGTAATAGGCCAGTGATGAGAGTGCTGCTGGTGGAGGCTGTGCACTGCAAAGAAGATGCATGTGAGCAAATCATATTCAGTCATAAAATCATATCATAAAATAATGTGAGCTACTTCTACTTGAACTTGAATCTTGCTTGATGCCATAGGTTGCATCAAATTTCCTTTTCAAAAAACTGTTTTGCAGCCAGACAAAAACTGCACTGGAAACAAGTGCAGTAATAATTTACAAACCCCATGTGCAAAAATCTGCTCACCTAAAAGTCTTATTTAAGCTGGACATCTTTTACAGCGCCCTTTCTAGTAATGTAACCTAATCCTGAAGCATGGCATGAAGGCTGGAGGTGGAGAGGAACAGTGCAGCCGCTGCCAACAGGGCTTGATTACAGTAATGTGAACGCTCAGTAGCAGCTGGTGCTTATCGGCTCCGGCTAAAGTCAGCACAGCAGCACTGCACCGGCTGACACACCCCTCCCTTCTCCCAACACACACACACACACACACACACAGCCTGGTTTTTAATTCGGTATAAATGCACGCCATCAGCCGTTGGAGGGAAACATTGTAGAGTCAAAACCACTGTTGTTTTTACAAAGATTCAAGTGATTTATTGGATTTGATTGACATTTTCAAATCAATGAATTTTACTATTATTCTGGTCAATAATGGTGAGACAGAATTCATTGATTGTTTCAAAATATGAAAAGACGTTACAGACACAAACTGTGAAAAAAATGCTTCCAAAATACATTTGATTTCTCCTATTTGTTAAAACACATATCAGCCATAAACACAGGTTGTGATTGACAGGTGTGTCACTGCACACACACCGCAGCTCTACAGTGAACACAACGTAAATGATGCTTTCTTTTCCTGTTGAGATCGCAAACCAGAAAACAGTTTATATTATTATCTCAACATGAATAATTATTCTGTGATCTCGACGCGATGAGCTGTCAAGACTGCATTCTTGTGCTCATCTAATATTTATTTTCTTGTAGCGTCAAAACATTTCCAAAATCGTGTGAATGTCAGGAAACAAATAATAAACAATTGCACAAGACAACAAATAAACATGTTGTCTTATAATGCAGACTATCATAGGGAAGTACAGTGCAGCTCAAATCACATGTGAGCTTAAAGGAAGAGTTCCACATTTTGCAAAATATAAAGCTCAGTTATAAATATGTTATATCTCATTTGTAAAAATTGTACAAATTGTGGTTGTCAGGAGTTTTGTGAAAAAAAAAACCTCAACTTGTCACTTTTATTCATCATGAGATATAATGTGTATATTAGTGAACTTTAAAGGTGTTGATTCAGGTTCAGGTGCTGATTTTCTTTTCCTTTGGGCAGAGCCAGGCTAGCTGTTTCCCCCTGTTCCCAGTCTTTATGCTAAGCTAAGCTAATCGTCTGCTGGCCCCAGCCTCGTAAATGTTACGAGGGTCTCAAACATTTCCACACTGTCATACCCAATACTTCCTGTTACCAAGAATAAAAAACTGAAACTATTTCACCATTTCGCAGGACGACCACTGAAACCCAATAACCTGGTGAGACCACACCAGCAGATTTCACACACAGCCAGGCCTCTCCTTTGAATGTTGTGCCGTTCAGTCGGATATTACTCAGTGACAGGATGGCTGGAGACAAACCTCGACTGTGGAGACTGCGACCACAGTTGCACAGTCATCAGGAGTCAGAGTCATGATTTATGGTCCTACAGAGAGACAGAAAACGGTCGACTCCCTTCAGGACCTCGGTCGGAGGAAATTGCAATAGGCAGGGTGTATCAAAACTGTAAGTGGAAGTGAATGTGGCCATGACAGTTTTGTATACACAGACAAAAAAAAATCTCAATGTCCAAGCCAGGCATTAATCTGAAGAAAAAGCTTTGAGGTTATTCTTAGTTTTGAATCTGAATATTTTCTATTGTGGCTGGAAAACATCTGTCAAAATGTGTCAATGGCCAGACAGTAGTTCAGTATCATGTTTGAATTACAAAGGTTACTGATGGTTACTGAAATATAAATATATCATAGATTATAATGAATTGGAAAAAAAAAACCCATCTGTCAATATTTGTAAAAGACCCGATTGATACCACTTTAACACTTTATTGTTGGAAAAATCTGTCGTGGCCTGATGATTTTTCATTACTACATTTTAATGAGCCATGATTTACAAAGCTGTAATTAAATGAAACTATTAATGGTTACTCAATAATTAATACTGTCAATTGGAAACTACTGTCTACATTTATGAATGACAAAATAATATTTTAGTTATAAGCCCTGCCTCTAAAAATACACACATTAAAAGTGGTTTATAAGTTGTAAATAATTTTGTCATTGATAAATAAATAATTTATTTATTAAAGCTTTACAAATTTTGTAATAAATTGGGAAACGTCGCTCCAAAAGTATAAAATAAAGATATTTTGATTATGCTTTATAACAGTATAACTAATGGCTGTATTCATGGTTGGTAAATCATTATTAATGCTTTACTCACCTGTAATAAACCATTAATAACAACTGCCATGATTTTCCATTTGGCTGGTGTTTATCAACCATAACTTACTTTATCTTTTTCATTCTCTAAATCATTAACAAGTTGCCAGTAAAATGATTTTTATCCAGACGTCTTCCTGATAAATTAATTCATGTTCAATTAAGTGTTTCACATCCAAACAGTTGATGGTTTGTTACTGATCTAAAAATAATTAATAAAATACTTATTTTTCATTTACATCAGCCGCACTTTACAAAACCCCTTTCTACCTTATTAGAAACTTTCATGCCCAATATATTTTTTGTGCATGAAAGTTTATTGTGACCTTGGAAATAGTAGTTTGACATACTAATTTTAGAAAGGTCCACTTAATTGCTCTTTCGAGAGCGTTTATCCACAAATTCCACTGATGAAGACTTGTGGTCAAAAACTAGTATGAACCGTGTGTTAGATTATTATGTGATTATTTTGTCAAATATTTATTTTGATTTTGAAGTTTCAGCAGAATGTGAACCATTGTGTGTTTGTTTAAGTATAAAAGTAAAGCTTCACGATTGACTTCAGAAGAGTAAAAGCTGCCGTCATCTTTGGCCTAAATCTCTGTGGCGTGCCGCAGCATCCTGACAAGCTGTTGTTTGCACTGCAGCCCAGTGTGAACGGCTGGTGTGGTGACCTGCAGGGGGAGGTCGGCGACGCTCAACGTGTACGACATCATTTCCACCGTTGACAAGGAAATGACAACTCCTGAGGATGCATCTCACACACTCACAGCATCTTCTGACAAAGGTGTGAAGCATGAACATGTGTGTGAGATATAAACAGTCCACACTGTATCATCATCAATTATATGGATGCAACACTACAGTTACTGTAACTGTCACCATCCTCCCGGTCAAACTGGCCATTAACAACATTAATAAATTCAGTTATAAGGTTTATAATTTGATAGTGCACCACACACAAGGTACAACTGAGGCTGATGGGAAATTTCATTAGCTTTGCAGGTATTTTGGCACTAAATGTCAACAAAGTGACTGTAGTTCATCCTGTTCATCCTGACATGGACGTGAATGTTTGCACCAAACGTCATGCCAATCCATCCAGTTGATGTCGAGATATTGCACCGGATAACGTGAAATTTTCAACCTGCTGGTGGCGCTAGAGGGCAGGTCAGGGGAGCACCAAAGTCATCAGCCTTCATGCTCTGAAGAGCATTAATGTTTGCACCAAAGTTCATGTTAATCAATCAAGTAGTTTTCGAGATATTTCAGTCTGGACCAAAGTGGTGGAGCAACAGACAGGCACAAAGCTAACGTGGCTAAATAACAGAATCAGCTCATTTGCTACTAAATGGACATTGAGGTGAGACTCAAGGTTATGACCGGTTCAGGTCCAGCACAGACCGATCAGCACAGACTGTGGACTGGGAGCTGGAGAGATGCATCAAACCCCAGACTGCTCAGAGCGACTGACTGTGGCAGCTCTCACATCTCAACTCCCACAGGGGATTAATAAAGTAATTCTTCTTCTTATAAGAATGAATTAACTGCAAATTATTCTCTTGGTTAATTGTCCATAAAATGTAAAACAGTTACCACATACTTATATCACATATCACATATTGAAGTTGCTTCTTTTGTCCAACTAATAGTACAAAACCAGAACGATATTCGGTTTATTATGACAGAAAAATAGCAAATCTTCATCAAACTAAGTAATATTGGTCATTTTCACTGGAAGATGCCGCAGTTTCTCAGTCAAACAGTTAATTGATTAATCAACTAATTGTTTCAGCTCTTATCAAACTATTTCAATCTATTTACGCTTTCAGCACTAATTTGCACAAAGAAAAGAAAAGTGTTGCTTTGTTTTATTTATCTATTTAATTCAAAGCTGTGTAACTTAAAAACCAGATGTTCCTCTGTGCGGCATGTGTTTGGATTATGACATCTCACTTTGTACACGCTGTCCTCCTGAATCTCAATATAGAAAGACAGTTTGTCAATGTGTTAAAGGATGTTTGTGGGCACAAGTTCACTAAAACAAAAAGGACATATTTCTTGGTGTAAAACGTCCACTTTCTTTGACAGTGTTTTAGAGGAACTTGGCTTGTGCCCTCTCACTCATGTGTAGCAATACTTTCACTGACTCTTAGTTCCTGATAAAGCTCAGATGCTTTGCCCAAGCAAATAGTCCTATCTGCCCAACGGACAGAGATTACAGCACTCTTGGTTCAGTTTTGCTGGCATGAAACGTGATCCTCAATGAGCCGTTAATGTTTTGACACGACTGATTAACTAAGACTCCCCCGATTAAAGCAACGTACAGAAGGAAGTGGGATTTTGGGGGGGCTCCGCATCTGCGACAGTGTGTGAAGGGGTGGTCTCAGAGGATAGCCGTTGTCTTTCTCGGAAAAGTGAACTTGCTCTCACCCAAGAGACAGATGAGCAATGTGTTAGGGCCTTGTGGTTTATGGACAGAACACAGTTCTCCGGCTTCTGGGGTTTTCACTGGAATAAAAGAAGAAACTCTTTGCTCAGAAATAACTGACAGTTGTGCCAGTTCACTGTGGCGCACGCTGTAATAGTCCAAATGTCAAACTGTCAAGCGACGTGAGAAAAAGGCCTCATTATATAAGAGGAGGCAGATTTTCCCTCCAAAAAAGACAAATGCTTCAAGTCCCTTTCACCTCTTCATATCCTTTCACTCTTCGTGTCGCACCTCCAGTCATCATAAACCATGTTCCACGACATCAGCTCCTTTCTGGCCGAGCTGTGACAGAGTAAACCGCATGGTGACAACTGTCCTACAGCCGTCTGAGAGACCGGGGTCGTGACATGTTTTCTGCGAGGTGTGACCGGCATCGTAATTCACTTCCTCTGACGCCTGGATGTCCTGCGGCTCTTATGTTCCTCTGCCAGGGGCCCATGTGTGGAGGTGAAATTGGTTTGCTCGAGTAACACCAAAGTTGTGACACTTTCTTTATCAATGGAGATCAACGTGTGAGAAATTACCCAGCATGGCCTTGTTTTAGACTGATGATGGACATGAGAGACTTCATATAAGATCTGACCAGAAAACACTGAAGATGAAGCCAGCTCCAGGTTTTATAGCTACCTTAAAGTTTACCATTAATGAGTATTTGACTTTATTACACTACAGAGCTGTTCTTCATATGTGGATAACTGAATTAACTTGATTTGATTGTTGGTGATTTAATATAAGTCTGAATTTTTCAGTTCTTTAAAGATGGATAAAGGATCCTTCAGAAATGTAATGTATCTATGAAAGTAATTTTCACATCAAAGAGTTAAACACCTGTAAATGATAAAATGCACAAAGTAAAATAGTCGCCTTAAAAAAAAAGAACCATCCTTAAAAAGAAAGACATGATTGTACCAGTTGTGATTTGTAAATGCATCATGGATTAAATCAATGCCTTGTTTTAAAATGGAATATGCTTATTAATTACAGGTAAATGATTTTGTGCAAACACAGTTAATTGAAATTTGGCCATGCAATTAAATCTCTGCTTAATCGTGAACACAAGATCACTCGGTCTAACCACAGTCACTCATAATGAATTACATATACAAACTATCTTAGTGCGGAAACAGTGGAAACATTGTGGAGACAATGTAGAACAAAATAACACCAGTAATAATAATGCAGGAACACACATATAACATGAGGCTTATTTACGTTGCCCCAGTGCATGCTGGGAGACCTCAGAATGAAATGATAAACGGATGCACCGTGCATGCTTCCTGCAGATAACTCCAAATGAATAATGTACAGAAGAGTGTGAGTCCGTTGGGGTTTTGTAATTGAGTGCGGAGGTGTCTAATTCCTGCTCGGAAGACACGTCTTGTCCAAGATTGTCAAAGTGCTGATACATAATTTAAGAGCAAAGTAAATGGGAATTGTGGTAGAACGACATCCAGCAAGTCGTATAAAAAATGTCTCTCATCCATGATTTTGAAGGAAAAACACAGGTAGTCCAGAAATTCAAGGTCAGTATCACAAAGACAATGAGTGTGTCCACCTTCTTCACATCGTGCATCCACACCAGCATTAGACAGACATACAGTATAACGTCCCAAGAGATAGAAGTGGCGGAAATTAAATAATTAAAATGAATTATATATATGCACTCAGTCTCACATAAATACAACTGTCAGCATAAGATACAAAACAAAATCTGCATTAATGTCTCAGTTCATGTCTGTTAAAATATTGTATGTCTGGTTCACATCATGAGTCTGAGAACTTTACATAAGTTATTTTTCTCTTTTTCTTTATTATATGCTTTATTCAGAAAAAAAGAAAAACATTTGTCAGAAAGGTATTTGATTTAAGCCCCATCCTCAGTTCTAATATCTAACATCAGTTTTTAAAAACATTTGTCGCAAATCACGATGTGAAAATTAAGTGTGATTTTCCACCTCATTTAGTAAATTTACTCTACTACAAGTAAGTCTTGCATTTAAAATCTTAATGAAGCAGAAGCACAGAAGCATCATCATGCATTTAAAGCATCAAAAGTAAAAGTACTCATTAGGCAGCAAAATTACCTCAGTCAGTGTGACACTGTATTATTGGATTATTACTATTATGTAGTATGTATTATTCATTTTGACTGCTTTTTACACTCTTGGATATTTTAATATATAATCTTGATCTTTACAGTAACTAAAGCTGTCAGACAAATGTAGTGCAGTATTTCCCTGAAATGTACCTCAAAGGAGTAAATACACTTTCCACCTTTGATCACAGTGTTCTTAATTTTATTTTTTCGCTGCAGCCACGCCTTCAAACATCACAGCTGTCATCATTCTCAGGTGTGATGAATCTAAACGCCACCATCTACCTGAGACAGGGTTCATCCATCTGGATATCAGAGCTGCCGTCTCAGCTGATGATGCAGGATGAGTGAGAGCTTCTGCATCGAGGGTCACCGTGGGAGATCAGGACAAGGTTGTCTCTGCCCACTGAGAAGTCATCACAGTGACGAACGGGCAGCTTTTCTGTGAGTGTTCAGGGCTCTGCAGCCACATTTCAGCTGCATTCATTCATTTAAACTGCAACACGAGCCATGGGGCAGCATTTTTTTACCACTCGCCCCCTGAAGGACTTTAAAACCCACCCAAGACTAAACCACTTTATTTCCTCCCTCCTGCTTCCTTCCTTCCACCGTGTCTGTTAGTGCAGTGATGCTGCAGAGGACACACCCATCCACACTCTGCTGCCTCGCTCTCTTTGACCCTGAGAAGTTCTCCAACGCACTGCTGATAGTGCTGCAGTGCCCACCCAAGAGTAGCCCCCTTCCCACACTAAAGCACCAGTGAAAAGAGGAGAGAAAGGAGAAAGGTTAGTGGGCTGAAAATGAATTGAAAGCAGGTTTCTGTTGGTCTTTTTTAAAAAGGAGAGTAAAAGGAGAAAATGTGGAAAGAAGGAATAATGGATCCAGAAAAGCTTTTTTTTTTTTCATGAAAGGGAGACGACCACTTGTCATTGACATCATACAATTATGTTTCTTAATGAGCCATTAACTATGGTGGAAAGAGTGTTCACAAAAGGCAAAAGCTCATTCAGGGAATATGCAACAATGACAAATGCATAAATGGATATTTTGCTTTTTCTGAGCGGAAAAACTTTACTTGTCTTCTTCCAATCTTCCTTGTATATTTTCAGCTTATCTTTCATAAAACTGGATCTAATCTACTTTGTAAATGTTGACTCATTACTTCTTAATGGAACAGTTCCACGTTTAAGAAAATACACTTATTCGCTTTCTGACCGAGCAGCAGATAAGAAGATTGACACCACGCTCATGTCAGTAAATACACAGCTACAGCGAGCACATCTAAACCGTTATGGACACTCATTGTTTAATCCATAGAAAAACCAACATGTAAAATAAAAACAATTTATGATTTATGTTACATGCTGGACTATTTCTTGGTTCCAGCCATGAAATACTTGTAAAACTACTTGTTGTTTTTACTTTTGAGTTGAAAACCTTTAAAGTTGATGTGGTGAACTTGTTAGTAAACGGTTATTTACACATCCAGCAGTTACGGAGCAACATTATTCATTTTCAGTTGTGTTTTTTGGCAAATATCAGTCCAATATTTACTCTCCAATATCTCTGATTTTGGTCTTCACCAACTCCCTGAGCGAGTCTCTGTTTGTCTTGACACTATGTGACCAGAGAAAGTGAACAAAAACGTACAGCGAAACACTGAGCTGAAACTCGCTCCATGAAGCCAAAGAAAGCTGCAGATCCAGGTGATGATTCTCTGTAGGTTCATCACTATGAGCGAGTGTATTTTCAAACTGTTCCGAGTAGCTGAGCTGATTTCAAAGAAAATAAACTGCCTCTGTGTCATTGTGTGTGTTTTATCCGACTTCGAGATCTAACACGTTCTTCCTCACTGCCTGTCTGCTGGTTGAGCATGAGAATGTATCTCAGTCTTTTTCACATGAGAAAAAAAAAACCCTTTTGCAACAAGATTTCCTCTCAGCCGTCCGCAGACGACGATACGAGATAACAGATTAAACCTGACAAGGCGTGTTTGTAGAAAACAAGAGTTCTCCTTTTAATTTCTCTAGCCACAACATACTGTCCATTTACAGTACAGACTCCCAATTTTAATTTGATTTTGCACACATCACAGTTTAAAGTTTTCAAATGAAAAATACAACACAACTATGAAAAAAAAAAAGACATATGCACAAATTAAAAACCTATAAAAAATATAAAAACAGTACTCTTAAATCTCATTTCGACAAGTACCATTTCAATAACAAAACATTTAATAATGCACAATAGAGCAGACAAATTAAACTGAACCATTAGTTTGTTTTAAATAGAAGGAAAAGACATCATTTTCATCATGCAGAAGATGTAATATTAAATAACGAATCAAACAAAAATAATATATACTTCTCTATATATCTCTCTCTTTTAAATTTTCAAGTCAAAGCACTCCCGTCCCTTATATAGGGAAAAAGAAGACATGTTTAAAAACACCAGAGGATCCACAATGCTTTCATTAGCTGCCACTGTCGCATGGCCTTTCATCGAAAACATTACATCTCAGCAACATCTTTTTGGCACAGAAAAAGACGTTCGTAATGGCAGTAGCATTTTGCATTATAAAAGAGGGCGGAGCTGTAGCTCTTTTTCCATTATAAAATAAAAAATAAACAAAAAAACAAAACGAGACATTCTGTGCACCGACATCAGTCAGGAGAGTGGCGTCTCCCCCCAGCAGGGTGTGAGGCAAGCAGTTCCAGCAGCAGCTCAGTCCTACTGCAGCATGCTCTTGATAGTCTTGTTGGTTGATTCATCATTCAGATGCTTGGTTGTGTACCTGCAGGTGAGAGAAGAAAAAAAAAAAGACATCAGCGGCTGCACCACATCCTCCTGTACGCCCAGGTAGGGTTGGCTGATCGCTTCTATCTATAAATCGTCCGATGTGGTTTCTCGAGATCGCTGAGTAGGAGGGGGCGGGGGACAGTTATGTCACCGCACGCCAGTGAAATGCCAGCATGGACGACTTAGTCTTAGTGTCTAAGAAAAAGTGTATGGAGGATATTATGCATTTTACCCAGATGCCAAACATGAGGCTAAGGATATAATAAACATTAAAGATTTCAGAGATTGGTTTTTAGAACACCATACTTCTCAAAGTAAGTTAATTAAAATCATCTTAATGTGTAAAAATATTCTATTACAAGTGAAAGTTCTGGATTCAAAATCCTACCTAATGTACTTTTCAAAAAGTAAAAGTACTCATTTGGAAAATACTATAAAAATACTATATATAACATTAATTAATTGTTGATACTGATGCATGAATGTGTAACAGCATTTCACTGTTGTAGCTGGTCGAGGTGGAGCTAGTAGGGCTGCAACTAACAATTAGAGTACAATAAGAAGAAAAGTATAATACTACACTTGAAATGTGGTCAAGTATAAAGCAGCATAAAATGGAAATACTCAAGTACAGACAAGTTCTTCAAGTACAGTACATGAATGAATGTACTTAGTTACTTTCCACCACTGCGTACATCTACAATATTTTGTCATCCTCTGTCAAATCAGATTTGTAACCACCAAAAGAAAATCTGGAGACTTCTGCATGCGAGTGACCTCATGCGCCCGGGTAGCGCCGCCCGCCTCGGGCCCCGGCGCAGACAGAGAGATACAGATGTGAGGTCACCACAGAAATGGCCCCGTCAGCTCGAGCAGCTGTGAGCGTTAGGCCAGGCGGGTAAAATTTGGGAGACTGTAAGGAGGACGAGGTGTCAGATGTAATCGGCCTTTCCGAAGAGGCTTCGACACCCAACCCGAATCTAGCGCAGAGGGCTCGCAGCAGACCGAATCCCCCGCTGGACCGTGCAGGGAATGAGTCACCGTGCTGTCGGGGAGCGAAATAAACCAAGAGGTCTGTCTGCTGCTCATGAACAGGCACCAACATCATTCAACTCACAGCATGAGTGGCAGTCTCGTTTTCAATGAAAGCCCCAACTGGGGGGCCGAGAAGTGTGTTTGCTGCCAGACTGTAGCTATAATCACATTACATGCTGAGCTGTAGGGGGAAAAACACAATTTGATTTCAACATGAGCTCACCTGAGAGCGTTGAGAAGGCCTTCTACACTGTTCGGAGGCTGATCTTTGAGGACTTTGATGCAGCCTTTCATCTGCGGGCAACAAAAAGACTGTTAGCTTTACATAGCAAGCTGTGAAGTGGGACAGCGGAGCGGCGGTACTCACATCGATTTTGGACGACTTTGCGAAAGCTCCCACAGGATGGACGTAGTCGTAGAGGATGATGACCCCGACCATTACCCGCAGGCAGAAAGACACCGTCTCCTCACTGGTGAATCGGCTGCGGTACTCCCTGAAAGGACACGAAATGGGGATTAGACACGTGAATGTGAAGAGCAAGAAGTGAAGCAGCTCTAACAACACGGGACTCACGGTGTTTCCAACATGACTTTACACACAGTCGCCATCGTGCTTAAGCAGTCCGTCGTGTTCTCGATGGGCAGGTTCTTGTTCTGTAAGGAGACAGAAAAAGAAAAATGAGAGGATGCTTTCATGTATCTGTTCATGTGTCCACTGCTTTCTCCTGTCGGTCTTACCTCTGACACAAACTTTGTTGTGCCGTCACTTAACGTTTTCAGCATGGGCGTGGCATCGGCGTAGAACAGAGATATCCGATTGGCCAGTTCATTGTTGACTTCATTCTCACCCTCCGCCTGAAGATCATTAAAAATAATGACAATACATTGTAAAACACACTTTCTTTCTTGCATCTCTTTAGGTCAAAGGTCAATATACAAACTGAGCCTCTCAAAGTCCGGATCAAGCTCCAGATCTGGATTGAAATAAAAATCAATCGGGACCGTCCATGTGACACTTATTACATTATGTCAAGACATATATTATCTTCTGTTCGAGCGTTGCAGCAAGATGTTTGCAAAAAAGAAAAAAAATTGAAAAAGACAAGTGAGAATAGAAAGTGAGCCCAGTGATAAACCTGGATCAGTGTCTCTGTTCTGACAGTCGCACCTTTTCTTCTCTGGTTGCAGGTAAACTGTGTCTTGTTGAATGAGTCAACAGAGTTGTGATGGACAACTTATTGACTCAGCTGGTAAAAAACAGTCTGCGTGGATCAATATGTTTACAGAAATATGAGGCTTTCGTTTTAATGAGACAGATGAGTGACATCTCTAAATTGCTGGTGAGCTGCTCTTCACTGTGATGAATTCTGTTATTAAAATATATAATGAGCCCGTTTTATTCGAAAACCTCTTAAGAATGCATAAAGCAAAAATGTTATCTGGACGTACTGGCTGTGTTTGGCAACATGCTCGTCATCATCATGCAGCTCCAATAGACTGTGATAGTGCACATGAAAGCCATTTCATTAAATAAAGACGTAAGTGGGGAAAAAAAAAAAGTGATATAAAGCACGTCTCCGAGCCCTGCTGCTCCTCCTGGTTTCCCAGCTGACTAACTCATCCTGCTGCTTTATAGTTTCAGACTCAACGAGACACTGAAAACACCTGCCGGGTAACAAAGAACAAGGTGTCTCTTGAACAGCCTGTTCTAAATTTGTCTGCATATTTAAACAATAAGAACTTTTTTTTTTTTATGAGACCACTGACAGAATATGAATAATCTTCCCAAAATTTCAAACCAATTCATGCTTTAACAAATGATGGCATATGAGCTCAAAGACTTTTTTTTTTTTTTTTTTAACCGCAGGGACAGATGTGTTTCATCTCAGATGTCTGAATGATTCAGTTGTCTGAGCGGTGACTAAATTGCTGCTGCTGCTGTGTGAGACTGAGCTACGAGGGAGGACGGCAGCCGGAGCGTCTTTCAGCTGTGACAGGTCCTGACGACAACTTGTCTGGGCCCATTTGCCTAATGGCATATTCTGGTTTGGAGAATAAAACCTCCTGTCAGACGGTCAAAACTGAGAGTTCATCCTACACACACGGGAACACTGAAATCTCACCATTTCCTGCACCAAAGTATCTTTTAGATGCCCTTGAAGCTGCTGAATAAAGATTGATATCTGGTGGAGTGCAGCATGCATGATACAGGAGAGTGAATGGGTCCTTGAATTTCATATTTCCAAAGCTATTGTCTGCAATCAATACAGGAAACTATTCTATAACACTTTGATAGTAGTGAGTGAGCCGCTTCCTTTTCACAGCACTTAAATAAAACTGTTATGTGTGGTTGAACATACACTGGCAGGTCCCTCATTAAAGCACATATTGTTGGCATGAATTCATATGGACGAGCAGGTAACTCAGGTTTTGGTGGCATCCTACATCAGCAGCGCTACATGGATCAACGTGACTGACGGCAAGCACTTCACTAAAACCTGAGCTCATGAATAAATCATCACATATGTCATAAAAAGTGACCATTAAGTTAATTAGTCACTCCTTTATATATAATCTATTGTCAATAAAATAATATTGATTATAGTCGCTTTAAAGAGAAACAGCTACGGTTAACACACCTTTGGTTTAGCACATTTTCCCAATGTATCAGAAAACTCCTTCATGTACTCGACAGGCTCCACGTTGACCTGGAATGAGGTGTTTCATCTCCAGAGTGTCTGGGCCACGCTACTGATTTGGGATCTGTTTCTGCTGCCACGCGCTGCCGCCCTACAACTTGTGCTTTGAACTCCCTGAAACTCCCCGTGGGGCTCTGACTTCATGTTGCGAGACGCTTCCTGTCGCACTCCTCCTGACTCCCGGGGGCTCAAACACGCTGCAAACTCCATTCATCAATCCTGCCTTTCTACTGATGCAGTTTGAACTGTGCTGGGATTATGATGAGAACTGATGGCTTTAATCAACATCAGGTCTCAGTAAGGACGATTCATGATGACGCACATTTTTTAATTTCATCAGGGCCAGTGCCATGGAAACATTACAGGAATACTAAATTACAGACCGCTCGAACGCTAAAATGAATATTTTTGTATTAAAATAAACTCATCAGTCATCTCTGCTGAATCTGTTTATGGCTGACGTAAATGCCACCCTTGTTTGCAATGGTACACGACTAAATGTATGCTTCATTGTTAAACATCCTGCACATTAAATTAACTACGGAAAGACATGAAATAATAAAATGATTCACAACCTGGAAATGTGTTGAAAGAAGTTGCCGCAATACTGTCTAACTTTTGGGCAAAGGCTTGACAACATGCTGAAATCAGAAACCTAAACAATGACACTTGTCAAAAAACAAGTCATAGTCCAACATTTTACACAATTACAAACCACTCAATACAAAATACAACCAAAAGTATGTGGCATGTAAGTTTTGTGTACTAGTTCAATTAAGGAAAAGCTAATTGCGATAGTTTACAGTCATATTTTAGACGAGTGGTTCCCCAAACGTTTAACCACTCAAAGCAGCTATAATCAATATTTCTAGTAATGTTTAAAAAGACAATAGAAAACAATGTCACAATGTAAATCTACAGAGAATTATCACCTGAATCTGCAGCTCCAATCAGATTTATGGAGCTTTATAGTGAGTTTCAGCCACAACTTTACACTTTTATCCCTCTTATAGTGCTGTTTTCAGAGGAGGCGGCTGGTTCCTGCAAAAAGAATCTCTTAAAAACACCCAAACAAACCACCAGAAAGACACAGTTGCTCATTTACACACCCAGCATTTATGGAGCAACATTATTATTCCTGTGTTTCTGGACACCTGGTTTGCTCCCTTTTAGCTCAGTTTTTGGTCTCTATCAACTCTTGAGCCAAATATCTGGCTCTTTTTAAATGTTCCACTATGTTCACCAGCCTGTCTCTAACTGTGTCTGTCTGCTGTTTGGTGAAGAGTGAACCAAAATAGAAAAGTTGCAGGCTGTAAAACCAAAACAATGAGCTTAACACACAAGTAGTCATGTGAGCAATTGTTGATATAAAAATATTGATTATAGCCACTTTAATGAAGTTGTGGTTTCTTGACCTGCAGCCTCCTCATCACCAGAGAGGAGAGAGACATATCGTGCTCACCGGTACATTGTTGATCCGCATTCGACTCAGGGTTCTCCTATAGTAGCTGAAGTCATTCTGAATGGCAGGATTTGTCATCTGCAAAAAAACAACAGTAATGCATCTTAATACAGAGAAAGAGAGAGAGGGAAAGTGAGAGAGAGAGAGAGAGAGAGAGTTTCTCTGCATGTCTGTAGGTGGCTCCGCCTGCAGCAGGACATTCAGCTCGCGATCAAACACGCCATCGTCATGACAGAATGCTTTAGCCAACAAGGCAGAAACGTAGCTTTGGGGGGAAATGACATAAAAAGAACACAGATACAATTACAATTTCATTTGCTGAACTGGATTTGTATCCTCTGACACTCATCCCCCTTCACATCCACATCCCCGCTCATCCTGTCAGGAGAAATTTGGCTATTTTCCTCTTACAGTCGAGCTGTGCATCAGTATAGTTTGTGACAAGAGGGTCAACAATTAGAAAGCTGACAAAAAGCTATAAAGGGTCTCATTAAGGAGAGGGGAGGTTGGAGAGAACAAATCGAGGCTTACTGTCTGATATCATTTAAACTTCCAGCCTCAGATAAAAGCCAGTTAACTTCCTACAAAATATGAATCATCTGGTTTCACCGTGAAGCCAAACTGACCCTTAAAAAAAAAAGAATCCGGCCAACCAGCGAGCTTCTTTCAAACGTCACCACCAGTGAGAGCTCATCATGTGGCTAATTATCCTCATTCCTGTATGAGCCTGTCACAGTCAAAGCTGTACTGGCAGCATGCTAATCCCGCTACAATAGACTGGTACTCAGTCTGTGTCCACTGTATGCACCAGGAGAGACAGGCTGCTTCGCCAGGGAGGGGCTGCACGCAGCACAGACGCTTTAACTAGGTCAGAAGCCCGTGCATGGGTGTGAAAGATTGATGAATAGGCCTGGCATGCCACCTTGCACCCCCCCCCCCACAACCTTCATGTTTTTATCCTGCCAGCCTGGGTAGTGGGCACTAATTGGGACATCGCAGCAAGTCGCCTGAGGGTGTCGGGGTGCCTTTTTTAAGTTTTTGTATCTAAGGAGCGAGGGTGTAGGGGAACCAGTTCACCCCCTGTCTAACCAGATGAGTGCTCACGCAATTATGTTTTTGACAATGGCCGTTCGACCGACGCCCACGCTTGAGTCCTGGTAGTTTTCTGGGTTGCACATAAGCAATTTGTGTCTGAATTCAAGCCAGATACAAGAAGTTGTTGGAACTTTCCTACGTCCATCATTTACAAAAGCTGCCACATTGTGCTGAAATCGGCTCAGGACGACAACAATTTGCAGACCTCTTTCCTCGCTGTGAACCTTATTAGCCATTCCACTGACACCCACTGTATTATAAACAGCAGAGCAGTATCAGGATTCTAATTAAATGCTAATCATGTGCTCACTGGCTGCAGTCTAAAATTGCACAGAGCTAAAAATCAATTCGGGGGCATCAGCAGTTTGTAGGGCGACTAAGAAGTCTGTACTTCCACAGGAGACAAGTGCAGAGTTTATGTCAACATCTACGTCGTAAAAAGGTGAGTTTGGCGTTTAAAAGCAGAAATAGACACTTGGGAGACGTTGGAGGAACAGACAGTCGTACTTTGAGCTCATCAAAGCGCAGTGTGAAGTGCAGGATCTCAGCAAACTGCTTGGCCAGCGCCTGCTCCCGCTCCAGGTGCTGAGTGGTGTCGTCGTAAGTCTCGCTGGTCAGAGCTCCCAGGAGGCTGTGCAGCGCCGCCTCTGTGAGGAAAATGAAGAGATCTCTGTGTTAGAGGTGCGGCGCTGTCAGAGGGCGGGCACGGAAAATACAGATATATGATGTGAGCTTTTATTCATTCTGAAAGGACCCTGATGAACCTTGAGACGCTGGTCATCAGGTCGTCAGTGAGAGTTGCTGAATAATGTTTTAAATTCAGTTTAAGGTTTGTTTTTTTGTCATTCAAGCAGCCAGTTGGCAGCTGAAGTATCAGCACTCCTTGCAAAGAGACAAAGGTCATAGAAAGAAGAAAGATTGTATGTAGCACAGAGAAGTGATGAATATTCAGGTACAAAATGCAGAACAGTTTGTCCATAAACCAACTCCATTAGGTCATCTGCAGGTTATTTTTGGAATTTATTTTATTTTTTTGTTCTATGAAATGTCAAAAATATAATGAAAAATGGCCAAAATGATGTCTTCAAATGTCTTTTGTCCAAAACCAAAAGTTATTTAGAAAGAGGAAATATGGAGTACAACAGTGATGAACAGTTTTCTACACTATGAAATGCAGAAACAAAAACAATGAAGTTAACAATTGAAATAACTGATTAATAATGTATCAAGTGAAAATGTTGTTGTTCCAGTCTCTCAAATGTGAGGACCTTGCTGCTTCCTTCAGTTTATTATTGTAAATTAAACAGCCTCGAGCTGTAGACTGTTACAAAACAAGCAAACTGAAGACGTCTCCTGAGGCTCTGGGAAACTGAAACAGACGTTTTTGACCATTTTTGCCATTTTATGGAATAATTGAAAAATCGGTGCATTGGAAAAATAATCAACAGGAAGTGAAAATGATCATTAGTTGCAGCCAAATACAAAATAATTAGGTATAAAATGCATCTGTCAATATTGAATTCAGTGTATTGGGGTTCATGTGGATCACACCAGTTAATGTTAACATTGCAAGCCAGAGCAGAAGCATCCAAACGACTAAAACTGTTCATCAACTGAACAACTAGGAAGTTAACTTTATTATATCACCCCAAATCAGAAATTTGCCCCTCGGGGCTTCATGATCTGCACAGTGTACAACACCCTCTACACTCAGACCCTCGATTTAGATAAGAAAAAACTCCGGAAGAGCAACAGAGAGATCTTTCTTCTACATGTACTGTGGATGAAGTGGATCACAACCACAGTTTGATATGTGAACAGCGTCCTGTGTCGGCCTGCTGAAGCATCCTGATTAGGACAGAGACAGATAATGGGGCAGCGGTGGTGCCCAAACTGCCCAGGGCCCAGTGCCAGTCCGGGAGGGGGGAGCGGAGGGAGGGTTCGGGGGGGCCGAGAGGCTTTCCTGCTCAGATGCAGATGAGACATGGGACTAATTATCTCATGGCATGAAATGGGGGGGGGGGGTTAGGGGAACGGGTTTTCATTCAAGCAGGATTACACTCATTGTTTTGACAGTAAGTAAATACAAAGCCTGCGCCATGGCTTGACATAGCATACCCACAGACCGATAATGAAGCATGCACGAGGACCGGCAGGGAAATGAGGAAAAGATTAAGTGAAATGCAGCGAGCAACTTACAAGCGAGTGGTATTATTTAACAAACATGTCTTGTTCAAACAGACAGGTTTTAAAAAAGAAAAAAATAGAAAACCTTTAAAGCCCAGGGGGAGTTTTTATTTATAGATGCAGACGGTGTTTAGAATTCAGTCTAGACGCTGAAGAGAAGCTTCAATAATGACATAACCCAGACGAGCTCAACATCTGATGCAATAAGGCTGCGTCGTACCAAATGAGCACTTTAGACAGATTTGTTCCAAACGTACTTTACAATTCTTGTTGATTACATATGACGATGAGCATGTCAACATAACCCAGAAAAGGGGCAGATTCAGGCAGCAGTCTACTTAAGATAATCGTAAGGGGACTTTCAGAAGACGGACCGAGCGCTGGCAGTGCAGTGCAGTAAATTGAGCACGTTTGCCGTTCAGTAATGACTCCCATCTGCTTGGGCCAGCGTTTGCAGCGAAGCGGCTGATTAAAAATGGCCTTAGTGGTGCAGTTTTTTTTTTCTCCCCCTCCTTCTAGGTCCCAGTCAAAACAGAAGTTAAGATGGAGCTGCTTTAAGGCCTTTAGAAATGAGCCACTCTTGTATGTCGGGAAGTCGGGGCAGGGCGGGGCGGGAGGGGGGTGGATGTCTGATCTCATCAGGTCACGGCAGAGCAGGCAAGCAGAATGCGGGCACGTAGGCGCTTTACTCGCAGAGAGGGGAGGGTCAGAGGATGGCGGGACTTTAGTCTGGTGTAGAAGCTGCCGTGTCTGACGGACCACACCGACTCTAAATCTGATCGGTTTGTTCCAGTAAAAAGCAACTGATCTTGATGATCAAAAAGGATCTTGAGCAGATCAGTGAGGAGAAAATGTTCTGTCAGAAATGTTCATTAAGTCAAAATTGGGTGTCGATGCCGGTTTGTCTCTTACATAACTGACATGACTGATTCATTCAAGCAAAACGTTTGTTGGTTTCAGCTTTTTTTTTAACGCTATTCTGTTTTTTTATTGCTGTGAATATTTTGGGGGTTTTGACTGTTGATCAGATAAAAAAGCAATATAAAGATATCACCTTGGATTCAAGGTATGCAGGTGTACGGCCAGAGATTTTTTGATTTCAGCCATGTTGAATTTAAGTCACTTTGTGTTGATTAAGAAGTACTGTAGCAGTTTGAGCTGGAGAAATCTGTCCTTTAATATAATAAGTTAATTAACTGACTTAAGTTTTTCAGCTCTAGAAAATTAAACTACTTACACAACTGATGAATTTAAGTCATTTATTCAGCGTTAATGTCAAATGTTTACTTATTTTGTAACTATTCTCAGTTTTACATTGCTTTAAAATTCATAATTTGGGTTTTTTGAACAAGCAACATGAAGAAATCACGTTGAATTTTTGGTCATTTTGTACTAGAAAATTAACACATTTCTGTCAGCAAGTTAAATTTTAAGTCACATTTCGGGTATGAATGCAAGAGAGAACTACTGTAGCAGCTGGAGCAGGAGAAATCAGCCCCTTCAATCCAAACACGAAGCAAACTGCAACCTTCCCTCCACAATATCTTCCATCCTTGGTTGTCGTGCTTCACCAGCCTGTAGTAAAAGGACTTTCAGCTTCATGCATGTCAGGCAGGACAGCAGGCTGCGGAGGCCATCACAGCCCCTGAAGCCTTAAGTCGAGGCGGTGAAATAGAGCAGCAGCCGTGGCTAGGAGGTGGCCTACTTCATTACATAACAGCCATCACCAGGCTGCCGCCGCCCACTGCTCCCATTGACTACCTTCTCCACAGCCACTGGGATTATGGGGTTGAGGGCGTCAAGGCATGGCGGGCTCCACCCCCCCACCCCCACCTCTCAGCCTCAGGGTCATAAGAAGATCAGGGAGCAGTAAGCCTACTCCCCCCTTCCCCCCTGTATCCATGCTAATTAAACAACCTATAGCCCCATCCTACACAGAGGTCAGTGCACAGTGCAACGCAAGCAGCATGTTGAGAAATGCACGGCTGAGGGGGTTTTCAAAGCGTGTTTGTATAAGGCTGGGGTGCGTTATGTGTGCATGTCTGTTGACTTTTGCAGCTCAGCAGTCAATATTGCAGATGCACATGCAAACAATTAAGGTCATGTATGGAGGTTGTATCTATGTGGCGCCACTTTAAAAGACCTTTTACACACAGGACGTCTGCTGTCGTCCTTCGTGGTTTCATGTCTGCCAGTTTGGTCGGGCTTAAAAGTATAAAATGGGATGGGAAAATGGGATTTTTCAGTGAAATAATGTTGAGCAAAATCTCAAAGGACGCCCAAACTTGTTCCACTTGAGCTTCAGTCTGAGAATTAGAATAAGGTTCCCGCAGACGCTGCACAGACAGACTTACCTAATCTCTGGGAGAACTCATAGAACTTCTTCAGTTTCCCCACCAAGGGAACCACAGCCGCCCACGCCTGCTCCTGTAACGCCTCATCATTTGGATTCTGGATTGCCTGGAAATAGAAACAAGAAAAAGCCCATTAGTCTAAATCTCACAGTAAATATTATAGTAATATTATGAAAGTTCACAGTTTACAGGTTAATAGACTTTTTATCTTTGAGAACTCACTTGAGTCAGAGTCAGTTTTGGGGCTTAAAGCTAAAAGTTTGAAAATTAAAAAAAAATCTGGAGATGTGGAGTTAGAAAGAAGTGATGTTACGCTCGAGGCTACATTAGCTGCTACTGGCATAACACACCCAAATCTCCAACTCAACTGTCTGCAGTCGAGGTGCAGTGTGGGTAATGTAGGCATTTGTTTTAATAAGGAATTTAAAAGACAATATTTGGATCTGCTGCATTAATTCTTTAGTTTTTTTTTTAAAAACTGTCCATTGTGAATCAAACAATGGAGGAGAACTTTTTCCTTTTGAAAAAAATTCTTCTCTTTCAACTAAAGGAGATGGAAACAAATGTCCACTGTGCTCCTGGACTTGCCATAAAAGTTTAATAATCTGACTTTTGAGTCTACAGAAGGCATTCGACTGCACCCTGTTGTTCACTCCGAGTCTGTGTGAAACCAGAAATGGGAGACCAATACTGCTACAGCTGGAAATGAAATTCATGTCAGCCTTCATTTAAAGGCCAGGGCTTACAGTATAAACAGACTGAGGCAAGAAGTCAGCTTTTTTATATTTGACTTCTTTTTCTAAACCGAGAACAATCCACTGACTAAAAGTCTCTTTTTAGGGGGTGATATAGCCAAGAGGGTAAAACAGTTAAATAATGCAACATATGACGCAAATTACTGAACACAAACCTGATAAATCATTATAAGAACATCAGATGTAGGCAAAATCTACACTCCTCACGAACTCTTAATTAACTCCCTGTGAACTAGCGGAGCATCTCTCCCATGTCTGTCCTCTTCCTGTCAGCTGGACGTGGATGTTTGTATCAGCTGTACCTCTCTGATCTCCTGCCCCGCTCCTTTGTACGCCTGCAGCTCGTCCAGGATCCCCTTCGCGTCCTTCAGCACCACATCCACCTGATCCCACACCTCCCGCTCTGCATCTGTGGGCTGGGCATCTGCAGAGGACAACAACAGCAACAAGGTCACAACGGGGCAAAGCTGATTGGTACCTAATCCATATTCACACAGGGCTCAACATACAGCAAAAGACAGCTCTAGGAACTCTATCAAATCCTGCGATATGATAGAAAGTTTAATGAGCAACTTTCAATTATGTAAATGAAAGCTCGCTGAAATAATCTCATCTTCCCGCCGCTTCCTTTTTAGTTTTGACACCACCCACTTTCCTGGCTGAGAGGAGGAAAATGGAGCAAGATAAGACGAATAAAAAAAGGGTTGTGCACACTCTTGTAGCATTTTATCAACTCTGGGTTTAGAGATGGTTCAGTTTCAGAGGTTTTTTTTTTTTTTTTGAGAGAAGTGGCAACACTATGAACCTTTTCCACCACCTCAAGCAACAACACCTTGCCAAGTACGATGACTGTAAACTCCTGCTCTGCTGCAGAAGAAATACCTAAAACACAGCTGGTATCAGGAGCTTCACTTTAGCCTTTTTACTTAATGCAGCATTTTTAATTTTGCATTGTAATTCAATCCCATTTAAAAATCATCATTTATATATTTGATCCAAGCCTCCCTGAGGTCTGGGTTCAAGTAACAGCCTTCTGAAAACGGAACTCAACACATTTAGGGAAAACTCTTCGATTGATCAGTGTTGCATAAAAGGTGTTTGTTAAATATATAACTGTGATGTTCTTTTAATATAAAATTCACCTAGAAACAGTGCGAGCTGTATGAGGCTTTGTTTTCTCTAAAGGTATGACTGAGTCTCTGGGTTTGCCAAGTGTGAGAATACAACAGTACAGGATCAAGCTGTGTCGAGGGGCCTTAGGCTACACAGCAGCTGAACTTCAGTGCTTTATATTTGAGGAGGGGGCTCTGCTGCAACTCTGCCCTGATTGATATTCTGCACACATTCCAGCAGGGAAGAGGCAGGTTGATGGGAAGAGGAGAAGCTCTAGTGGGTGGGAAGAGCATAGTGGAAAAGATAAGTTGGGGGGGGGTTGAACAGACTTAAGAGTTTCAGAGTTGATAATGTTATGTTAAGATATTCATGTGATCGATATCACGAGAGGGAGCAATTAGTTTGAAAAAAACGAGACTCACTTTCAAAATCGAGGAAAAAATTGGGCTCCTGTTCCAAATCTGTGCAAGTCAAAACTTTCAGTAGGTTCCCCATGTTACGATACCTGTTGAGGAAAAGAGAGAGAGATCGATCAAGGAGAAGAAATCGGCAGCAAAGTGAGCAGGTGGTGATACGCTGCTCCATCCATGACACCTCGCTCCTGCTCTGCTTCACTGCTCTGGTGCCTGTATGAACTCGGTGGTGCCCCAGATGTGCCCACCGCTCAGAGATACCACAGCTCCCATTGAAACCCCCCTCCCCATGTGTGTTTCCTGCGCCCAGGCTCTTAACAAACCAGATGTCAAACCAAAAAGTCTCCAAAAATAAAAAACTCAGTTTGAGTTTTTCTGCTTTGTTAAGTCTCTTCCCAGCAAGCGCAAGCATTTACAGGCAGTATGCAAAGTAATCCATTCCACAAGCCTCCGCAGGGAAATCAAATATAATCTACGTTCACATTTACACATGAAGTAGGTGGTTGTTTGCTGCGAGTAATAGGACACGTCTAATTAAACTTTCATAAAAGGATGTTGTCATGCAGAAATATAAGAGGACCCATTTATGAAGTTTGTATGTGAATTAGACCTTGTATACGATGCCTTAAAATTCCCTTTATGATCTCTGCAGAATCACAATGTCTTCAGGAAGTGCAGTGCAGCGTCTCGGTCATAGGAGCCGAAACATGACATCAATATTTAACATGCTTTAGTAATGCACAAGTAAGAGAACCTTTCATTTACTGCAAGAGCACAGCGTGTGGCAACATAATACAGCAGCCTGTGTCATATAATAAACATATGCACTCTATGAGTCACATTGGACCACACTTAAAGAACCACTTATTGATTACAAAGCTGGTAAGATCTACATAATTAATAAACCACTATTTTGATAATTGATTCACCGTTGAATTAATTGTTCAAGCAAAACTGTTAAAACATTCTCTGGTTTCTGCTCCTTAAATGTGAGAATTTGATTTTTCTTTCTCAAATGTGATAATGAACCGACTGTTGGCTGGCTAAAAGAAAGAATGTGAGCATGCAACTTTAATCATTTTCTAACCCTTTATTACTGGAAAACTGATTGATTGTTGAATAGATTTCAGCAGTTATATATAATGATGATATTTTTTGTCTAAAAATGTCCAGAAAGAGGCAGAAGTCTAAAACCAAAAGATATTCAATAAACAACAATAGAAAGCAAAAGCAATAAATCCTCACAGTAGACAGATTGAAACCAGCTGGTGTTTGAGTCTTTTGCCTGATTGATGCAATTCATCGATTATCAAAACTGCTCATTTTCCGCCGATCGACTAATCGTTCCAGCCATAGGTGAGTGTGTGAAGAGAAGATATGATCCGAAGCCTGATCCGCTTTGCACTTTAACAACAACACTGTACAAGTGAGTCCCATGGACTTTAACCCAGAAATGACTAACCAGCTGATACACATCACCTGTAATAACACATTGTGCTCTGAACTGTCCAACTTTCATAAACTTTTTAAATGGATTTCATTGCTGCATCATCTTTGGCTGCACAACTGGAAACAACTGTGTGATATCACTGCACTTTACACTGTTGTAACTTCCAGGTTAAAGACTGAGGAAGAGAGGAAGCATTGGCAGCTGTGACTTTACTGTCACAAGCTTCCCTGTCGAGGCAAACGCACTGAAAAACACAGACACAAACATATATTGTGTACATCTGCTGTATACTCAACGCACACCTCAGCTGTGACTTGTGCAATAAGAATTGACAGCCCTCTCCTCTGGTGTTCCTCTCACTCCTAGAAAGCACAGAGCCGATCTTTCCTGCAAGCAAAGGTCAACGGGCACATGACACGTCAGAGATGTGTGGCAGTTTGTAGAGAGAAACAGCGGCAGGCTCCATTTAACCCTTGGTGACAGAGCGGGGTCGGACAGGATGCACTCCGAGGACAATGACAAAGTCGATCCCGGGCAGGCAGATGTCAGCCGAGATGAGTGACGGGTGAGGAGCCAAAGTGACTGAGTGAGGGCCGGTGGTGACAGGGTAAATCATGCCAACACAGGTAACGCTGAGAGACAGGGAGGTGCTGCGACAGAGCAAAGTACACACTCCGCAGTCACGAGCAGAGGGAGAGCGGAGATGTAGTGTTTTTAAAATGCATGAGATGCAGCAGGGGGTGGAAGAGGGGGGGTGGAGGGGGTAGACATGTATTTTTGCATCTTGAAAAGCTTGCAGTGGGTCATGTCCTTACTTTAGCAGAGAAAACATTTGTGATGAATGGGCAGTTTTTACTCTGAGTCTGAGTGCACAAAGCTTTTATAAAATGAACTTCCATGCAACCAAGTACTTGATTGTCTATTAACAGACCATAATGTCAAAGGAACGTGCAGCACCTTTGACGTGTTAGTGCTTCCTCAGGTTCAATCTGTGTCACGACAGAGACTGAGGAAACAAAATATACTTTTCACTAAAATATCGTTAATCGTTCAAGTAGTTGAGCCATTTCATAAGCAAGAAGGGCAAAAATTCTCTGAATATCTTCAGGTTGTTCAGACAGAACAAGACATTTAAAGAGGTCACCTTGGACATTTTGTAGAATAAATGAACTGAAAAGTGAATGAGCAGATTAATTGATAATGAAAATAACTGATGGTTGCAGTTCTATTAATAGAGCGTGTTCTATTAATAAATATCGTCAATTAAATAGTGAACATTTTACTTTTGCTTTTTATTCACAACCTATTAACTGCTTTAGTTCGTCAGTGATCGTCTTGCAACCAGGACCATTTTTCAGTCTGTATGAAATGTTTTTGCTTTTATTTACTTCAAAAGCCCCTTAAAGCTGTTAGTCACTCAGTCGACCCAGTGACCACCTGCAAAGACCCACCTGCCTTGTCCAGCCTCGTCTTATTACCCTCCTCTAATGCGACCTGAATGTCTGACTGTGCCAGCGCCGGCACCTCACTGGCTGTCGGAAAGCAGCACCTGATCCAGCCTCAGAAGGGACGAGAGCTGTCACCGACCTCGCCTCTGCTGGCTGATGTGGGCAGTGCCCGTCATGGCCGGGCCTCCCCTGGTCCTCTACTGCCACCTTTCAGCCGCGCGCGGGCCGAGGCCGAGGCTGGCAGAGCTGGCAGGGCTCGCAGCGCGTCGACGCGGGGCGCTGGCAGCCTCGCAGGCCCAGCGCTGCTCCCTCGTGCAGCTTGAAATGAGGTCATTTTAAGGACGGGGATTTGCGTGGCTGCATTTCAAAGTCCAACAGAGAATCTTCAAGTGGACCAGAAAGAGAGCAGATTAAATTTGTACATTTTGTACATTTAGCTCTGCAACTCAAATTTCATCCAGAGAATTTATGCATTACATAAACATGATTTTATAAAGCAAACCCTAACTTTGCAGCTTATATGGACGTCTCCTGACGACAGCCATCCCTTTAAAGACAAATTTAAAACAATGTGTGTTAGAGTGAGTGACTGGTTTCTTAATGATAGCGTAGTAAGTGAGGATGAAGTGCTGGCTGAAAGAACACAGATCCTGTATCAGAGAGAGAGATTGAGGAATTGCAGCCCCCCCATCCAACCAACCCCTCCCTCCCTCAGTGGCTGTAGTAGTACCCAGGAGTGCTGGCATGTCCTGGGCACCACAGAGAGCCCGACGACAGCCTTGTTGTTGTTTTGAACCCCCCCACTGAGCCATCGCGTGCTCCCAACGAGGGAGGGAGGGCTGCATCGGGAGGCCAGGGGCAGAATCTGACAAGCAGGAGCCCGCGCAGCTCGCCTATTGGCCGAGCCGATCTACCCAACAGCTCGCTGTATCCATGGAGGCAAAAAAAATTTGGTGCCATTGAAAACATTGCAGCAGCCAATCAGAGGCGAGCTCCGGGTGAGGAGCGAGTACAGTAGTAGTAGGACTTGAAAGCACATGAATATATTAATACAGATGAGGTAATGCGCCAAAAACAGGGGATTAGTCGGGGAGGGAAGTCAACTGGAGACGATGGAGAAATATTTAATTCCACTACTGAGCACTTAGTGATTTAATGTGATTTGATTTTTTTTTTTCTGTGCAGCTCAGCAAATTCATATTATGATCAATTTTTAAATGAAAAAAAAGCAAAGTGAGTCATATACTGAGGGATATGAACTAATTATTATTTTGTAATTGCAGCTGACTATGAGGATACATTTTGTCACTTAATAATATACCAACAAAAATGTCACATAGACCAGCAAAAATCAACATCCCAGATATGTGCAGGCTGCAGATGCTGCAGAGAGGTTGAAGCTTATTTTGGTAAAAGACACCAAAACAGTGCCACGCCCATGCAGCAGCCTGACCTCTGAATGGCACTGCCTTTTAACGTCTCCCGGCTCTGTGCCTCCCCTTTAAAAAGAACACCGAGAAGCAGGGCACAGCTGAAACCGAGCACTGCGGCAGCGTCCTGCAAACACAGCTCGGGGGCTGATGGCTCGCTAATGTAAGGGAGGGATAGTGCTGACATTCCACTACTCGGCTGCAGCATGAGGATCCACGTGCCCTGCTGCTTTACTATGGAAGAAAAACAACGCCCTCCCCCCCTCCCCGGCCGGGGCGCAGACACGGCGCGGAGCATCACGTGGGCTCCGCCGTGGAGAGCTGAGAGCTGAGAGCTTGCCTGGGGTGTGGAGGGGGGGGTGGGGAGAGGCAGCAGCGTGTATGCGTGTTTATGTCTGAGATTATGTGGGTCTAGAAGGGAAAATGCATGTCTCATTTTTATCTATATATGACATTTAAATAAAAAAAAAAAAAAAAAACAGTGATGTAGGTGAGGATGAGTGCTGAATGTCATTGCGTGTGTGGAAGGGGAGGGATTGTGAAGCGTCACACTGCAGCAGAGGCGGGCAGAGCTAGGCAGCTTTAAACTTGACCTAGATTCCCCGGGTGACACGCCACATCGCATTAGCCCACTCGGCCAGACCTGGACCCGCCGGAGCTCGCTGACACTGGCCCGATTCGACAGGCAGAAAATGGGGGAGCACTTCCCAAATGGGGCTGGCATGGGCCCCCCGCCTCCTCCCCAGATCCTCCACCCACCTTCCCCCCACTCGACTTCTCTTCACCCCAGTCCATCTCCTGCCAATCCTACCCAGCTGACTAAAAATGGCTTAGGGGGAACATGGGGATGAGCAAAAAAAAAAAAGGGGGGTGCCATTTGTTTGTTTATGGGGGTGAACTCGATTACCTCGTAGCCACGCCTCTGCATTGTGGCGCCCGCGTAAACATCAGCTAATGCCCCCCTCACCCAGATTCTGGCAAATCAAAACAAACCTCACAGGAAGACTGAATCACTACAACTGAAGGCGATACTTGAGGTGACATCCAGTATCAGCTGTCTCATCTCGCTCCTGCAACCACACAGGCGGCTAAAAATACTCCCTCCCTGAAAACAACTCCTGTAAAAGCTCCAAATCGCTGCAGCCGCGACGAGCCCAATCAGCATGAATGGAAATGAGCACGTGAACCCGGCCGTTTGTCCAGAGGAGCAGATCAGAGGTAGGATGAAAGTGGGGAGCGCCTCATCCTCGGCTAAGCCCCCCTCGTCTCATTGGACAGCACCTGATGAAAGTTGGAAACCATGGCAACAGGCGCATACACAAGAGTCAGCTAAAACGCTGGCTCCATTGAAATCGAGCTCTATGAAGAGGCTCTCGGTGCCGCTCTTCAGTCACACCAATACAACACTTTACACCATCAAAACACACAGAGATGCTGACAGCCTGCGACTGATGTTCATTTCAGATGAGCCCGTTTCACTGGAAAAAAGTAGACTTCCACACCAACACAACAGGCGGAGCATCTCGAGTAGCGATGCCGCTCCACAGCCAAAAAAAAGATTCACAGATACATCTGAAGAGTCCTGAAACCAGTCCAGGATGGTTGTATGAACCAGTTGTGTGAACCGTATGAAGAGGTGGCGATAAGGCCATAAAATAATATAAAGATTTTTCAGAAATTTCAGGGTATTTCTGCTTCTTGGTGATATGACAAAATACAGCTTGCCAAAGATTTGATGCTACACTGAGCCAATGTAGTTTATCAGCTGCTCACAATAGCTGTTGAGCTCTTTTCATCCTCAACCAGCTGCTTCTGCATGAGGTGGTGAAATAAGTTTGTTTTTCTTGTTACAGTCTTGTGGCACTTCATGCATATCGTCATGAACTGTTGCGCATCTGATCTTTTAACCAACCCCTCCATTGTAGAGCCTTTAAGCAATGTTACTTTCAACCATGCTTGTTGTTGTTGTGCGTCATTCTGTCAACAAGTCAAAATATTGTCATTATCACCATCTGATTTTTTTTTATATCATTAAAAATTAGTCAGATCAAGAATATGGCACACCCATGGTAGGATTCTCTGCTCCATCCTCTGAACATCTGCCTCAGAAGGAAGCCCTCCCCACCCTGCCCTTGAGAGTCCTCTGACTTCTTCCTAGGATGTGTTAGGAAATCATTAAGGCAGGGGGGGTCATATTGACTCACTGTCGTCGGTGTAAGCAGCACCTCCTTCAGGGCAGCTGCCTCCTGAAGCCCATTCAAACACAGATCTTCTGCTAAAACAGCCCCAAACCATCATTACTCGACTGACCTTCTGACTGAGAGTGACTCACCAGCGTCACTGCATCCTCAGATCTCAGTCCGTCTACACTCCTGAGCATTCAGGGGCATCACGCCTTACATAAGTAGCTGTTGACGCAAATTAAAGCATTAAAAATTGAAGTTAAATTGGAGAAATACAGTGGAGCATCACCTTGAATGTTTTTTTCTTTCCTGCACAGTTTTGCCCTTACAGGATTTTGGGTGGGGCACAGAGGAGGTTTTGGAAGGATGATGAGTGTCAGATTGAGGAGTACCAGCATTTTCATTCAGTAAGAGCGGAGTGCCACCTGGAGGACGGAAACACTTATGCACACAAGCTGTAAAACGGTGGGGAAGACCACTCCCAAACCTTGCAGCCATCACATGCCAGCTTCAAGAATGCTGATGCTGAAATTTACAAATGCAAATGACATGTGGCAGCAGATAAGAGTGCAGAACATTTTGCGGAAAATATTACCAAAAAAAAAAAAAAATGCATTCCAAACTCAAGGCAACTGGGATGAGAAGCAGCACCGATGCCTGATGTAAGAGCGCCATCCAGTGTTCACATGTAGCCATTTCAGGGTAGACGCTTACTGGGTAAAATTAAAATGACATTTCTGCAGACTGAATGTTAAATGCCATGTTTCATGCTTATCATCCAGACATTAAGGTTTTCTAACATGCAGGTCTGCAGAGGAATGACAGCAGCCTGACGAGCTCCTCGAGGGAGCCTGGGCAGGAAGTTACAGTGTCAGCCCTCCAGTGGCATAAATAATAGATAACGGAGGAGAAGCTGGGAGCTTTTAGCTGACATAACAAGCCACTCTACATATTACACCCACTCAGACATATCATCTCAAATGACCTGCTCGGCGGGTGGGGTCGAGAGGGGCCGGAGTGTCTACCATCTGCTGAGTCAAGCGTATGACTATTCCTCGTACAGGCGACACATATCTTAGTCTTCTCATAGGTTAACTGATTAAATGGGGTGAACAAATTATTTTTTGACGTGTATTTAAGGTCAGACCTTGTGTTATAAACAGAATAACAGACACATCAGCGAGTTGAGAAATCCCTAATTCTGGAGCTATAAATCTATATTTTCTGAGCACAATCCATCATCACTGGTTCTGGCAGTTAAAAGGGAGTTTTTCCTCATCACTATCACCAAGTGCTCACGATGAGAATTGTGGGCTTCTGTAAATAATACTATAAAGAGTGTGGCCCAGACTTGCTCTATATAAAAAGTGCCCTGAGATAACTCCTGGTGGCTCCATATAAATAAAACTGAATTGAATCTACACATGTTCGACACTACTACGCTTTAACCAGCTGGGGGCAGTGTTGACCCAATTATAATCATAGCAACAGGAGAGCTAAGAAAAGCTTCACCTCAGGCTACTTCACCGCACCTCCCTCCAGCTTACCGAGCCTAATCCATCCTGCATATATATATATTTTTTCACACAAAACTCGTCCTGCTGCATTAACTCAGCTCCGTTCTCCATTTATAATGCAACACGTCTGCTGCTCCCCTGCACCGCCACAGGCTTGTGTACTGCGTGCTAACCAAAATAGCTCGCCATTCAGGCTATTTCAGTGAATGGATTTGAGTCTTACTAGGGCACCACGGCAGCTTGTCGTTAGCCTACACACACACAAACACACACAGCTCTCTCATGGGGATGCAATGTCTTAGTGATCCTATATATGAAACCACCTGAGGCTTAGCCGTCATTCCAACACCAGAGCTTTAGCCAATCCAACGACAGCAGCGTGTCATGGTAACAATCTCCAAGGAGACACGGAGGAAAATACAACACGGGATGGGTGGACACGCACGTATGGGAGAAATGATGAGGAGGTGGAGCAGGGTGAGGTGAAGAAAGACGACCTGAGAGCAAAAAAAAAAAAAAACAGTTCCTTTTACTGTGAAGGGAAACACAAGCAGGAAACACGCACTAGAACAACACACTGATAAATTATACTGGTCTAAAATGAGGAACACTGGTCACATGATTAAAACCACCAAACACCACAAAGTACAAGACTATTGAATAAAACAAATGTATTTAAACGAGAAGAGTCACGTGTCGGAGCTGCAGACGTCGGGCAGTGAGTGACCCCCATGGCCTGTAGTTACATGAACACTCAGGCCTTGGGGGGGGACAGGAAGCTGCGAGCACCTACATTACTCAACTCCTTTTTATGGCCCACAATGCACTTCATTTCCTGAGCCAGCATTACACATACACCCACAGCACGGCACATTAAGGCTATAATAGGCATAGGTGCACCACAGGCGGTCTTACATAATGACATGTCTACTGTGTGTCCGTGCACCCAAAATACTACAGCTCTAAAACTGAGCATTTGATCATGTCAGGCCTCGATAAGGTAAGGTGATGGCTGACAGTGAGGCTGATTTTAGTAACATGAGGAGTTTATCTAGGTGAGTGTGCTTCTTTTTCAACCCAAAGCTAGAAGCTGAATCTTGAAGGTGATTGGACTTTCACAGTTTTCACACAGATTTTTTGAAGTGAATAGACGAGTTTCCTTTCACTGTGTCAGAGTGTAGGAGTTAAAAGAGAGTCAAGAGGGACAGTTCTGATTCGTCCATAGAGAGCAATGTAATGTTAGATTCAAACCGAAGCCCACGGTGTCCTAGTTGCAGTGTCTTCTTTCCCAGCTCTGGACTGAATGTAAATGAGGTGCAAAATTATAGCTCAGGTCACGCAACATGTATTTGTAACAGCAAAGTAATTGAGACAACAGTTACATGTTTTTCCTCCTACCTATCCTGTGCCCACATTAGTATGGAAATTACCACCAGTGGAAAGAGAGTAAGGTAACTGACTCAACTGCCATTTATAGAAACGCCTCTATTCATTCAGAGTCCTTCGGTATGCACCATGACCCAAATTGCTTTGAAACAATGGGAGAAACACGGGTGCACAAACAGTATTTCGCCTGTTATTCTGAGCAACCCGCTTTTCAAGCATTGCGCTGAATTCAAATTAGAATCAGATAAGAGATGCGTCCTTGGATATATACATATATATAAATAGACTCTAAACAAATAACAGCAGATATGTGGATGGTAATCTGGAGTGGAGAATAAAAGCTTACAGTATGTCTCACAGTCAAACTTTGCATTGATAAATATAATGCAGATGTGCAGTTTATGGGCTCAACATGCTCAAGATCAAGCTTCCTAACACACTTCCAATGTAAGAGATGAGAGACAAGATCTACAGTCAAAAAAAGCAGTCATCAAGTTCAACAAAGCTAAAATGAGTCAAAGTGCAAAATCAGTTGTCCTAAGTTATAGTAAATCAAATGTCGTTAGGTTCTGGATTGTTGTTGAGCATTTTCCAAAATTAAATAACCCAAACAATTAACTGAGAACATAATCTGCAGATTACTGGATAACAGGAACAATCACTGGTTGCAGCCCTAAACCGATCCTTTAAAAACAAGCTTTCTCCAGTCGAACAAGTGAGACTTGGCGCGAGGACTTACCAGCAGTGGAGCTGTGTGACTGTCAGGAGCAGGGAGGCCCGGCCTGGCAGGTGGCCCCGGGTCACAGTCCTCCAGCAGAGGTCAGCCTCTGAAACACAGGGCAGCAGTCACAAAACATCCGAAGTAACAATCAGCAAAAGATATAAGAATCTGAAAATCAAACACTGGCAGCGAGAAACAACCTGAGGCATCATTATGTAAAATGACGACTTCATTACATGAGATCCAGAATTTCTGATAAAAATCACTGAAAACTGCCATTTCCTCTTGTTGTCTGTAAGAAGGCGGTCTTTGTGCATTTCCAGGTGGTCACACATACTGGTCTTTACACAGAAGTGTAAAGTGTAAAGTTCCCTTTTAAACGAGGTGATAACACACTGAAATAACACAAAAAGGGGACATCACCAGTAAAGCCACAGATAACATGTTAAGTGCGCGATAACAGGCTTGTTCTGTCCCATCTTCCTTGTGAAACATGAGCTAATTGCAGCATTTTTATAAAACCGGGAACAAATACACGCACATAAAAAAAACACACCACTTCCTATTGTGCAACACTTCCTCTGATTCACTCGAGGCTCTGTGCTACCTCCTGTTAGAGCTTAACAACACAATTAACCTAATCCAGCTCATGTTTGCATGTTTTCATTCAGTGAAAAGGCAAATCGAAAGTTATGTTATTAGTTTGTGATTGAAACGTTTAATCTGAAAACATGCATTCATCCGTAAACGCACATCTAATTTCTCAGATTGAAGATTCAACGCAGACTCTGAAAGCCACGAGCTCGTTTCACAAGTTGTGCAGTGAGACTACAAGCTCAGTAGACTGTGAGACCATTAGGAGCAAGGCGCTCCTCTCTACGCCAGCCTGCATACAAATGCACGGCAATAGTGGCGGTGTTGGTCATGCATGAATGTGATCAGACTTCAAACCCACAAGAGCGCGAGAGCTGTGGGACAGAAGATCGAATGAGACACTGTAGAAAAGTACAAGAAATAAAAGCAAGAAGTCGACCAGGTGCTGAACTAACAGACAATCCTCTGAACCTGAAAAATGAAGGTGTGACAGTCACGCTTCTTATCTCTGGTTCTGACGGAGGCTTTCCTTCCTGCAAACTGACCGCGAGACCTGCACCAACAGAGCTGACATGTGGCAGGGAACAGTCTGGGTGACATCTGCGGCGAGGCATCATGGGAGTCGGCCACGCATCATGCCTACAGCTGGGGGCCACGACATAAGGCCAAGTCATCTCTTGAATAAGCACGAGGTTACAGGGGTTACAGCCAGACCTACAGTATGTGGAGCAGTGCGATAGGAAACAGGAAACAGGAGATTATGGTATGTTTCTCTAGGAAAATACTTCAACAAACTGAGGAGCATTAAAATAAGCAACATGTCTCATTCCTGTAATTTCATGGACTTCAAGCAGGAAAACAAATTAGGCACTCATAAATGTTGCTAAATCAAATGGTGATGATGGCACTAGATGAAAAGTCAGAAGATCACTGACGTCATTACAATTTATCCCGAGGGGAGCATGAATGTCTATAAAATATCTCACCAATCCATTCAATAGTTGTCGAGACATTTCAGTTTAGTCTAACGTGGTGAACCAACCATGCCACGTTTTCTAACATAATAAATCTCAGGCTACCTGATCCCTCCAGCTGCACTACTTTCCAGAATCTGCTATAAATCCTTAATTATTAACAAGACTGTGGTAAATGACAAACATCAGTCCTTTGCTATTCAAACCATGATTGTGCTTGTCAAATTTGTGGCTTTTGCTGTAAAAAGGAATACTGTCATTATTCACCTCAGAGCTGCTGAAGGAAAAGACCCACATGATGAGATCATTGAGAACTGGCAGTGTGTGTGTGTGTGTGTGTGTGTGTGTGTGTGTGTGTGTGTGTGTGTGTGTGTGTGGTGATGTGCTCATCCCTTCAAGCAACAGTTTAACTGTGGGGGGAAAACGACAGCGGAGTTAACTGTGGGGGGTCAGTGGGATCATCCACTCGTCACATGAGGAGCTCTTTATCCTCACAAAAACTTTTAAGAAGCCATTTAAAAAAAGGACCCAGTCACTGGAGGAGATGAGTAATGGCAGCAGCATAAGGTTTGAGAACTCTGAAATTCTTTAGTAAAACTTCAGCGAACTAAACGCAGCACGCTCATATTTACCAGCAGAACTGGTCCGACGCTGCTTTATTCTCACTGGACCAGAGGCAATAAAACAAACTCAAACTGAACGCTCACTTCCTGCTGTTTCCAAGCCTTATTTCCTTGTTTTGATTTGTCACTTCCAGAGATGTGAACAGTAGCTACATACCACAAGAGGATTTGAAAGTTTTGTGTGCGAGAACTGTTTTATGAGGCTGCAACATCTCAACAATTCGCTCTTCAGTAACAGTCAGAGTGGCAAAGACACATTTCAGTCTGTTTGCAGCAGCGATAAGGCAACGGTTTTAATTTACTCCGCCACATGAAGGAGCCAATGAATGTGGGCCAACATGTGTGGTCTCTCTGTAGGAGTGTGTGTGTGTGTAGACAGTAAAACGTGCAGAGTCTGACTGCAGAGCACTGAGATAATCAATAGGATCTATATGTGGAGCCTGCCCGTTTGTCACGCACATACATACATAAGTTCAAGTACCAGCTTATCGAGTCTATCCTCAGCTCTAGAAACGGGGTGGACAAAATATTAGAAACACCTGAAAGTACAATGAAATACAGTTCAGCAGCGCCACAAACTACAGCCTCCAAAACGGCCATAAAGTTGAATCAACACTTCTGTGAACGAGAATTGAACATTACAACCTTCATGAAGGCAGGATTTACTGCATACGATACTGAAATATATTGCTGAAACTGGACTTTGCACCGGAATCACATATTCAGAAGTCTGATATCACTGCAGCTGTGTCCCTGAAGACAGATGCAATTTTAAAACTAAAAAAAAATATATAAAACACTATAAAATAATGTGATTCCTTTTTTCAGTTAATTCTCCAGTCTTGTTCTCACTGCAGGTTATACAGCAGAGGAGTGTATGTTTTGCATATGTGGCAAGTGACACTGGGAAAAAAAAAAAAAAATACTGAATAAAACTTTGATTATCGCTCAAGTTGCCATGGCAGCTTATATCCTCCATTTCCTACTGGCAAGCAGGGGCCGAGGGCTGAGGAGGGATATCGACTGCGTAGCCCAAAGAGCAGAGCCGAGCCTCTGTGGAAAATCATTTCATTAAGGAAACCTCCACAGATCAGTTGCATGGACTGGAAATCCTCCAACTGAAATGTCAAAACAAATGAGGGCTGGATTCAAAAATGTTTTACACCATGTCAGGGAATTAAAAATCAATCATGCATCTAAACCCTGGCATCCAAGTCTGTCATTAGTGTTCTGCTATCTTTATCATTACGTCCTTATGAAACAGGAAAGATATGTTTTCCATGTTCTTACTTTAACATGTATGCACACTAATGTTTGCTCATTTGCATCAAACCAAAATTTCATGGCACTCTATCCTATGATTGTTGAGACGTTTCACTCAAAACCACAAATGTGAATCACGGTGAGGAAAAGTCAGGGGATCATCGTCAGAATTCATCCTCTGGGGACCACGAATGACTGTACCAATCGTCATTGAGGTATTTCAGTCTGGACCAAAGTGGAGAACCAAAAAAACCAATAGACCAACCAATAGCTAAAAAAGGAAAGCACATTAATATTACAGTGCAACTAAAAAGAGAAAAAGACTAATTTATTTTTGGTGGAGAAAATGAAAATGAGCTGCCGATTATGTGCAAGAGTCACTCATTGTAACTGCACTGGAAATATCATCAATGATGCAATATTGATGTGGATATCAACATTAAGGATAAACATTGATAGCTTTCCGTTTTTTTCTCAAAAATAAAAAGCCCATATAAAGAACCATATGTAATGTATACACCATGCAAAGTGCATATATCTACTCCTTTGGTCCAGGTTCATGTTCAAATTCAAATCTTATGTGATCAAAACAGAACAAAATGGATCACTATGATAAATATCACAATATATGCAACTACACAAAAAAGGCCTATGTGACATATTTTCATATGTCTTGCGAACACATTTTTCAAAATCTAGACATGATTTAATTAATGCACAGGCAGTTGGGTAAAAAGTAGGACAGGTTTATTTAACAGTTTTAACACTGTGCGAGGATGAAGGATTGGTGCGGGGGCAGCAACAGTTTCATGCAAAAACTGAATCTCGAGCATGCTGATCTGCCATCTGTGGCGACTCCCCTGCTCTGTGTGTCCGCTGACATGTAGGCGGCCACATGAGGATCTCATGCCTGCCTGGTTTAACATGCTGTAATAAAATCATCGTCACCACCACCGACAGGGGAGAAAGATTTTTTTTTTTTTTTTTTTTTTTTTTGATTTGACATGAGAATTTTTTGCAGGAGAATCGAAAAAGTGGCTGTCAAAGGAGAAAATCTGATCCTTATCTTCACTGTCTCTTCTACAGATTTGATCAAATCTGAGCCTAGATGGGTTTTCTGTGCATGTGTGAAAGGTGTGGGGGTAGGGGCACACAAAGTGACAGCTTTTTTCCCTTTTGAGTGGGCCATGTTATTTATAGCCTTATGTTGAGAGATTCTATGCAAACTCCACTTTGCTTTTTCCCCCCCACATTTTCTCTAAAGATGCTACAGGGAGCAACAAATGAAAGCATCCTGTTGGAGGCCGCTGGATGGCCTGCCTGCAGGAGCAAAAAAAAAAAAAAAAAAAGATTGCTTTCTTTTCTCATTATGTGCACGCTCAGGCCTTCAGATAAGCCAACATCACAGGACGGATGTGAGAAAGTTGAGAGGAATGCTCGAGTCTACCAGCAGAGCCAGAGCTGCAGATCAGAAACTGGCACACACACTGACTCATGCACATCAGAGGCGCACATCAAAAGTGCATTACTCGCCGCCGCCAAAGGCTACAAACAGAAACCACCGCAGCGAGGACCTCCACAGCTCCACATCATACCTCTCTGCTCATTTAAGAGCGAAACAGTCAGCGTGTGTTAATCAACAAACTATGGAGTGAATCTGTTTGTGGACTTAACAGCAGTAAAGATGCAGCAGCACTTGATGATCCTCATATACAGACTCAATAAACACATACGGTCATTAAAACCAGGTACAGCTTTTAAAGCCAACTGTAGACTGGCTGATTAAATCAAGACATTGTTCGTGAGATCTGCTCTAATAATTGTGCAGAAACAGGCAGGCCTGCTCAGAAGGGGGGGCACAGTCAGCCTTTCCTACCGAGTGACTCAAGTGTGTCATCATTTCTACTATGATCTGCTTATGGACAAGAGCAGACATGCAGTGCTGATGGAAGACGGAGAATTATGTGTTCTCAGCAGTGGCTCTCGAATGGCACAATTTCCACAACAATGAAGAAAGTACTGTAATTGTAAGTCAAACGCTTATAAAGCCATATTTTTTTAAACAACAACTGAGAGCCTTTCAGACATGAAATGATGCTAAAGTCACCGACTCTCCCGGATTAAGCCTCGTCATGATAATGGTGTTAGAGCAGAATGCTGAACAGGCCGAATCACTTAGAGGAAGTTAATCCAAATAACTGAACAAACAGCATTATGCCATAGAAACCGATCAATACAGCTCAATTCTGCATGAGGCGAAGACGGCAGCACCTGACCGAGCACGCTGCCTTGGGTGGACACCAAAATCTGTTGAAGGCCGACTTGTTCAAATGGCTCCAGTCATAAGGTCCAATGAAAATAACTTCCTTTTTATGTTATGATTTGGGTTGTTTTTTTTCGCTTGTTTTCAAAGAGTTTTTATTCTCTTTCATGTGAGAAAAGGCCTCTCATGAATGGAGATCATTTGATTTCAAGTCAGCAGCAGCACAGCGTAATTAAAATGTTATGAGCCAGATAGTCTTACATGTACATGTTTTCTTACTCTGTTTTATTTTATCTGAGGCTTAAAGCTAAAGGAAACTCTTTGTGTTCATGTGTTACCCCAACAAACAAAGCCTATTTACTTATTACTTTTCAAATAGCAGTTTTTATGTGTGTGAGTCTATTGGGACTTTTTTTATTTGGACGATAATGAAGAAAGTCACCTACTTTTCAATAACAATATTCTAAATCTATATGTCTTAATCATGTTTTTAAGCTCAATTAACACAGACAACACTTGATCAGAATTCCTCCAATTTGTGCCGGCCCACATGTCCTGATTCAGACAGAGAAGTGGACACAACAATGTGAACACCAACATCATTCTTTCAGAGTCATGTAAAAGATTAGTCAATCTTTAAATACAGTCTTGGTGGAAAGTGTGTCAGAGAGGAGTTGGCTGTTGTTATTTTCTGAGGCTGCTGTGGATTGCATTAGATTTCACAAGTGCTCATGTTGTGACACTCCAGTGGAGTCAACAGTTTATCCATGAGAAACTGTCCTAATGAGACAATGTCCAAAAAGGTCTGTTGTAATCATAGCTTTGACTCTCACTACTGTTTGTCCTCATTAATTCATGCACAGAAAAGAAAAAAAATTAAAAAGATAAATGTAGGTCTGTGACATGAAAACGTCTGAGCAGCTTTGCCCTGAAGGTCTTTGCGAGGACTCCTGGAACAACGATTAATAATTAAAATTAACTACCATTACACTCACTCTGCCCTCGTGTTCTCACCACAGCTACAGTGTCTGCACTTGTCCGAACTAGAAAATACATTTGCTGGCGACGGCATGTGGAAAGTCCTCTCACACGGGCTCCTCGAGGGATCCCAGCGGGTCAAAATATGTGATTGTTTAAAAATGTAATCTGACTGAATTTATCTGCATTATGTGAGAACAACAGGACTGTTTGATCAGATCCAACACATCTCTGCTCCTATTGTTATTTAAGCAGCCATAATGCAAACACTGACGTAAAGCGCTGACAAAAGTCCCATCTAACGTCAACAATATCCTCATAGAAAAAGTCTAAAGCTGTATGACTTTATGTCAAGGTTACAGCAAGATTATAACTGAACAAGAACATGGAAAAGCTAAAAAAAGAATCCTGTCCTAATCTGGAGGGCTTCTACTGTTTGCTTTGTATGACGACGTTGCTGCAGTATCCATGTTTAATTTCTCAGCCCGAATGCACCTGCATGCCTCTACCTGCGTTCGACTGGGATTTATGAGGGACTGCATGGTGCCAAATGAGCCATATTCTCATGTCAAGCTTGTTGTACAAACCAGGATTGTGAGAAAAAGCTCCCACTTGTTACTCTCTGAACGCCAGATTTCACTTTGTCTTTGCTCTCACTTTCACAATCCTTGTAACTGCTGCTGCAACTTCTGCACGCAGCACTAATCAAAATAAGGAAGAATTAGCTGAGTGCTGAACTATTCAAAAGTCACTCAATCTGTTATCCCATCTGTCCACGCCACTGCAGAAAGTGAAAAAAACATGGCACAACAAGTTGGACCATGTCTCACAGTCGTACAACTGTGGCGCAAGTCAGGTATTTGTCATTTCGTCTTTTCCAGCCCATATTAAGTCGACACTGACTCCAGCTATGGGAACAGAAAGTTGTGCTCATCTATCAAGGAAAAAGCCCTAATGTAGATAGAAAGGTGATACTTCCTTCTTTCAAAATGCACAGTGGCAGATATGAGGAAGACAAATTGCAAAAGAGGACAACTCAAATAACCTGCAGGCATCTTATTTCTCACAGTGAACGGGTTTGCCATGAAGGACTGGGACCTTTCTGCACTGGCATGCAGTAAATCCTGACACAAAAAAGTGCAGCATACCATTAAGAGGAGAGGTCAAGGTCCCGGGATACATCTCTGAACTCATGGATCCAATCTTTGACTTTACATGCAGTGAAATTATTACTGCCCTGAAAAAAAATGGGGCTGACTTTTAAATTACACCTAAACATTCTTCATCTAAGAGTCTTTTTGTTCTTCCTAACATGTCTAACGAGCCTCAGGGCAGGAAAACTGGCCCAGTTTGCACAAGCAGATACCGTGAGGCTTTTGAGACAAACTCAACATAGACGTTGCATCACAGCCACAACAGAGCTGCACTTGCCATCAAATCCGGCTTTCTGGACGTTTCACTTCCACTTTCAGGAGCTTTGCAGAGACGAGGCGGAAAGGAAATCACATATACGTCCACGCTATGGTTGACTTGTGCAGACGACTGGTGCAAAGAGAAAACTTTACACGAGCAGCTCGACTCTGTGAGCTACTTCCACATGAAACAACAGTGATGGGACTCTGTGATAGAATGAAGTATATTTACAAGTACTGCACCGAAGTACATGTTCTTGAGTATTTCCATTTCCTGCAACTTTACACTACATTTCATTACAACTATCACATTTTTTGTGCCACTATGTTTCTTTGACAACCTATTATGAGCTTTTAAAACCTGATGCATTCATATAGAGTATAAAACATTTAAATTGGATCCAACAACACAAGCAACAACATTGAATTGCTGCTTGGATTTTAGTGAATCAATAATAATAATACAATACACTTTGTGTAGTATTTCTGTACTTTTACTCATGTAAGATTTTGAATGCAGGATTATTTTTACATCATGTTATTGCAACTTTTGTTTAAGTAAATGACCTGAATACAACATTTCTACATCACTTATTTGTGCATTGATTATAACGGAAATAATCAAAGACAAATCAGCTCTAATCATGTCTCAGCTGTCAGAGTCTGCATTTCCTTTAATGATGCACTGGCTGTAAGTGATCAGTCTTAATCTTACAGTTGGATTAAAACTGCACAGATTACCTGGATGTCTGCAGCTGATAACCTGCATTAGCAATAAATGGGTCAAGCATGTTCACATCAATGCAAATAAAGGGATAAACCTAGCTAGCAGTGTAGCCTCACGTCCACCTTAAGAAACCTATCGTTGATCTGAAAAGAGGAAGTTAACGGTGCATCGAGTTTGGAGACTAAAAACACAAACAAACACTGTCCACACTTTGAATTTCACATTAACTTGAAGCTACATGTGTTTGATTCCTCCGGACACGTTTGCGATTCATCATGAGGAGGAAGAAAATAAAAGAGTCCAAACAAAGCGGATTGAATGGCAACCGGCGGAGGGTGAAGGAGGCGAGATGAGGAGACGATAAAAGAGGAGATAAAGTGGTGAATTCGTCTGTTTTACCTTGATGTTTGTGGAGAAACACGGGAGTCGACGTCCACGTTAGAAAGCGGCGGCCGGACTGAAAGAAGAAGAAAAGCGATTTGCTGTTTCCGGGTTTAGTTATTGAGCGTCATTGAGAGGGGAGTTCGTTTTGTGCCACCTCTGAGCGCGGAGTGGAGGTAACACACCTTCGTTCTGTGGGCGAACGTAGCCCCGCCCGTTCGGACGAGACCCGGTGCTAAGTTTCAACGATCACTTCTAGAGGATTACTAATCTATTAATATGTCTCAACGCTGCTTTAATGAGGATTTAAAGACATTAAAAAGTCTTTCAATTAATCGTTTATTCATTTGTTCACTCTGCCGAAGTGGCCTTGAGCAAGAAGCTAATATAAACCTCAAGCAAGCTCCAGGTGGCGCTAGTGTGCTGTCTGACCCTCCACTTTGACCCCAGAGTCGCTTTTCATTTATATTAGTCTAAATATTTTACCTGATTGGTTTAAGTGCTTTTTTGATTATCTGTGTCAGGATATAACTGGTGTAAAAGAAACAGGATAAAAGGGCTCAACATTAAATGAAGAGAGGTTTTAATTAAAGCTTCAAATTACAAACACTCCTACAGAAGTAGGTTATATTGGGTTGAATGCCAGTTAGGAGAATGTATGAGTTTTCAGAGCAATATAAATAGCTCCAAAAACATACAAACATACATAATGATACAGAAGCAGAAACAAGAGTGTGTTTGCTTCTGCAAGTGGCTTTGCAGATTGTTTGAACTTGGTTAAATTTAATATAATTAAAAGCATTATAGGAACAAAGGTTGCAAAAGAAAAAAAATCTGTTCCATTAAATAAAGAAACAACAGTTTGTATTTTTGCACATTTTGCAGCCTCTCTCTTTTTGAGCAAACCTGCAATTGTTCACTTAAAGAAGGCATTAAAGTTTATTGAATAAATTTGTATTTTCTGATATTGTAAGAGCATTAAATTGGACATTTATTTGAGAGGATTTTCCCCTGTAGAAACTGCTTGCAATACTAAAAGCAGTATTTTTATAAACCCCTGGAAAGGCTTAAAATGAATTCATGGACATGCCACAGTAAAACCTCACCTGCTCTGCTGCACCTTGTGTTTGCAAGTCAACATCTCACTAGCTGATGTTTGTTTGAGGACATAATTAGTTTTGTGTACAGGAATGAATATGGATTTTTGAACGTCTCCTGCAACAAGAGTGTGATTTGTCTCATTTCAACAAGATTCTCATTTTCCTATTTTATAGCCACATGAATACATTTAAACTTCTACAATCTCCTTAATATTAAAAATGTGTTTACTGCCTGTCAGTTCTTTTTATGCTCTGTGGCCAATCATAGTTTCTTTGATATATATGAAGAGGCAAGTTATTAAGTTACTTTAAAGACTGCCTTCTCCAAATGACACACCTGGTTGTGATTTGAGATCATTAGGCGACAGGCTTTAAGCTTAATTAAGCAGCACACCTGTCTTCAATTATGTGTCCTGTGGCCAAGTGGCGCGTATAAATTCACCTCATTCACTTCTGGCAGGTCAGATCTGTTTGACAGAAGAATTTGGAAGAGTGAACCAAAACCCACCTTCAGCCATGGGATCAGAGAGGACTCATATTAATGTGGTGATCATTGGTCATGTTGACAGTGGAAAGTCAACCACCACCGGCCACCTGCTCTACAAATGTGGTGGCATCGATCAGAGAAGACTAGAGAAGTTTGAGAAAGCTGCAGCACAGGTGAAGAAGAAAAAAAAAAACATTATTAAAAAAATTTCAAAATGTTAAAATCTGATTGTAAGTCTAATGCATTTGATTTTACAGATGGGGAAGAGCTCCTTCAAATTTGCCTGGGTGTTGGACAAGCTGAAGGCAGAGCGGGAGCGAGGAATCACCATTGACATCTCACTGCTGAAATTTAACACTCAGAAATACACCATGACTATAATTGATGCTCCCGGCCACCGTGACTTCATTAAAAACATGATCACAGGGACTTCACAGGTAAGTAACAGAAGTAAATTATTCTGTTTTCCTAAATTCCTCAGTTTTAATCTATTATGTTGTTTCAGGCTGATGTTGCCCTGCTGGTGGTCTCTGCAGCTAAAGGAGAGTACGAGGCCGGCGTGTCGAGGAGCGGTCAGACCAGAGAGCACGCCTTACTGGCTTACACTCTGGGTGTGAAGCAGATCATAGTCTGCGTGAACAAGATGGATCTGACTGAACCGCCTTACAGCCAGAAACGCTTTGACGAGGTGGTGCGAGGCGTGAGCGGCTTCCTCAAGAAGATCGGCTATGACCCAGTGAGCGTGCCCTTTGTTCCAATCTCTGGCTGGACTGGAGAGAACATGATCACTGCCACTCAGAAGGTAATGATGATTTGAGAGTTAAAGTATCTAAGGACATGCAATAACTAGAACAAAAGCGGTGTCTCTTCCACAGATGCCCTGGTTCCAAGGCTGGAAAGCCAGACGAAGAGAAGGGAATTCGAGCGGGAGAACTCTACTCGAAGTCCTGGACTCCATTCAACCACCAGTGCGCACCATCAACAAGCCCCTAAGATTACCACTGCAGGATGTCTACAAAATTGGAGGTTAGAAATGGTGCTCAAAGTTGATTTTAATTGCTGCATTGCTGCTCATTTTACAGTCTTTGTTTGCAAGCTGAACTAAATTGGCTCCACTCAAGAAAATGAGGTACAGGTGTGCAGCTGGGATTCAAGTGGGAGCACAGTTGTAATACTTGTTGGCTGATGAAATGCGTTTTTTTTTTTTTAAAACATCTATTAACTGCAGTTGCCTTGAAATGCTCTTTCTATATCTTTCAGGAGTTGGGACTGTGCCAGTGGGTAAGATTGAAACTGGCGTCCTCAAACCTGGCATGACCCTGATGTTCTCCCCTGCCAAGCTCACTGCTGAGGTGAAGTCCATTGAGATGCATCACCAGGGGCTGGAGACGGCTCTGCCAGGACACAATGTTGGCTTCAACATTAAGAACGTGGCCGTCAAGAACCTGAGGCGTGGGGACGTGGCTGGCAACGCCCAGCAGGATCCGCCATCAGACGTCAAGAGCTTTGAAGCTCAGGTTGGTTCAATAGTTAATAATTTAAGTCAAAATGTTTCCCCCTGTTCTGATGTGTTTTCCTGTCTTTAGGTGATCATCCTGAACCATCCAGGGAAGGTCAAAGCAGGCTACTCTCCAGTCCTGGACTGCCACACTGCCCATGTGACCTGTCGCTTTGCTGAGCTGAGGGAGAAGGTCGACCGACGCACAGGCAAGAAACTGGAGGACCATCCGCAGGTACTGATGTCTGGAGATGCTGCCACAGTGAAGCTGATTCCAATCAAGCCCATGTGTGTGGAGAGCTTCTTCACATACCCTCCCTTAGGCACGTCCTCAATACATCTGAGTCCAAATTAATGGACAAGACATCTCACCCATGTTGTCTTCTGCAGTTTTCACAGTTGAACTTTGTTGCTCTTCCAGGACGCTTTGCAGCCAGAGACCTGAAGCAGACGGTGGCTGTAGGTGTCATCAAGTCGGTGGAGAAGGACCAAGGGTCCAAACTTAAAGCCCAAGTTTGTAAATAAGTTCTTTTTTTTTTTTTTGTTCATACAAGTATTGTATGACTGCTTTGTGAACAGTTTTATTTTGTAAGATGCGATTTGTGTTGTGACACAAAGTATTTATGTTGCCTTAAAAGTGATTATTCCTGTGTTAATATTAAATCCAAAAGAGCTGCAGAATTGGATTGTGAACTTGGTTAAAATGTGAATTGTTTAACAATAAATAAAATTCATTTGGAGAAGAACTTTTGTCATGAAACATTGTCTTAAATATTGGAGTTAAGTTGGAAATGCTTTTAATGTCTTTGAAAGTTGACTAAACAGTTGATGTGAAACTGGAGTAAGTGTTCGATATTTCAGTTTCTCTGTAGGACATTTTGGGGAATTCAAGAAAGTACCATTAATATCTGTAAGGTACTTTCTGTATGAGGCTATTGCAAGCACTTTGTTGGCTTTGCTCAGACTGGAAAAGCTAAACCTTGTTCTGTCAAACTTAACATTTCTTGGATCAACTATCAACCAGTGTAGAGAATTAATAATTTCACACTAAATTCAAGTACAATCACCTCAAAATTGTAAATTGAGTAAATATGCTTGGTTTCAATTACAGATATGAGTTATTCATTTTACCATTCAAGATAAGTCTCCTCCAGAATGTGAAAAAGCACATTTCACAAAACATCTTGAGTAGAACAGTACTTTCAATAAGCTGCTTAGAAATGCACTTTTCCCTCTAATGCCAGAGTTTTTGACATTCCAAGGAGAAGCACAAGCAGATCTGGGAACCACATGTCATAAACACTATAAAGCCAAAGAGACTCAGACTCACTGTGTTGAAGTACAGCACTTTTAATGATACAATGGGTTGATGGGTTTGTTCCTTAACATGGGAAGATCTGCAAGTCAGTGAGGACTGGGTGAAAATACATTGGCTGTCCAGCCTTTTACAAAGTCCACTTCTAAAAGACATCTCTGGCTCACAGGCAAACCTGGAAATGTACTGAATCCAGTAACATGGAATGATATTACATGACTCAAACTTAAAAATTTCAAGCTCATGAGGTTTTACAAGACACTGAATTGTGAACACAGGTTAATGTGAAACTTCTAGCCTGTCAGAAAATCAAGTTATTGCTAAGATGTCCTCTTGAGTTTCCCGTACTTGTCATTAATAGTGGCTTTAACAACAGGATACCCTTTGTGTAGTCCTGCTTGATTAATAGTGGCTCTTCAAACCCTGAGGTGAGCGTCTTTGAATGCAGCACTCCACTCAATTCCAGTCATTGTTACACCATGCACAGAAATGGTCAAAGGACTGTGGAGATGGCGTCGAGTTCACACACAGAGCATACATACAGTGAACAGTGTAACAAGGAGTAAATTAGTGACCTACAGTGAACCACAGGCTTTGATATTCCACCACACAGTAGCAGCAGGTTTCTATACTGTAAAACAACCATAATACGTGTACACACAAAGCAAGCAAGAACAAGGAATACATTTAATGAAATTCTTTTCATCTCGGGAAGATCAGTGGGAGACTCCTGCCTCTTCAGTCAATTATGGTGGTAAACAGGGATGCAAGACACAAATAGTGACATGACCTATTTCACATTCCATTTCTTATTTGTCCTTTTTCCAGAAATATAAGCTGATAATTACTTGAGGGCCAGTAAAATTAATACAGATAAAATTCAAACTCTACCGCCCTGATGCTTAATCTGACAGGTAGAGAGAGCAATGGTACATGTTTTGTACAATAAAACATGTATATACACTCACACACAAATATATATATTTACATACATATATACACAGTAACAGCATAAACATAGACTTTAGGTAAGTGCTAGGGTTTTGAGAGTGGCTTCATCTCAGCCGTGCTATAGGGTTAAGATAATACTGGTAAAGGAAGAATACACACATTCTTTGTACAGCATGGATGAGGCATCCATGGTTAGATGAGCCTTCTTGGGTTTCTTCTTTGTTGTTTTTTTTTTCTTTAGGACACTTGTCGTGTGACAAGGGGTGTTATGATAGCTATTTACAGGACCTCCCAATGTAGGGAGAGGTGTAGTGCAAGTCTTTCTGGCTGTCAGTCACTCAGGATGTGCACAAAAGACATGGGGAACACCCCTTTTCTTTCAGGATCTCCTTCAATGTGGCCAATCTGGAAGCATAAAGGGTAAAGAGAGCGTGTGAGGAAAAAGAGCACAGTGTAGCATTCAGTGTTAGCCAAGTGTTTTTGTGCATTTGAGATGGTTCAGGAATGCCGATTCCTGCCGATGAGAGGGTAGAAAGCTGCAGAGTGTAGTCGTGAAGCTGGACTCACCCACCACTCCTGGTCCTCTTCTCCTGTAACTATGATCACCTCTCCTTCAACAAAGGTCAGCTCGTCGTCATTGTCAGCCTGGCAGTCGTAGATCGTCTTCACCCGACGGGCTTTGCTCTTCCCCTGGACACACAATGAGCAAACTTTACTTTCATTTAGTTGAGTAACCGCAAGTGTCCAGAAACACAAAAAGCAAAATCTGTGAAACTGAGCAACTGTGGTATATTATGGTTTATCCACTAGAGCAGGGCTGCCTAAAATCAGGGGAAATTTACACAATTTTGCATCCTAACAATACAATACGATAGGTACTTAACGATAGGTTAACTCTCAGTTTTGTCCGTCTAATGGAAAAAGTTTGGCTGCACTAGAGAGTATTGACGAATGTACTAGCCAATATATTGTAATTGAATTTTCAAAACTTTTTCAAATATCAATATCAGTACCAGCCTCAAAAATCCAGGATAAATCGGCCTCTAATTTATATCTATTTGCACAGTAGTTTAATAAAATTACCCCTGAAAACAGCAATATGCTTCTGAAAACATCAATGGGTAAGAATATAGCCTGAAAACAAGTTTATTATTTTAAAAGGAGCAGCTTCAATTCCATTACTGTGACAAGCCTGTTCATACCGTGTTGATCTTCCTCGGGAGGGGCACCGGTGTCTCCGCAGTCCCTGTTGGGGTCCCGTTGGTGTCTTCAGCAGCTTGTTGTGAGGGGGGCCCTATATTTGCTTGCTGATTAGGTGACGGTGAGTCTTGGGGCTGCGACTGAGGCTGCGGTTGCGGTTGAGGCTGCGGTTGAGGCTGAGTTTGAGGCGGAGGGGGAGGCTGCGTTTGAGGCCTTTGCGTCTCTCCAGGAGGCGGCCTGGGAGCGGACTCGGCCGTTCCGGGTTTTGGGGGGATGTCTGCGAGATGAGGCTTGGGAGGCAGGTCTTTGAGCTGGGGTTTGGGTGGGAGGTCTCCCAGCTGAGGTTTAGGAGGGAGGTCGGAGAGCTGCGGCTTCGGAGGAAGTTCTCCGGGTTTGGGAGGAAGTTCAGACGGCTGCGGTTTGGGAGGCAGGTCTCCCAGCTGAGGCCGGTCCGCCACAGGAGCCTTCTGCGGGGTGTCAGTTCCTGGTGGTGACTTCTGGAAGACCTCTGGAGGATGGCTGGGCTTATCCATAGACGGGTGGTGTATGGTGTCAATCTTCCGCAATGCCACTGGAGAGAGCAGCATACAGTTAACGACTTCTTCAATTCAACAGCTTACATTCAAATGAAAACTGGACTGTACCTTTCTGAGGTAGTTTGGGAAGAACCCTTGGACCAAGTGTAGACTTTGTGTTGCTTGAAGTAGTGCTGGGAAAAGATTTTCACACGAGGTTAAATGAAAAATCTAAGAAGATGCTTGTGCCTCATGAGCTGGAATATATTTTATTATAGAGGGTGATGCAATAAATTTAAAGGTTTCAAATTTCACAGTTGCTTTCTTTTGTGGTACCTTTGCTGCTGAGGAATTCCTTCAAACTTGTTAGAAACAGGAGACATCTTGCTGACAGGAGGAGGGGTGGAGTCGCTTCCTAAAATATTGACATTGATGACGACAAACAGATTATTCGACACCGTAGCAGAGCGCTAACCGAGGGATTAATTTGATATAAATGTGGAAATAAATTAACATGCTGTGATGGTTAAAAAAACAATGAGGGAGGCGTCATCTGGCTGAGCTTTCCATGAGCCCTTGTTGTTTGGAAACTGAGGTTGTGCAATAAAGTGTCACATTGTAATTAGTGGATGGGTGTTACTGTGTGTGTGTGTGACACAGAATGCACAAAACAGCACAGAGGACAAATGATAAAAGTAGAGTAACAGTAAAAATATCCCCAATACTGTACATACAAAAGACACAAGATTGCAGGTAAGATGACTGAGGTGTGCTTGATTTTCTTTTTTGTCTCCATGTGGTCGTTACTAGATAACTTTTCTTTAGTGCAGTTTAACCAAATTGATGCTTTAATTTTTGAGAAATGCACTGTTTTTCTAACTAATCCACAGTGAGATAAACTCATGGACGTCTCTTTGTGCAGTCTGAGTGAAGTATGTTGAGTGGTGAACTCAGTTTGACTGGTGGATGTTTACTGGATAAATAGTATCAAGACGCATCCTATCTGATGGTGCATTCATGAGATAATGAAGTTACTGACTTGTCAGTGGTGTTCATCTAACATCTATATTTCAACTTGGATTTCCATCATTCAAGGTAATTAAATAAAAATATAACAATATAATAATGATCTGCTCCTATAAATTCAATGCACAGTATTTTTAACCCTCACTTGACCATATCTTGAGATTCACATGTTGTGAATGTTCACGTCATGAACATGAAAACCTTTCACATTTTAACCATCCATCACTTGTAACTTGGACGCAGCATCATGCTGAGGGTTTAATACTTTGAAAACATCAAAAAATAATTGAAAACAGATCTTTACTGGCACATACACAATCCTGGCAACTTATCTGACATCAGTCAGTCATAAGCATTAACCCACCATGGCTGTGTATTTTAGAAATATTAAATAAAAAGCATGTGGAGTGGAAGTTTGATAATATTTATAATGTGATTTCTTTCTTGAAAACATATTTTAAAGATGCATAAATTATAGTTTAGTTAAAACAGACATGTTTCTACATAGAAGAGATGCTCTTTGCCTCTACACATATCTAGCACTGAAATAACAGAATATACAGAAAATTAATAAGCAACTATTTTGATAATTTTTTATTTGTCAAGCAAAAACGCTAAAAATGTTCTAGTTTTTTCAAGTGTGAGAATTTGCTGCTTTTTTAAAAATCTTGTGTAATTGTAAACTGAATGTTTTCCAGAAGACATCCAAAAAATGTCACCTTGGACTTTAAATAACTGTTAAACAACTAATGACTAACTGTGATGTTTTTTAGACCAAATGATTAACTGTTAATTAAAAAAATACCAGATAAATCCATAATAAGAATAACTGCTTCCCACACATAACCATGTAATGAACCAGGCTGAGATTAACAGTCAACATACCTTTGAATAGCACACAGAGACGTAAAAATGCACTAGTCCACTAGTCTGTACAACTCTAAATGAAAAACCCTCAAACCCCAAAGACATCTCTAAACATCTGAACATGAAAATGAGCTCTTAACCCTGGGAACACTTGATAAAATAGTCTTAACTCAAGGTCCTCTTGTAAGCTTTTTCTGGAAGTTTAAACCACATCTCGGTGTGGGAGTTTGGTCCAGTTGGTCACGTCTGGAGAAAGCTAGTAAGTGAACCTTGAGTTAAGATTATCTTGTCAAAATCTCTAAACACGTTTGTCTATTTTAGTGCAAGACTATCAAAAACAACCCTGCAATTTTGGACAATCATAATATTCAAGCTTCTGGCCGGAGTCGTGCCTGAGTGAAACCGGCCCTATTGTTTACGCGTGTGCTTTGCGTCTCACCCCCAGTTAAGCCCCCTTTACTGTGTGGACTGTGAGAGAGCGGGCTGGGTGGGTCAGACAGGGTGCGTTTGTGTCCAGGAGGTGGGGGCGGAGGCCTCTTCTTGGACAGGGTGGAGCTGCCTCCTGGTGTGAGTGTAGAGGGAGGGCCAGATGGGGGAGGAGCTGGAGGAGCGATACATAAAACACATGAGGTGACGAGGCCAAAAAAGTCATTCTGTTAACCCTAAAACCCAGAGAAGGTAAAGGAGAGGATAATGTACCATGGAGAGGAGAGGAGGAGCTGAAAATGTGGAAAAAGTTATGTGTTTACAGGACAAAATGAGGAGACACATTAATGCAAGTAAAACTTTCTGAACAGATATATAACAGAAACGTCTGGACGGAAATGCAAAATAACGAAAAGGGACATTATGATTTGGTTGTGTGTCCGCTCAGTGAATTTGTTTATGAATATGCCTGGTTGTGTCTACTGGGACTCCAAAGCTGGTCACTGGTCATTACTATAGAGAAAAGTAGGGTGAAAGCAGCTAATAGAGAGCTCAGCCAGAGAGGAATCAGCTGTGATTAAGAGTTTACAGCTCCAGGATGGTGGGACATGATTCCAGCCCGATAAAAAAAATCATGTAGGCAAGACATATTTTAACTGGAGACTCCGCTTGCCTACATGGTCCCATTGTTCACTTAAACAAACACACCACCACCCTGTGAATCTGAGCTGTAAAGGGAGAAGGGATAACTGTATATGGGGCACACAGCCGAAGTAAGGGGGAGAACATAAAAACAGGATATTCACTGATGTATGGTCGAGTGCCAGCCAGTGTGGCGTAGTGCGAATGAGAGCCAAGGAATGCCAAGTGTGGAGCTGAAAGAATAGAGAAACAAAAAAAGAGAAAGAAAAGAGAGCGAGATGAGGAGTGTGGGAGAGAATCTACAGTATGTCAGTCTTTAAAAGAGCTGCTCCCACACACTATAAAATAACAAGATGAAATCTTATCAGTGGCAAGCAAAGGAAAAATAAGAGGAAAAATGGCGCGAAAGCTGGCCTCCGGGGGCGAGCTCTTCAGCACCCACTGAGAGAGAGCTGCGCTGCTAATCTGGAGCCTCTGAAGGGTTAGCATCTATATGTATGTATGTCATTTAGCCTCTTATTCAGGCTTTTAATCTTATTTTTGCATAAATCAAACTTAAAAAATCCACTTGTTTCCAGTGCTATTTGAGGTACTTACATAAGGAAATAAAAACTTCTGAGATCACTTAGTAGTAGTAGTTAGTGGATTCTTTTCAAGTCCCAGGAACAAAAGTGCTCCAGGAACTAAACTCAAGGTCTTTTTGCAGGCCAGGAACTGGTTCCTGTTAAAAGGCAGATTAAGTTGCTGAGTTCCCTAAAATGAGTTCTCTATTTTGATTGAAAAAAACAAAACAAAACCAAAAAGCTTAAATATAACCTCTTTGGTATGTTTTTCTACAGTAAGCATCAACATGTTTGAACAAAATAAAATTTTAATTTTACTTGTTCTAATATTACGTTATATATTTGCTGACACTGTACTATAACACTAGGACGAACAATCTGCAATACAAGAACATTTTGGGTTCTTTATTTTCACGTCTTCTACACGGATCTTTAACTAATGAGGATGCTGACATGCAGCTTTAGCCTCAGTCTTTTAGTATTTAGTATCAAGTATTACAGGGTTCTCATATTGAAGCGTGTCAGCTAAAAACATTGAGTTTAAGGAGACGGAGTTAGTGTTAATCAGCAAACTAACAGCTGACAACATTTGCGAGCAAGAGTCGTCATTTCAGCCTACAAAATCAGCTCGAAATGAGAAGCCAGTTGAAACATGTTGATTTGCACTGGAAACAGGTGAAATTTCATGCCTCTTGTTTTAAGAAAAATAAGATTTAAATGTTCAATAATGGATTAAAATGGCTTGTTGAGATGGATGTTTTGCAGTGTAAGCTTTTGCAATGTTTTCAACCACGTACTAAAACTGTGACTGTTAGTGTTTTAAACCCCTCCACAGAGGGAGGAGTGTTATTTTTAATTCCAATACTGCAGAGACAGCACGCCCACAGCGGACCGTGTGTATATTGTGTCGAGGCTGATGATGAAGTGTGTATCCAGCTTCCCTTTCACGCGCCTGACTAATCATCGCCACCCTGCCCTCTCCTGCAGCCATGCTTTCCTGAAGGTTTACTGTGTAAGCAGTCTTAATGACACCTGCATCCCGCCCTCTGATCTGTTGACAAATTGAATTCCACTGCAGGGTGTGTAAATGTGTTTGTGTGTGTTTATGTGAACTGACTGACAGCGCGAGGAAGAAACTTTGCAGAAAAGTGATTACGAAGCATTCCTCTGCGCCTAATCCTGTCCTGGATGTAATCAAACATTAACAGACATAATAAAGTACAGTTTCAAAGACTATCTTGCCTCTGCAGTAATCAGACACAGGAAAGCATACAGACATCCTTCAGAGCATTTGCATTACAGGCTGACATTTGCAACAGAGGTATTAGCAGAGCGTAATCTCCTCAATTTACTGACTGTCATGGTTATAAGTTAGAGGCTGTAAAAACTGTGGATGTCCGAAAATGGATGCAGGCTGGAAAGCTCTTGGAGCAGGCAGGTCTGACCTTTGCCCTGGTTCCGAGGCGGCAGCGG